>VWZE01012376.1:408-54849 GCA_013396675.1 Eubucco bourcierii | reverse complement strand
CCACCACCTGCACCAGGCTCTGGCTGCACACACACACACATCAGCACCCCAGGGCAACCCTGGGCACCACCACCACCTGCACCAGGCTCTGGCTGCACACACACACACATATCAGCACCCCAGGGCAACCCTGGGCACCACCACCACCTACACCAAGCTCTGTCTGCACACACGCACACACATCAGCACCACAGGGCAACACCACCACCTGCACCAGGCTCTGACTGCACATACACACACACATCAGCACCACAGGGCAACCCTGGGCACCACCCACCACCTGCACCAGGCTCTGGCTGCACACACACACACATCAGCACCACAGGGCAACCCTGGGCACCACCACCACCTGCACCAGGCTCTGGCTGCACACACACACACACACATCAGCACCTCAGAATGACAGAACCACTAAATCCTTCTGGTTGGAAGAGACCCTTAAGCTCAAGTCCAACCACTGCTGAAGAGAAATAATCAGCAGCTCCTCAGACAAGGTCTTTTGTTCCACCCAGGAAACCTGCAGGGTTGCCAACTCACCCCAGTGCCCCATCAAAGTAAACAGCTCTCTCCTCAATCAGGTCTATGACTCCTTGGAAGTTGCCCTCCAGCCCGATTGGAATCTGAACAAAAGCTGCATTGTGCTTCAGCTTGGACCTGGGAAAGTGAGAGAGCACAACTCACTTGAGGCAAACAGGGACTTCCCTAGGGGCTCTGGGAACAGCAGCCCCCTTCCTGCCCAGAATCACTCTCCTCTCTGCTGTGGACTGTGCCAAAAGCCCACCAGCACTGCTGCAAAGCCACTGGTGCCATACCCTGAGTGCATGCCAGCAGCTACAGCGAGCAACCTCCACGGGATAGGCACCAGAATCAACTCAAACTGATCACCTCACAGGGGAGCTGCTTCTCCCTGAGTGAATATTCCAGAATCACAGAGCATTAGGGGTTAAAAGGGACCTGGAAAGATACTCTTGTCCAAGCCACTGCCAGGGCAGGATCACCCAGAGTAGGTCACAGAATCATAGACTCATAGAATGGTAAGGTTGGAAGGGACCTCAAGGATCATGCAGTTCCAACCCCCTGCCATAGGCAGGGACACCTCCCACTAGCACAGCTCACTCAAGGCCTCCTCCAGCCTGGCCTTGAACACCTCCAGGGAGGGAGCAGCCACAACCTCCCTGGGCAACCTGTGCCAGTGCTCATCCCCACTAAGCAAAGAGCTTCCGAGCTGGGCATGTTGGGCTGCACTGAACAGCTGAAACCTTACCCCCAAGAGCCTCTGGCCATGGGCAGGGCAGTCTCAGCACCATGAGCCTGCGCTAGGATGCGCTGCTCTGGGATGTGCTGGGATGCTCTGGAATGCGCTGCACTGGGATGTGCTGGGATGCCCTGGGATGCACTGCACTGGGATGCCCTGGGATGAGCTGTGCTGGAATGCACTGGGACATGCTGGGGTGAGCTGTGCTGGGATGAGCTGCGCTGGGATGCGCTGTGATGCCCAGGATGCCCTGGGATGCGCTAGGATAAGCTGTGCTGGGATGTGCCGGGATGCACTGTGATGAGTTGGGTTGGGATGCAACGGGATGCCCTGTGATGCACTGGGATGCATCAGGATGCCCTGGGATGCGCTGGGATGAGCTGGGATGCACTGCGATGCCCTGGGATGAGCTGTGCTGGGATGCGCCGGGATGCCCTGCGATGCGCTGGGATGCACCGGGATAAGCTGTGCTGGGATGCGCCGGGATGTGCTGGGATGTGCTAGGATGAGCTGCGCTGGGATCCCCTGCGATGCACTGGGATAAGCTGTGCTGGGATGTGCTGGGATGCCCTGAGATGCACTGCAATGCGCTGGGCTGGGAAAAGCTGTGCTGGGATGCGCTGGGATGTGCCGCAATGCCCTGGGATGCGCCGGAGTGCCCTGGGATGCGCCAGAGTGCCCAGGGATGCGCCAGAGTGCCCAGGGATGCACCGGAGTGAACTGGGATGTGCCAGAGTGCCCTGGGATGCGCCGCAGTGCCCTGGGATGCGCTGGGATGCGCCGCAGTGCCCTGGGATGCCCACTGCCTCCTGCCCTGGGCACAATCCCTTGGAGCAGAGTCCTACCTTGCGCCCAGTGCCACTGGCACACAGTGAGGTATCAGTGTGGGGTTTGCTCTGGAGAGGCAGGAGGGAGGTTTGTTGGGGCTTGGGGTCTGCTCCGTGCAGCAGGAGGAAACAGGGCAGCAAATAAAGCGGCAGCTGCTGTGGGGGCATGGGGAGAGACCCTTCTGAACATCTGGATGCCACAGAGCAGGAAGGCTGCAGGTAAGGAACAAGAAGGGCTTCTGGGATCTGAACCATGTCCAACCTTCTGTCACCTCCTGAGGTCTAAGCTTCCATCAAGAGAAGAAATGTCAACCACTCAGCTCTTCCACACCACAAGCCTGGGCTGACACCAGCACTTGACTGTCTTGAGGAACTGCAGCTCAGATGAAGATCAAACTTCAAATAAAGTTCCACAGGAGGTTCCAGCTTAACACAAGGGGGAACTTCTTGACTGGAAGGCTCCCAGAGCACTGGCACAGGCTGATCAGAGAGGTTGTGGAGTCTCCTTCTCTGGAGACTCTCCAGGCCTGTCTGGATGTGTTGCTGTATGCCCTGAGCTCTGGTCCTGCTCTGGCAGGAGGGTTGGACTGGATGAGCTCTTTGGGTCCCTTCCAATCCCTGACATCCTGTGAGTCTGTGAAGTGTAAGCCTTCCAAGCTGCAGCTACAAACCCCTCAGGAGAAGCCTCCTCAGTGCCTTTCACATGAACTGCTATGGGAACAGTGGAGAATTACATCCCAAAGTGCCAAATACCTCAGCTGCTGCACTGCTCTGGCTGGACTGGAGCCCTGCCTGTCCAGCTTGTTGATGAAGGTGAGGAATGGCACATTGTAACGTGTCATCTGCCTGTTGACAGTGATTGTCTGGCACTGAACCCCTCCAACAGCACACAGAACCAGGACAGCTCCATCCAGAACCCTCAGAGATCTCTCCACTTCGATGGTGAAGTCCACATGGCCTGAGGAACAACCAAAATCCCACCATGAATCACAGCATCACAGCACTAACCAGGTTGGGAAAGACCTCTGGGATCATCCAGCCCAACCTACCACCTAACACCTTCTAATTCACTAACTCCTGGCACCAAGTGCCTCATGTAGGCTCCTCTTAACAGCCTTCAGTCCCCCTCCATGGATGGGCACTCCCCCAAGCTCACCCAGCCCAACCTAGCACCCAGCCCTAGACAAGCAACCAGACCATGGCACTAAGTGCCCCATCCAGGCTTGGCTTGAACACCTCCAGGGATGGGCACTCCACCACCTCCATGGGCAGCCCATTCCAATGCCAATCACTCTCTCTGCCAAGAACTTCCTCCTAACATCCAGCCTGAACCTGCCCTGGCACAGCTTGAGGCTGTGTCCCCTCTTGTTCTGTCCCTGGGTGCCTGGCAGCAGAGCCCAACCCCAGCTGGCTCCAACCTCCCTTCAGGTAGCTGCAGAGAGCAATAAGCTCTGCCCTCAGCCTCCTCTTCTGCAGGCTGCACACCCCCAGCTCCCTCAGCCTCTCCTCACAGGGCTGTGCTCCAGACCCCTCCCCAGCCTTGCTGCCCTCCTCTGGGCACCTTCCAGCATCTCATAGGTGATAATGGCAACCAGGAACTGTTTGTTGATAGCTGCAGCAAAGAGTCACAGCCAGCACAGCAGGCCCCAGCTCTGCAGCAACAGCCACATGGAGACACTGAAGGGCTGCAGTGTGTCCAGAGAAGGGCAACAGAGCTGGGGAAGGGTCTGCAGAACAGGGCTGGGAAGGAGCAGCTGAGGAAGCTGGGGGTGTGCAGTGTGGAGAAGGTCTTGTAATGACAGGCTGAGGAGGAATGGGTTTAAAGTGGGAGAGGGGAGACTGAAAATGGATGTTACGAAGAAGTGAGGGTGGGGAGAGGCTAGCACAGGTTGCCCAGGGAGGCTGTGGAGCACAGAATGTGCTCAAAGATCACATTCTGTGTTTCTGTGCTCCACAACCTCCCTGGAGGTGTTCAAGGCCAGGCTGGATGAGGCTCATGATGGGTGGTTGGGACTGGATAAGCTTTGAGGTCCCTTCCAACCTAAACCATTCTATGACTCTATTCTATGATTCTAAGAGCAGGCTGAGGGAGATCTCCTGCCTGAAGAGAGTCAGGTGGGGTTGGTCTCTTCTCCGAGGTAACAAGCAACAGGACAAGAGGAGAGAGGTTTAGGTTGGACAGGAGGAATGGTTTCTTCCCTCGAAATGAAGGTCAAGGTCTGGAACAGGTTGCTCAGGGTAGTGATTGAATGGTCATCCCTGAAGGGATTCAAAAGCTGTGGAGATGTGCTGCTGAAGGCCATGGTTTAGTGGTGACCTGACAGTGGCTGGACACAATCATGGAATCACAGAATCAGTCAGGGCTGGAAGGGACCACAAGGAGCATCCAGCTCCAACCCCCTGCCATGCCCAGGGACACCTCACACTAGATCAGGCTGCCCACAGCCTCATCCAGCCTGGCCTTAAACACCTCCAGGGATGAGGCTTACACCACCTCCCTGGGCAACCCCTGCCAGGCTCTCACCACCCTCATGCTGAACAACTTCTTCCTCACCTCCAGGCTGACTCTCCCCATTTCTAGCTTTGTTCCATTCCCCCCAGTCCTATCACTCAATGACAGCCTCAAAAGTCCCTCCCCAGCTTTCTTGTAGCCCCCTTCAGATCCTGCAAGCCCACCAGAAGGTCACCTGAGAGCCTTCTCCTCTCCAGACTGCACAGCCCCAAGCCCCTCAGTCTCTCCTCACAGCAGAGCAGCTCCAGCCCTCTGATCACAAACTCCCAAGTTTTGTTCCAACCTAAACGATCCCAGGAGCTCACCAAAGACAGAACCATGCCCTTTTTGTTGCCATGATGGTACAGGAACCTCCCCACCTCTGAGCCTGCCCTCACCTGGTGTGTCTATGATGTTGATGTTGGTGTCCTTCCACATGGTGTAGGTGGCAGCAGACTGAATGGTGATTCCCCGCTGGCGCTCCAGCTCCATGGAGTCCATCACAGCTCCAACTCCATCCTTGCCTTTCACCTTGGGACAGAAAATGTTGCACAAGGCAGCTAAGGAGGGTCCTGGCATGTGCAGGAGGGGGTTTGGTAAGCTGAGCATCATGTAGGCCCAGGGCAGTGTTGCAGACCCCATCCCAGCAGGTGTTTCCAAGCTGTGTGGTGCTGAGGGCCATGGTTCAGAGGACACTTGGCAGTGCTGGGGTAGGGTTTGGGCTTGGTGACCTTGAAGGTCTCTTCCTACCAAAATGATTCCATGTCTCTAAAGTGTGATTTTTTTTTTTTTCTTGCAGTCTCCTGTGCAACCTTGGCTGTGTCCTCTGCTGAGGATCATTCACTGAGAAAGGGATCTACCAGAAATCTGCAGTATATCATCCTTCAGTGTGACTTTCACAGCTATTACTCGTTCCTTGATGCAAGTGACCAACCCCCGGGGGGCTCACTGCAGTCTCCTTTCACAGGCTCACAGGATGCTAGGGGCTGAAGGGACCCAAAGAGCTCATCCTGTCCAATCCCCCTGCCAGAGCAGGACCAGACAATCCAGCTCAGGGCACACAAGAACACATCTAGACAGGGCTGGAAAGGCTCCAGGGAAGGAGACTCCACAATCTCTCTGGGCAGCCTGTGCCAGGGCTCTGGGACCCTTCCAGGCAAGAAGTTGCCCCTTGTGTTGAGCTGGAACCTCCTGTACTGCAGCTTCCATCCAGTGCTCCTTGTCCTATCCCAGGCAGCAGTGAGCAGAGCCTGTGCCCCCCACCCCCGACCCCCAGGCCTCAGAGAGTTATAAACATTGATTAAATCCCCTCTCAGCCTTCACTTCCCCAGATTAAGCAGCCCCAGGTCCCTCAGCCTCTCCTCACCAGGCAGTGCTCCAGGCCCCTCAGCATCCTCACAGTCCTCCCTTGGACTCTCCCCAGCAGATCCCTGTCCCCCTTCAGCTGGGGAGCCCCAAACTGCACTATTCCACTGAGCAAATGAGAAGAGCACAGAGGAGCTGCTGCAGTCCTTGCATCACCTTTGTGCTGCTCCAGACCTGCCTGGCCAGACCCACACTTCTTCCACAGCACTCCCATCTCTAACCCACCACAAGTGGAGGCTTGGAACTGCCTGACCTCAAAAGATCCCTTCCGATCCCCTTCCCCCAATCCAATTCCAGGACAGAGAGGCTGCGGGGGCTGACCTCATGCATCTGTGCGATCCTTCCGGTGTAGAAGAGAATCCTCTCGGTCAGCGTCGTCTTCCCGGAGTCGATGTGTGCCGAGATGCCGATGTTGCGGATCCGCTCGTTGGGAAGGACTCCGGAAGAACACAGCCTGCAGCAGGGCACCGCCAACTGGAGAGGGAGAGCAGATTCTTCACTGCCTGTGTTTGTAGGGGCTCTGGCACAGGTTTTCCAGGGAGGTGTTTCAGAGGCAGGCTGGATAAGGTCTCCTCCAGCGACCGACACACAGCTTCTTGTGCCAAGAGCCAAGCTCACATTGGCACTGCTCTGCCATGGCTCCAGCCCCTTCCAAGCTCACCCCCTCCTCAGCTCTGCCCCACACTACAAGTAAACCAAGCAGCCCCTCGGGCTTACGTCCCACGTCTCAACCCCGAGTTTCCCTCCCTGTTTATCTGACCGAGCCTCTGGAAGCTTTTCCCGCAGCTGATGCCGGCTCTGCCCTCTCCTTGCCGCCATCCCCTTCTCCTCCTTCTCAACGCCTCAGTAACACGGGGAAGAGGCCCCCCCGGGACAAGGGCCCCCCGGGACTCGGCCTCCGGGACAGGCCCTCCCGGGACAGGCCACCCCCCGGGGACACGGGCCCTCCGAGACAGGGCCTCCGGGACTCCTCGGCCTCCGGGACAGGCCCCTCTCGGAAAGGCCCCCCCCAGGCTGCCCCGAGAGGCTGTGCCCACGTCCACATCCTCATCCCCGGCCTTGTGCCGCCCGCACCTGTGGGTGTCCGCGCTGCAGTTGCTGCAGGAGGCTCGGGGCCAGGCCGGCCCGCGGCAGCCGCAGCACCCCCAGCATGGCTCCCTCCTGCCCCAAGCTGTGCACAGCGCTTCCGGGGCACGGAGCGGCCGGAGCGGAAGGGGCCGGACCAGAAGGGGCAGGAGGCGGCGGGACGAGAAGTGACAGGAGCAGAGGGGCCATAGCGGCAGGGGCCGGACCAGAAGGGGCAGGAGGCGGCGGGACGAGANTCCTCATCCCCGGCCTTGTGCCGCCCGCACCTGTGGGTGTCCGCGCTGCAGTTGCTGCAGGAGGCTCGGGGCCAGGCCGGCCCGCGGCAGCCGCAGCACCCCCAGCATGGCTCCCTCCTGCCCCAAGCTGTGCACAGCGCTTCCGGGGCACGGAGCGGCCGGAGCGGAAGGGGCCGGACCAGAAGGGGCAGGAGGCGGCGGGACGAGAAGTGACAGGAGCGGAAGGGGCCGGAGCGGGACTGCTGGGTCGCGATCGGGCCGGAGTGTGCCCTTGAGGCCAGCAAGGGAAGTGGTGGCCTTAGGGCCACGGAGATGACTGTGGCTGGCGAGTCGAGAGAGTCTCCTCCTCCGCTACTCTGCCCTAGTGAGGGCACAGCTGCAGCCCTGGGTCCAGCTCTGGGCTCCCCACTTCCAGAGGGACCGGGAAGTGCTGGAGAGAGCCCAGGGCAGGCTGCAAAGCTGCTGAGGGGCCTGGAGCAGCTCTGGCAGGAGCAAAGGCTGAGAGCCCTGGGGCTGAGAGCCTGCAGAACAGCAGCCCCAGGGGGCAGTTGAGCAATGCTCAGCAACAGCTAAAGGCTGGGGGCAAGAGGCTGGGGCCAGGCTCTTGTCAGTGGTGCCCAGGGCCAGGCCAAGCACCTCCACCTGAACAGGAGGAGAAAGTTGTTTGTTATGAGGGTGCCGAAGGCCTGGAGCAGGCTGCCCGGAGAGGCTGTGGAGCTTCCTTGTGTGCAGAGCTTCCAACCCCACCCAGGCTCTGTTCCTGTGTGCCCTGCCCTGGGTGCTCCTGCTCTGGCAGGGGCTTGGACTGGCTGATCTCTGGATTCCCTACATTACATGGAATTTTGTCCATGCATTACATGGAATTTTCCCATGCATTTCATGGAATTTCCCCCATGCATTAGATGGATTTTTTTTCCATACATTACATGGAATTTTCCCCATACATTACATGGATTTTTTTCAATACATTACATGGATTTTTTCCATGCATTACATGGAATTTTCCCCATGCATTACATGGATTTTTTTTTTCCCCCATGCATTACATGGATTTTTTTTTCCCCCATGCATTACATGGATTTTTTTCCATGCATTTAATGGAATTTTCCCTATGCATTACATGGATTTTTTTCCATGCATTACATGGAATTTTTTCCCATACATTTAATGGATTTTTTTCCCCCATGCACTAGATGGGATTTTTCCATGCATTGCATGGAATTTTGTCCCTGCATTACATGGAATTTTCCTATCCATTGCATGGAATTTCCCCCATGCATTACATGGAATTGTTTTTCCATGCATTACATGGAATTGTTTTTCCATGCATTACATGGAATTTTTCCTGTGCACTAGATGGGATTTTCCCCATGCATTACATGGCATTGTTTTTCCATGCATTACATGGAATTTTTCCTATGCACTAGATGGGATTTTCCCCATGCATTACATGGCATTGTTTTTCCATGCATTACATGGAATTTTTCCTATGCACTAGATGGGATTTTCCCCATGCATTACATGGCATTGTTTTTCCATGCATTACATGGAATTTTCCCCATGCATTACATGGAATTTTTTCCCATCCCATTAAGCCTAACCAAAAATCTTAAGTTGTCAGATGAAATTTGTTCTTTGCTGTTAAAGAGCAGAACCTCTCCAACCAAAGATCTCTGAAGTTGCATGCAAGGTTTTGGTGCTGTTTGTTGCTGAGATGGGGAGTGACAGACCTAGAAAAGGCCTCCTTGGCCTTGAAGTCCCCATGAGATTCACTGGGAAAAAAAAAAAAAAATCAAAACTGGATCTTGTCTTTAGGGATGGAAGAGGAAGCCCTGAAGTTGTGCTGAGAAAACCAAAAGCATCCTCCAGGCTCAGTGTTCAGGCAAGAGCTGATCCCATGGGATCAGAGCTTCTCCTGCTGGAGGCTCTTACCCCCTCACCACCTTGCTTACCTGAACCACTCAGAAAGGGATTCAACAGTACAAAATTCCCTGCCCTTAGAATTCATTTACTCCAGTAAGAGAGGAAAAGCAACCAAGGTTACTGCATTAAAGAAGCAAAGAAATAATTGTGTTAAATCAACCCAGCTCAACTCTGGCCATTTCCTGGCCAGAAAATAAAAAAGGAATTAAAAATAATTCAGGATTCTTTTGGAAACTCCTGAGAGTTTTTTTGGCCAGAAAAGAATAAGTTTCAAAATGGTTAAAAGATTATTTTGGAACTCCTGAGAGTTTTCTGGCCAGAAAAGTTCCAAAATGGTTCAAAGATTAATTTGGAACTCCTGAGAATCTTCTGGCCAGAAAAGAAAAGATTTCAAAATGGTTAAAAAATTAATTTGGAACTCCTGAGAGTTTTCTGGCCAGAAAAGTTCCAAAATGGTTCAAAGATTAATTTGGAACTCCTGAGAATCTTCTGGCCAGAAAAGAAAAGATTTCAAAATGGTTAAAAAATTAATTTGGAACTCCTGAGAGTTTTCTGGCCAGAAAAGTTCCAAAATGGTTCAAAGATTAATTTGGAACTCCTGAGAATCTTCTGGCCAGAAAAGAAAAGATTTCAAAATGGTTAAAAAATTAATTTGGAACTCCTGAGAGTTTTCTGGCCATAAAAGTTCCAAAATGGTTAAAAGATGATTTTGGAACTCATGAGAATTTTCTGGTCAGAAAATAAAAGTTCAAAATTATTAAAAGATTAATTTGGAACTCCTGAGAGTTTTCTGGCCAGAAAAGTTCCAAAATGGTTCAAAGATTAATTTGGAACTCCTGAGAATCTTCTGGCCAGAAAAGAAAAGATTTCAAAATGGTTAAAAAATTAATTTGGAACTTCTGAGAGCTTCCTGGCCAGAAAAGAAGAAGTCTCAAAATGGTTAAAAGATTATTTTGGAACTCCTGACAATTTCTTGACCAGAAAAGTTCCAAAATGGTTAAAAGATGATTTTGGAACTCCTGAGAATTTTCTGGCCAGAAAATGAAAGTTCCAAATTAGTTAAAAGATTCATTTGGAGTTCCTGAGAATTTTCTGGCCAGGGAAGTTCCAAAATGGTTAAAAGATGATTCTGGAACTCCTGAGAATTTTCTGGCCAGAAAAGAAGAAGCTTCCAAATGGTTAAAAGATTAATTTGGAACTCCTGAAAGTTTTGTGGTCAGAAAAAGGTTTCCAAATGGTTAAAAGATTAATTTGGAACTCCTGAGAACTTTCTGGCCAGAAAAGAAAAGTTCCAAAATGGTTAAGAGATGAATTTGGAGCTCCTGACAATTTCCTTTTCAGAAAAGAAGAAGCTTCCAAATGGTTAAAAGATTAATTTGGAACTCCTGAAAGTTTTGTGGTCAGAAAAAGGTTTCCAAATGGTTAAAAGATTAATTTGGAACTCCTGAGAACTTTCTGGCCAGAAAAGAAAAGTTCCAAAATGGTTAAGAGATGAATTTGGAGCTCCTGACAATTTCCTTTTCAGAAAAGAAGAAGCTTCCAAATGGTTAAAAGATTAATTTGGAACTCCTGAAAATTTTCTGGCCAGAAAATAAAAGTTCCAAAATAGTTAAAAGATTAATTTGGAACTCCTGAAAGTTTCCTGGCCAGAAAAGTTAAGTTTCAAAATAGTTAAAAGATTTTTTTTTTTTGAGCTCCTGATAATTTCCTGGTCAGAAAGGAAGTTTCCTAATGGTTAAAAGATTAATTTGGAACTCCTGAGATTTTTGTGGTCAGAAAAGAAAAGGTTTTCAGAATGGTTAAAAGATTTATTTTTGAATTCCTGAAAATTTCCTGGGCAGAAAAGAAGTTTCCAAATGGTTAAAAGATTATTTTGGAACTCCTGAGAATTTTCTGGCCAGAAAAGGTTTCCAAATGGTTCAAAGATTATTTTGGAACTCCTGAGAATTTCCTGGTCAGAAATTTGTGGTGATTAAAAAGGTACATTTGGACTCTTGGCAATGTCCCTGTCAGAGTTGCATAGTTTTATTTTTACATATAAATACAGAATCACAGAATGCCAGGGGCTGGAAGGGACCTTCAGAGCTCCTCTGGTCCAGCCCCCCCTGTGCCAGAGCAGCATCCCCCAAAGCAGATCACACAGGAACACATCCAGATGGAGCTTGAGTGTCTCTAGAGAGGGAGGCTCCACAACCTCCCTGGGCAGCCTGTGCCATATACAATTAAATCAGGTGGGAAATGTGCAGGAAGAGAGGATTTAAAGGGCCACTTCCTTCTTAGCCAAACCTTCACTTACTGAAGCTCTTTCCTGGCATAAGCAGTGTCTGCTTTTAAGGTTGGATGAGGCCTTGAGTGACCTGTTCTAGTGGGAGGTGTCCCTGCCTATGGCAGGGGGTTGGAACTGGCTGAGCTTTGAGGTCTCTTCCAACCTTACCATTCTATGACCAAGATTGGTTTGTCCAAGGGACAAACCAGACACCCCCCCAGCTATCCTAATGTGGTTATTCAACCCCACAGACCCTGCAAACAATTCCAAAGCAAGAATAGAATGGTAAGGTTGGAAGGGACCTCAAGGATCATCTAGTTCCAACCCCCTGCCATAGGCAGGGACACCTCCCACTAGTACAGCTCACTCAAGACCTCATCCAACCTGGCCTTGACTCTTTTCCTTAGAAAAAAAGTGAGATAATCTCAGTCTGTTGTGCTCTCACACAAAACCCTACTACACACAGAGACCTCTCTGGTTCCTCACAACCACAAAACCTCAGAGCTTCACCAAACAATAACTAAACCCAATATGGAAGGGGATTGGGTGTTAGATCTGCAGCCTGCACCCATTGGAAGAGGACACAGCAAAAGGGAAGCACATCAAAAATGCTTCCCTGCACACAAGGCTCCTTTTAGCTTCCAGAGCAATGTTGGTTTATCCAGCTCAACTCCTGCTCCCTCAACCCATTTCCTCCCACCTGCTGCTGCTGCTGCTGAATAATTGACAGCTCAGTTTGTGGGATTCTTACCTGAGAGTTAAAAGCTACTAGAGAAAAGCTTCAAGAACCAAAAATAATTGGGTGAGCTCCACAGGTTAACACAGCAAGGGAGTGGGGGGAGAAACACAGAGAGAAAATGAGGCTGAAACAACTTCTGAAAGCCACAGTGCTGAGGAGCTGCAATTTACTACCATGACAAATACTTCAGCTATTTCCCCTTGCTTTGCTTTGGGTGAAGGAGGTGAATCTGGGGGTTCTCAAGACAATTTACAGCCTGATTTGAAAGACAGATATAGATTACCTATCTACTATATATCTCTTTAGTGCCTACAGTGCTTTTGTGTTGCTGCTCACTTCTTCCAGTGTATTTTACCTTGCTGCCAATTTCAGGGAGGGGATGTTTTGTGTTGCTGCTCATTTCAGTGCCTCCACGCTGCAGCTGACTTCAGTGTATTTGTGTTGCTGCTGCTTTCAGCCTGTTTACAGTGCCGATTTATTTCAGTGTAGTTCTATTGCTGCTGGTTTCAGTACATTTACAGCGCTGCTAACCTATTTCAGTGGTTTTGTCTTGCTGCCAATTTGTGCTTTTCCCACTGCTGCTAATTTCAGTGGGTTTGTGTTGCTGCTAAATTCAGTGTTTTCATGTTGCTGCCAATTTCTTTCAGTGCATTTGTGCTGCTGCTAATTTAGATTGCTGCTAAGTTGTTTCAGTGTTTTTGGGTTGCTGCAAATTTGTGCTTTTTGTACTGCTGCTAATTTCAGAGCATTTCTGCTGCTAATTTCAGAGCATTTCTGTTGCTCATTTCAGTGTTTTCATATTGCTGCTAATTTCAGAGCATTTCTGTTGCTCATTTCAGTGTTTTCATATTGCTGCTAATTTCAGGGCATTTATAGTGCTGCTAAATTGTTTCAGTGCATTGATATTGCTGCTAACTTATTTCAGTGGTTTTGTGTTGCTGCAAATTTGTGGGTTTTGTACTGCTAATTTCAGTGCTTTTGTGTTGCTGCTAATTTCAGTGCATTTACAGTGCTGTTAATTTCTTTCAGTGTTTTTTTGTACTGCTAATCTCTTTCACTGCTTTTGTACTGCTAATTTCTTTCCCTGCTTTTGCACTGCTGCTAATTTATTTCAGTGCTTTTTCTACTGCTGCTAATTTATTTCAGTGCTTTTTCTACTGCTGCTAATTTCTTTCAGTGCTTTTTCTACTGCTGCTAATTTCTTTCAGTGCTTTTTCTACTGCTGCTAATTTCTTTCAGTGCTTTTGTACTGCTAATTTCTTTCAGTGCCTTTGTACTACTGCTAATTTCTTTCACTGCTTTTCTACTGCTGCTAATTTCTTTCAGTGTTTTTCTATTGCTAATTTCTTTCAGTGCCTTTGCACTGCTGCTAACTTCAGTGCTTGTGTGTTGCTGCTAACTTCAGTGTATCCACATTGCTGCTAATTCATTTCAGTGTATTTAAAGTGCTGTTAATCACACTCTTTTTATATTGCTGCTAATCACAGTGCATTTATACTGCTCTTAATCAGTGTATTTAGATTGCTATTAATTAATCTATCACCTAAAAACCAAATGTAATCATTCTTTCAGCCACACAAAGAGAATTTCCTTCCTGTGCCATTTAGTGTGGGGCAAAAGCAGCTGCATTACCAGACTGAGAGGGGTGCAGAAAACCCTTTTGCAAATCAGAAGTTGGTTGGTTTGTTGTATTTTGGGTTGTTTGTGGGTTTGTGTTTGTTTATTTTTTGTCCTCCCCCCCAACCAGAATTCCTGCTAATCCCTTAAAGTGCTTTTCAAGTGGGTTTTTCAACCTGCTGAAGTGAGATGGATTTGAATTGAAGCTGTCCAGAACATTCAGCTGTCAGATGGGGGCACAGCAAAGTAGACTTAAGGCTCACTACAACAAAGAACAGAGATTGGTCATGTACAGATGTGTCCTTATACCAAGGTAAGCAACGGCAGCACCATCAGCACAGCTCTGCACGACCTCCACCCCCAGTGGAGAGTGGAAGCCATTTATTTCCTGCTGCTCTTGAGGGGCAGGTGTGTTCCTCTCACATTGAGGTTCTCCACAGCAGCTCTGGGCTCCCTGGAGGCAGTGATGGCCAAAGGCTTCTCCCTGCAACAAAACCCAACCGTCAGGTGCAGCCACCACAGGCCAGGGAAGAGGAAAATGCAGCCAGAGGTTGGGCTGGGGTGGAAGGGACCTTCAAGGTCACCCAGTTCCAACCCCCTGCCATGCTCAGCTTGCTCAGGGCCTCATCCAGGCTGGCTTTGAACACCTCCAGGGAGGCTGTGGAGCACAGCAGCACAGAATGTGCTTCACAGCCTCCCTGGGCAACCTGTGCCAGTTTCTCTTCACTCTTAAGCATTTCTTCCTTCTCTCCACTCTCAAATCTCCCCTCTCCCAGCATTGTCCCTCCTCCTTGCACTGACAGCCCTTGTCCAAAGTCCCTCCCCAGCTCTCCTGCAGCCCCTGAGGTCTTCCTGGAGCCTTCTTCTCACTAAAGTGTTGATGACTTCTGCCAGAGCTAGACCTCCACAGATGTAAGATGAATTGGATCCTCCCACCAAAACTACTGCCACTGTTAGCAGCACAGAGCAGAACTGCCTGCTGGGTGAGAAGACAGAAGCAGCTCAGTTTGAACACTGAAACTGAAGGTAAAGTAGCCTCTGGAACAAACCTCTAGAAAGGAAGAGGTGCTGGAGGGAATCCCAGCAGGGTAGGGTTGGAAGGGAGCTCTGGAGCTCAGCCAGTCCATGATGATGTGCCAAAGCAGGGCACCCACAGCAGCTTGCCCAGCAGCACTGTGCCCAGGGGTGTTGGAAGCTCTCCACACAAGCACAACATCTCTGGGCAGCCTGCTCCAGGCCTCCACCACCCTCACAACAAACAACTTTCTCCTCCTGCTCAGGTGGCACCTCCTGGGTTGCAGTTAGTGCCCACTGCCCTTTGTGCTGTCCCTGGGCACCACTGACAAGAATCTGGCTCCAGCCTCTTGCCCCCAGCTTTTAGCTGTTGCTGAGCATTGCTCAGCTGCCCTCTGGGGCAGCCTGCTGCAGGCCTCCAGAACCCTCACATCAAAGAATTTTCTCCTTCTGGTCAGGTGGCACCTCCTGGGTTGCAGTTAGTGCCCACTGCCCTTTGTGCTGTCCCTGGGCAGCACTGACAACTTGGTATGACTGATAAAGGCACCACAGCCTCCACTGAAAGCATGTCAGCAGCAGAGTAAGAAACCCAGGGAGCCTGGCAGCCAGCAGCCTAAGCAGGGCAGCTCCTGCCCACAGGAGGAACAGAAGATGCTCTTCCTCCTCAGCCTGCCTGGCAGCACTGCTGCTTCATCAGCAGACAGCTTCACAGCTGGATTTTCATCTGGCTGCTAGTTAGTTCCTGTTCTGGAAACTCTTTTTACCTTCTCAGTCCATCTTCCTGGGGAATATGATGAATACTTCTGTACTTTGGAGCTTCCAAATGGCCTCGAGATCTTGATGGCTTGAACTTCATAATCTCCTTCTGCCACTCTTCATCAAAGGTCTGAGCCTCAGCTGAAAAACAAACACTTTGTTTGGAATCAGTACAAACAAGACAGGAAAAAAAACCCCAAACACCTCATGTGGGTGAAGTGAGGGGTTTGGAGCAGTGGGTACTAAACTCTGAATTCTCCACAGGGCCTCTCACTGTTTGTAAGAGATGTGGGAACCACTCACAGCTTACTGCCACAAGGCACTGAGTGCTGCCAGCCCAGCCCCAGCCTGTGCTGGGCTGATCCCCAGCAGTGTGGGCAGCAGGGGCAGGGAGGGGATTCTGCCCCTCTGCTGTGGTCTGCTGAGACCCCCCCTGCAGTGCTGGGGGCAGCTCTGGAGTGCTCAGCTCAGCACAGACAGGGACCTGTTGGAGCAGGGCCAGAGGAGGCCACAGCAGTGCTGGCAGGGCTGGAAGGGCTCTGCTGTGAGGCCAGGCTGGCAGAGTTGGGGGTGTGCAGCCTGCAGAAGAGAAGGCTCCAGGCAGGCCTTAGAGCAGCTTTCTAGAATTTGAAGTGGGCTCAGCTCTGCTGTGAGCACAGGCTGAGGGAGCTGGGGGGGTGCAGCCTGCAGAGAAGAAGACTCAGAGCTGCCTGAAGGGATCCTGCAGGAGAGCTGGAGAGGGACTTTGGACCAAGACATGGAGTGACAGGACGAGGGCTGATGGCTTCAGACTGGAAGGAGCTGGATTGAGATTAGACATGAGGACAAAATTCTTCCCCAGGAGGGTGCTGAGGCTCTGGCACAGGTTGCCCAGAGAAGCTCTAAGCCTGGCAGTGTTGAAAGCCAGGTTGATGAAGTCTGGAGCAAACCTGGACTCGCTGGAGGTGTCCCTGCCCTTGGTGTGGGCTTAGAACTCAGTCACCTTTAAGATCCCTTCCAAGCCAAACCATTCTGTGATTCAAAATCCCTTCCAAGGGTAGCAGTGACTGCAGAAGCCACCACCACCAGCTGCATTACAACACAACATTTCCCAGTCCACCTGGCTAAAAGTTATCCAAACTCCTATCAAATAAGGAAATTCCATTTGCAGACTGTCAGGCTGATAAATTCCCTCTGGAGGTGTCTGAAGCTGGTGCTTCAAAACTGGCAGGGGAAGCAGCAGCCCATGGGAGAGCTGCACACAGAGACCTACTCTCATCCATGTTGATGAACTCTTGGTTCAGTTCCTCATCCCCAGTCTTGCTGTTCTTGGACTTCTTGATGACATGGGCACGGTCCTGGATGTGGTGCCCAATGGCCATTTTCTCCACTCCACTCTCAGAATCCTTCAGTGCTTTTCTTGTCTCCTTAACCTGGACAGAAAACAACCCCACATTAAGTGTCCTCCCAGCAAGTTAGTTTTTCTGCCTGCCTTTTGGACAAGTTTGCAGTCACAGCCTTTCCCCCACCATCTCTTTCCTTCTTTTGGCTGAAAACACAGCACCAAGGCTATCTGCTTTCAGCCAGCAGATAGAAAGAACCACAACACCTAAAGCTAGGCTGCAGCAAGAGGAGCATGGCCAACAGGGCAAGAGAGAGGATTCTGCCCCTTTACCCTGCTCTGCTGAGCCCCCAACTCAAATACTGCCTCCAAAAGAGGGACACAGAGCTGCTGGAGTGAGCCCAGAGGAGGCTACAGAGATACTCCCAGGGCTGGAGCAGTTCTGCTGTGAGCACAGGCTCAGGGGGTGCAGCCTGCAGAGGAGAAGGCTCCAGGGGGACCTCAGAGCTGCTGCCAGTGCCTGAAGGGATCCTGCAGGAAGGCTGCAGAGAGACTTTTGCTGAGGGGGTCTGAGCCAGGCCGAGGGGGAATGGTTTGGAGCTGAGGAAGAAGTTGTTTGGTGTGAGGGAGGTGAGAACCTGGCACAGGCTGCCCAGGGAGGCTGTGGCTGCCTCCTGCCTGAGGGTGTTTAAGGCCAGGTTGGATGAGGCCCTGAGCAACCTGGGTTAGTTGAGAGGAGTCTCTGTTCATGCCAGGGGGTTGCAGCAGATGATCTCCGAGGACCCTTTCAATCTAATCCACTCCAGAATTCTTTTATATCCATGGGGCTGCTCAGCCTGGGTAAGGCTCCAGGGAGACCCTAAAGCAACCTTCCAGTATTAGAAGGGATCTACAGGAGAGCTGGAGAAGGACATTTGACCAAGGCATGCAGTGACAGGATTAGGACTGCTGGCTGCAATCTTCATTATTGGGGAGGAAAAAAAAAAAGCTTAGACTAAACATGCAGACAGGTCCTCAACACTCTCCTTGGCAACAGCAGCCACAGTCCATGCCAACATTCTCAGCACAAAGCCACAACTCAGTGCTAGGCTGCTCTGAAACCCCCCCAGGAGGGACAACTCACTGCTAGGCTGCTCTGAAAACCCCCCAGGAGGGACAACTCACTGCTAGGCTGCTCTGAAACCCCCCCAGGAGGGACAACTCAGTGCTAGGCTGCCCTGAAACCCCCTCAGAAGGGACAACTCAGTGCTAGGCTGCCCTGAAACCCCCCCAGGAGGGACAACTCACTGCTAGGCTGCCTTGTTGGCTGGCTTGAAACCCAGGCAACCACTTCTCACTGTGTTCTTAGGTGTATTATTAGAAGCCTTTTTGATAAGCAAGTGTCTGCTTGAGCTTGCCCATAACCCCCCCCAGCCAATCAGCCCTCCACAGCCTCTCCTGCTCAAGTATAGTCTTTCATGAACTTCACTTCAGGGTTCAAATTCAAATTCAAACTGCTCAGCAGGATTAGAGGCAACAGCTGCAGGGGGAAGGCAATGAAAGGGCATCTTCAGCTGCAGCCTTATGTAAGCAGTCCAAAAGGCTTGAGCAGAGGGCAGGAGCTGGAGTCTGCAGCAGTGAGCACCAACAAGGTTCTGTTAGCTGGGAGCTTAGGCAGAGCTACAACAGTGGCCTTCCAGGATCTGAAGGGGGCTACAGGAAGGCTGGAGAGGGACTACTGACTTGCAATGACAGAACAAGGGGCAATGGGTTTGAACTGGATGAGGGAAGATTGAAACTGGATGTTAGGAGGAAGTTGTTTGCAGTGAGGGTGGTGAGACACTGGCACAGGTTGCCCAGGGAGGTTGTGGCTGCTCCCTCCCTGGAGGTGTTCAAGGCCAGGTTGGAGGAGGCCTTGAGTGAGCTGTGCTAGTGGGAGGTGTCCCTGCCTATGGCAGGGGGTTGGAACTGGATGATCCTTGAGGTCCCTTCCAACCTTACCATTTTATGGTTCTATGAATCTGATGTAAGCTTAGGAGAAGACAAAACCCCTGGGAAGAGAGCAGCACTTTGGCTCCTGTGCACCTATTTTCCAGCACCTGGTTTTGGATGCATTCCTGTGTGACCTGCCCTAGGTGACCCAGCTTTAGCAGAGGGGTTGGACTCAATCTCCACAGCTCCCTTCCAACCCCTCCATTTCCAAATTAGAAGAGGAACTGTCTGCAGTACAGAGGAGCTGGAGGGAGCTGTGGTTTGGTGTAGGCTCTGCTCACCACCTACCACAGCAGTACTTACACCTCCTGGGGCTGTGCAGGTCTGAGCTGAAGCCTGGAAGACTTTGGGTGGTTCATCACCTATTTTGGAGTAGGTCATCACAGAGGAGGAGCTGAATGTGTGTGCATCTGGGTGGGCAGACAGGTCATCCTGCAAGCAAGGGAGGCTTCTCATTAATACAAGTTCAGACTTCATGATTAATAGCTACTTCCTGACTTCTGAGACTACCTCATTATGAACTAGAAACATCCCTCTGAAAATTCCCCCTGGGTCCTGGCACCAAAGCAAGGCCTGTTGAGAGGGGACCTTGGCATTTCACATGGCCTCACTCTTGTCCTGGCTTTGCCTGGCTCTTGGCTTCCCTGTCCAGGAAACAGGACAGGCCACAGTGAGGCCATGTCTGGAGTCCTGAGTCCAGTTCTGGGCTCCCCAGCTCCAGAGGGACAGGAAGCTGCTGGAGAGAGCCCAGGGCAGGCTGCAAAGCTGCTGAGGGGCCCGGAACAGCTCTGGCAGGAGCAAAGGCTGAGAGCCCTGGGGCTGAGAGCCTGCAGAAGAGCAGCCCCAGAGGGCAGCTGAGCAATGCTCAGCAACAGCTAAAGGCTGGGGGCAAGAGGCTGGGGCCAGGCTCTTGTCAGTGGTGCCCAGGGACAGCACAAGGGGCAGTGGGCACAAAGTGGACCTCAGGAGAAGAAAGTTGTTTGTTGTGAGGGTGGTGGAGGCCTGGAGCAGGCTGCCCAGAGAGGTTGTGGAGCCTCCTTGTGTGCAGAGCTTCCAACCCTCCCTGGGCACTGTGCTGTGGGTGCCCTGCTTTAGCAGGGGTTGGACTAACTGAGCTCCAGAGGTCCCTTCCAAACCTCCATGCTGGGGCTCTGGGATTTCAGGGGCCAGGCTCTTGTGAGTGGTGCCCAGGGATAGCACAAGGGACAGTGGGCACAAAATGGACCCCAGGAGGTTGCAACTGAGCAGAAGGAGAATGTTGTTTATTGTGAAGGTGGTGGAGGCCTGAAGCAGGCTGCCCAGAGAGGCTGTGGAGTCTCATCTCTGGAGACTTTCCAACCCCACCCAGGCTGTGTTCTGTGTGCCTTGCCCTGGGTGCTCCTGCTCTGGCAGGGGCTTGGGCTGGCTGATCTCTGGAGGTCATTTCCAACCCCTGCCATGCTGTGATTTGAGACCAACCTTTTTCTCAACAAGACTTTGAGCAGAGTTTTAACCAACTGCCATCCTCCAGGGCCATTCATTTCAGCACAAGGGTGGCTTTGGGGGTTGTTTTTTTTCACACTTACAAACTTCCTTTGCATTTCCAACATGCTGTTTCTCATGTTTGACATCATCCTGTCCATGGCAAAGAAAGGATCCCCAAAACCTGCATCCTGCCAAAAGAGAAGAGATGAAACATCAAACCCTCTGACTCTTTAGCTTCTCTTTCATGCAAACCAGCCCAGATCAAAAAGGTTTTCACAGACACACACAGAGAGGCCAAAATGCAGCTTTTTAAAGGAAAAAAAGTGACAGCCAGCACAGGAAACTTGATTGTTGGAGATGCTGGGAAGACAGAAGGAAAAGGTTTGACACACAGACATCAAACCAAGCTCATTTTGTGGCCAATTAACAACAATCATATTCATAACCTAACCAGATCCTGCCACAGAATTATTTGACCTCCCATGCCTTTATAATCTATTGATGATCAAATCACCTCACTGTAAATTCCTTGAAGCAGATGGAACCACACTGAAAATGCACCCCAGCAGGCACAGCTGCACCAAACATTACTCATGAAAGGGCAGGGTGGATAAAGAAAACATGAGCAGAGAACTACAACTTGGTATTTTAAGGGCAGCTTCACCCCAAAACATTTAGTGGCTCTAAAAGAAAGCAGAAGATCCAACACAGCCCAAGGGAGAGTTCCCCCAGGCAGGTTTCCATGCACACAGCTGCAGTGCCAGGCTCTGGGAGCTGTTGGCACACAGGAGAGCTCCCCCAGGCAGGTTTCCATGCACACAGCTGCAGTGCCAGGCTCTGGAAGCTGGTGGCACACAGGAGAGCTCCCCCAGGCAGGGTTCCATGCACACACCTGCAGTGCCAGGCTCTGGAAGCTGGTGGCACACTGAGCCTACTGCTTGCAGCTACCTTTGGAAGCAAGCAGCAGCAAGCTGTAGTCCAAGGCCATGAGAAGAGTGGGGGAACACCACGAGGCCCTGCAAAGCCCTGCAGCCTTGGCAAGGGGCAGGCTGTTGGCTTGCCCTTTGCACTGCTGCTCTGGAGCTATCCAACAGCAGGCTCCTAATTCCACCCCACACTTCCCTGCCATTCCCAAAGCCTGCCATTCCTAGTCAGAAACTGAAATCAATTTGTTTCAATAGTTGGTTAATTGTTAAAGGGGTTTTGAAATCAGCTAAATTCACCTAAGGGGGTGGAGGGGAAAAGATCTTCAGTTTGGTTCCCGAGGGCTTAAGGAAGTCAACTCCTTAAGGGCTAGCACAGGCTCTGGGCAATGAGGAGAGAGATCTTTGGNCTGTTGGCACACAGGAGAGCTCCCCCAGGCAGGTTTCCATGCACACAGCTGCAGTGCCAGGCTCTGGGAGCTGTTGGCACACAGGAGAGCTCCCCCAGGCAGGTTTCCATGCACACAGCTGCAGTGCCAGGCTCTGGAAGCTGTTGGCACACAGGAGAGCTCCCCCAGGCAGGTTTCCATGCACACAGCTGCAGTGCCAGGCTCTGGAAGCTGGTGGCACACTGAGCCTACTGCTTGCAGCTACCTTTGGAAGCAAGCAGCAGCAAGCTGTAGTCCAAGGCCATGAGAAGAGTGGGGGAACACCACGAGGCCCTGCAAAGCCCTGCAGCCTTGGCAAGGGGCAGGCTGTTGGCTTGCCCTTTGCACTGCTGCTCTGGAGCTATCCAACAGCAGGCTCCTAATTCCACCCCACACTTCCCTGCCATTCCCAAAGCCTGCCATTCCTAGTCAGAAACTGAAATCAATTTGTTTCAATAGTTGGTTAATTGTTAAAGGGGTTTTGAAATCAGCTAAATTCACCTAAGGGGGTGGAGGGGAAAAGATCTTCAGTTTGGTTCCCGAGGGCTTAAGGAAGTCAACTCCTTAAGGGCTAGCACAGGCTCTGGGCAATGAGGAGAGAGATCTTTGGGCATCAAATCATTTCAGGTGGCTCCAGCTCCAGAAAAATGCCTTCTGCAGTTAGAATCTGGGCAGTGCTGGCAGGCAGCTGCAGCTAGGGGATTGGAAGTCACACACTGGAGTGTGGGGGAGGTAAATCCACAGCCTGGGCAGTTCCTACAGAACCAACTCTGCAGCAGACACTTCTCAGACAAAGCAAGGAGTCACCCGTGCCTCTGGAAGAGATCATTGGAGAGTTAACACTTGTAGAGCTGAAAATCCAGAGGCCCAAGCTTATTTCTAGCTGCTCTACAAGTGAGAGCCATGCTCTAAGCTCCCCTCTGAGGGCTCTCTAAAGCCTCCCAAAGGAAACAAAATGCTCCCTGAGGGTCATCACTTGTGAAAGACCTGTAAAAAGGACCTGAGGAGAAACAAGACATTCCCAGACCCTCAAGAGCCTACAGCTGGAGAGCATTCCAAACCCAGCTCCAGTGGGTTGGAATCATGGACACCAACCTGCTCCAAGCTGCTAGATGAGCTTCAGAGGTCCCTTCCAACCCAGAGCATTCTTTGATTCTATGCTAGTGCCCAAGTCTGGGCTTAATTCACTCATGGCCAGCAGAGACCAAGCACCAGCAGACAGATCTGAGCAGAGAAGCCAGCTGCTAAGTAGCCACACCTGCAGCCTGGCTGTCAGCACCTTCAGCCCACCCCCAACATTGCCACTGAACAAGGACAAATTAATTCTCTCTGGCATCACCCACACACCAAGCCAAGCAGCTCCCAGGCACACCCAGCCCAGCCTGTGCCCATGCTCTAGTCAGGCAGAAGCATGCACACAGCAGCAGGAGCTACAAGGCATACTAACCACTCTACCAAAGCCTCCAAAGGGCATGAGGGAGTAGCTTGTGGCCTAGAAGAAAAAGGAGCAGTGACTTTTGAGTCATCCCAGCTGTCAGCAGACACAGCAGAAGGCATCTGCAGACACAGCAGCTCAGGTGGGACACTCCCAAGCAGAGCCAGAGAAGGGCTTTGGCTGGACAAGACCTGTATGGGCAACTCCAGCACTGCCTAAACTCTGGCAAGGCTGCTGCTGAACCACCACAGCTCTGCATGGTTTGAAACACTCCAGGGATGGGGACTCAGCCTGTGCCAGGCTTTGAGAACCCTTTCAGGGAAGAAGCTTCCTCTAATCTCCAAACTAAACCACCCCTGGGGCAACTGAGGCCATTTCCTCTTGTCCTATCTCCTTCCTTGGGAGCAGAGCCCAAGCCCAGCTGGCTGCAGCCTCCTCTCAGGGAGCTGCAGAGAGCAATGAGCTCTGCCCTCAGCCTCCTCTGCTCCACACTGCACACCCCCAGCTCCCTCAGCTCTCTTCTCAAGACCCTTCCCCAGCTTTTCTGCCCTTCTCTGGACCTGCTCCAGCCCCCAATGTCCTCCTGGGAGTGAGGGGCCCTAAGCTGAAGCCAGGCTTTGAGGTGCAGCCTCACTGGTGCCCAGTCTGGGGGCCAATCCCTGCCCTGCTGCTGGCCACACCATTACTGATGCAGACCAGGATGCTGCTGCCCTTCTTGGCCACCTGGGCACTGCTGGCTCATCTTCAGCTGGCTGTAATCAACACCCCCAGGTGAAATAAAAGCAGAGAGCACCTTGCTGATGTACAGTGTGGTGCAGCAAGCTGATCCACAGCAGCTGTGTGCAGAAGCCACTGCTGTCTGCAGTGCTGAGCTGCCAGGGTACAGGTGTGGCTGGCACCACACTGAGGACTCCTTTCATCACAACTGTTCACCTATGCACATCCAGCAGCACAGGGAGGGGATCCTGCCCCTCTGCTCTGCTCAGACCTCACCTGCAGCACTGCCTCCAGCTCTGGGGAACCCAGCACAAGAAGGACCTGAAGGTGCTGCAGAGGGTCCAGGAGGCCAACAAGGTGATCAGAGGCTGTGGGGCCAGGCTGGAAGAGTTGTGGTTGTGCAGCCTGGAGAAGAGAAGGCTGCAGGGAGAGCTCAGAGCAGCCTGCCAGGACTTGGGATACGAGAAAGCTGGGGAGAGACTTTTCAACATGGGCTTGTAGTGCTAGGAATGAAAATGGCTTTGAGCTGGGAGAGGGGAGAGTGAGAGTGGAGATGAGGAAGAAGTTGTTGAGAGTGAGGGTGGGGAGAGACTGGCACAGGTTGCCCAGGGAGGTTGTGGATGACAGAAGCACAGAATGTGATCAAAGATCACATTCTGTGCTTCTGTCATCCACAACCTCCCTGGAGGTGTTCAAGCAAAGCCTGAATGTGGCACTTAGTGCTCCAGACTCCTGCAAACACAGACTGCCAGCACTGGCACATGACTAAAATCAACAAGTCAGGAGTCCCTGGAGTGGTACATTTCTGCTTGGCACACAGTGCCAGAGCCTAAAGAAAGCCAAAAGTGTCTTGGTGCTGAGCTGCTCACCAAATCCTTTGTGGGACACAAACCCAGGCCCTGACTTGTCAGCACTTTCAAAGGTCACTGCAGAGGAGTGCTGAGGAAATCTATCACCACCTGCAGAGCCACCCCAAGAAAAACCCTCCCTGGGCAAGTTCATTCTCTGCAGCTGTATAAATAGCTGCAGCTATAAACACCAGCAAAAGCAGTTCCTGTTGGACCAGCTGATACTGAATACTCCTCTCTGGCAGGGCAGGGAGATGCTGGAAAGCAGAGGGATGGTTCCAGGAAAAGGGGATTTGGAGGGTCATGTAAAAGCCAGCCTGAAGAGATGCTGCTGACACAGAACCCTTCCTGCACAGCAACCTGGAGGGCAAGAGGAAGGAGTTCTCTGACTGCTGAGTGCCTTTATGGACTCTTTCAGCTCTAAGATGGAGTGGATCTTTCTGACAGACACCTCAAGTGCAAAAGGGCATCCTCAGAAATGAAGTTGTTAGTCATAAGGAGACTACAAACTTTGATCCACAACGCATGCAAAAAGCTGTGGGATAGGTTTGGCTTGGAAGGGACCTTAAAGGTTACTGAGTTCCAATCCCCCTGCCAGGGGCAGGGACACCTCCTGCCAGCCCAGGTTGCTCAAGGCCTTGTCCAGCCTGGCCTTCAACACTGCCAGGCTTGGAGCTCCACAGCTTCTCTGGACAACCTGCTCAGTGCCTCAGTACCCTCATGAGGAAGAATTTCCTCCCAAGTTCTAACCTAAGTCCAACTCCTTCCAGTTTATCACAGTCTCACAGTATCACCAGGGCTGGAAGAGACCTCAAAGCTCATCAAGTCCAACCCATTCCCACAGCCCTCAAGACCAGACCATGGCACCAAGTGCCACGTCCAAACTCACCTTGAACACCTCCAGGGACGGTGACTCCACCACCTCCCTGGGCAGCCCATTCCAGCAGTCAGTGACTCTCTCAGGCAAGAACTTTCTCCTCACCTCCAGCCTAAACTTCCCCTGGCAGTTCACCTGTCACTCACCCTGTCCTTGCCTTGGTCAAAATTCCCTTCCCAGCTCTCCTGTAGCCCCCTTTGAACCCTGGCAGGCTGCTCTAAGGTCTCCCTGGAGCCTCCTCTTCTCCAGGTTGCACTCCCCCAACTCTGCCAGCCTGGCCTCACAGCGGAGCCCTGCCAGCCCTGCTGTGGCCTCCTTTGGCTCTGCTCCAACAGGTCCCTGTCTGTGCTGAGCGCTCCAGAGCTGCTCCCAGCACTGCAGGGAGGCAGAATCCCCTCTCTGTTGGCTTACATTGAACTTCTCATCACCCAGCACCCCAAGTCCTCCTCAGCTCTGCTCTCCATCCATTCTCCACCCAGCCTGGATTTGCTTGCCCAAGATACAAGACAATACCCAGACAAAACCAACTGACAAACATCTTCCTCAGAAGTCTTATCCCTCCTGCTCATATCCTTTCCTCCTACTCCTCCCATCTCCAAGAGGCTAAAAACTGACACTGCTTTAGAAAGGAAAATAAATGTCAAGCTGCACTGCTGTCTGCTGAGTTGGTGTGATGAATTCTGTTCCTTGTACAGCAGGAGGCAGAGCTGTGTGGATCCTAGCTAGGTGTCTGGGTGAAATCAGGCTACCAAGTAAGTAGACACTGGAGTGCAGAGGGCTGCTCTGAACACACAGGCACGCTCCAGGTTCCCTCAGCACTACACTAACATCACTAATTAGCACGAGGAGTTTTAACAGTGCCTTTGCCACGGCAGCCAAGAGAGGTTTTTTCTGTAGGAAGGAGGAATCATTAAGTGTTTGACTCACTAAAAGCAGCCTGAGACAACTACAAGGCTCCAGTAATTAGTGCTGAGCCTTCAGTGACATCTGATAGCTCTTAGGTGAAGCACAAGGAACATGAAAGGATCCTGGGAGGACTTGAGCAGGTGTGGAATTCTTTTGTGCTTACCACACTAACACAGCCCTCCTGTACCTTCAGCTTCTTCCTTCAGCAGCAGATAAAGGCTTTCTGTTGCCCCACATTTATCTCTCCCTGCCAAGAGCAAGGGACACAAACCCCTAGGGTGTGCTGTACTCTTTTTTTTTTTTTTTTCTAAAGGGAAAAAAAGAAGTCTGATCTGGTTTTAGGCATCTACTGACCCAAGGTTTAAGAGTCTGCTTCAGTGGAGGAAAGATCACACCCTAATTAGAGCCAGCAGAGTCTATATTTGAAACTAACTGGCAGTGTGTGAGCACCGAGGAAGGAATCTGACAGTTACCCTTTTGACTCAGAGCTGGCAGCCTGTGTTTCAGCTCTGCTTATTAAGCTTTAACTATCTGGGTTTGAACAAGCAGCACCAAAGCTGGCCGAGTTCCACCAGCCCTTGTCATCTGTCTTTGTCTTCCAACTGCCTTTTTCACAATCAAATGTGACTTGTGAGAGTCAGAGAGCACTCAGCTGCAAGAGAGTCAGGCAGTGGAGGGAGAGGAAGCAATGCATGTCCCTCCTAAATGCAGCTGCTAGATAAGGGTTAGCCACAGGAGCATAAAACAGAACTGTCCTGGGTGCCCTGAGAGCTGAAAAGATTCTATAAGAGATCATTGGCTGCTGCTCTGCTCCAGGTGGGGATTCACAGCACTATGGAGTCTTGTAGCAATGTCCCTCATCTGGAATTCTTAAACAGAGGAAACAGCTCTGGAGCCCTCAGCAGGATGTGGACCTGATGAACTCAACGCAGAGTTCCTCATTCGTGGTTATAAAGAGGTGCAGGGTGAGTGCCAGGAGGCTGCAGCCAGGCTCTGCTGGGTGATGCCCAGTGACAGGACAAGGGGCAACGGGTGGGGGCTGAGGCATAGGAGGTTCCATGTGAACCTGAGAAGGAATTTTTTCCCATGAGGGTGATGGAAGCCTGGCACAGGCTGCCCAGGGGGGTTGTGGAGTCTCCCTCTCTGGAGATATTCAAGAACTGTCTGGATGTGTTCATAGATTCATAGAATGGAGAGGTTGGAAGGGACCTCAAAGCTCATCCAGTTCCAACCCCCTGCCATAGGTAGGGACACCTCCCACTAGAACAGGTCACTCAAGGCCTCATCCAGCCNAAGGTCTCCTGGAAGCCTTCTCTTCTCCAGGCTGCAGAGCCCCAACTCTCTCAGTCTGTCCTCACAGCAGAGCTGCTGCAGCCCTCTCAGCATCTTTGTGGCCTCCTCTGGACCCACTCCAACACTTCCATGTCCTTCCTGTGCTGGGGGCTCCAGAACTGCACACAGGACTGCAGGTGGGGACTGAGGAGAGCAGAGCAAAGGGGCAGAATCCCCTCCCTTGCCCTGCTGCCCACACTGCTCTTGCTGCAGCCCAGCACACAGTTGCTGTCTGGGCTGCACTCACACTGCAGGCTCATGTTCAGTTTTCCACCACCCCAGACCCCCAGGTGCCCTTCCTGTGTGACCTGCTCTGGGTGATGCTGCCCTGCCCAGATGATCTTTCGAGGTTCCCTCCAGCCCCTGGCATTCTGTGACTCTAAAGCACCAGAGGGGCATGACTCACATTTCCCTCGGGGAAGACACAACCTGCCCAAGGCTGCAACGGCCGAGCCAAGTTCCAGTACTGAAGTGGGAAGGTGAAGCCAACTCCTCCCCTGCCCTGTGCGTGTGGAGTGCAGGCAGCAACGGAGCGAGACGATGCAGGCACTCACCCTGGCACCTCCTCTGCGGGCAAGCTGCGAGTCCTGGCGCGCCCGCGGCTCCGCCGGGCTCTCCCCCGCGGCTGGCAGGCTGAGGAATGGATCCCGGCCAAACGGATCGGAGAAGCTCCTCATCATCTGCCGCATGTACTCGTGGTGGGCAGCGAAAGGGTCCCTGCAAGGCAGAGGTGTTTCACACGGGGGCACCAGGCTCTGCTGCAGCCTGTGCCAGGTGGCTCAAACTCCCCTTGCCTGGCATCGTTCGGCACCCTTCAGCTCTTCGTTTAACCAGACCCAGCCCAGACGTTTCCCTTTTCCCCACAAACTCCCTTCCCGTCCCGTCAATCTCTCTCAGCTGCTTCACTTCTTTTCCCTTAGCTGCCCTCGTTGCTCTGCCATGCTCTTGGCTGTCCAAATTGCTCTTCCTCCTTCCCTCAGCTCTCCCAAGAGCATTCCACCCTCGCAGTGCCCTTCACTTCAGCTTCTTTACTGTCTGCCAGCCAACGGACCCAGGTTTCCTTCAGCACTGCTTCCACCTCCAACCCCTGAGAGTGCAAGAATCACTCCCCCCTCTCTCCTTTTGTCACTGCCACCTCCCAAAGCTTAGCCCAGTCACCACTCACTGAATTCACAGTTCCCCACAAAGCTTCTCCATACCCTTCACCTCTCAAATCTATTTTGCTGGCTGCTCCCATTCCACTTTTCTTCCTCTATGATCCAAATGCCTCTAAATCCAAGGTAGCTTTTTTACTTCAGTCTGTTGCACCTGTGCCTTCCCCCCATCACAAACCATGTTCCTTTTCCTCTGCTTGGGAAGGACCCTCACTGCTCTTTTGCTTTCCTGTAGTTTCCCCCTGCTCTGCTGTCAGGTCTGTCTCCCAAACCTCCTATCACCCCACCACTAGGTCCCAAAGCTTAGTTTGCACATAAAGCATTGCTCCAGTTGCTCCCTCTTACTACTCACTTCTTTGTGTTCTCTGATGTGGCCAAGAACTGAAGGCTTTGGAGGCCAAAAGAGGAGCAAAAGGTGATTTTGGCAGAGCACAACTGTGAAGGTTTGGGAGTTCCCTGCCCCCCCCCCCCACTTTGTAAAACGACCCAGACTAGAACTCAGCTGGTTGGAAGTTAAGGACTGAAGCTCTATTTACAGCTCAGCACAATGTACAAGCAGAGAGAGACACTATAGACAGGAATATTTACAGAAATATACAAGTTTAAGGTAATTCAGCAACACAACATCCCTCCCAGAAATCACAGACATAAGCTCAGCCTGCTGCCTGCAGGCTAAAAATCCTTCCATCCCACAACCTCCCAAGCTTCATTCCCTGCTCCACACATCAAAGATGCTCCATTCCCTGCTTCCTACAAAACCCAAGCTTCCTTTCCTCACCTCCCCCTTTGCTGTTGCTGCTGAAAACCACCTTACCAATCTCAGCACTGCTCTCCCAGGTATGCTCCCTTCAGGGCACCTCATCTTCCTTCCTATCCATCTTGTGGCACTCCCCCAGACACCTCACACCTCTCCAGGATGCCACAACCTTGCCCACAACATCCCAAACCTTCACACTGATGACTTCCTGAAAGCCTCCTGACAGCTTTTCTCCTCCCCACCCCTTCTCCAGCCCCACAAAAGTTGGTGTTATAGATTCACAAATTCATGGAATGGTTTGGGTTGGAAGGGACCTCGAAGATCATCCATTTCCACCCACCCCTGCCACGGGCAGGGACACCTCCCACTTGGCCTTCAACACCTCCAGGGATGGGGCAGCCACAGCCTCTCTGGGCAACCTATGCCAATGTCTCATCACCCTCACTCTCAAGAATTCCTTCCTCATCTCCAGGCTCAGTCTGCCCATGGACATTTTGACCTCTTTGCTTGGTGCTTTCCTGTGCCAAAGCTGCGTGGAGCGAGGAGCAAAGCAGGGCACGACCACAGTGCTGCATTCACCTCCCAGCCTGGTAGTTTGGTTGGTTTTTTTTACACAGTATCCCTTTAAGCAATGCAGCTATGAACCTCCTCCAGCCCAAACAGACTTTTCCAGTTCAGAAGTAGCTTTGCTGTGGGTGGGCAGGTCCTAATCTCCCCCCCTCACATGACTGCTGCTTAACATCTGTCCTAAGGCGATAAGCAGCTCCTGCGCAGCAAGAGGATGAAGAGCAGATGGAAAAAGCTGAAGCAGGAGCCAGGCTGAGGGCCACCACACAGGGCATGTGCAATGCTGCAATCTGTTCTGACACAACCCCCACACAGGTTTGGTGACTGCTTTGGGCTGGATGATCTCTAGAGCTGCCTCCCAACCCCTAACACGCTGCCACTCTGTGAATTACAAACTGTATTGCATCAGTCACTTTGCACCACAAAACCTCCTCTTGTTCCCAGCTCAGCTTCTTGGGTGTCCTACATCTTTTAAGCCATCTTAACACAGGCAAGTGACAGATTTAAAAGCAGAACTAAACCCTTCCAGTTGCCCAGAGAGATCTCAGGGAGCCATTCATGAGATGGTGGTCAAACCCTGAAGGAAATACTGCAGTGGTGGTGTGCTCTGGAGTAGGACAAACCAGAAATAAGAAGGGGGAAAAGAATACCCAACAAAGGCAAGAGACAACTGGTGTGGAAGAGCAGGCTTCCAAGGAACTACAGCTTCCACCTAAAATAATTATAGCTGCCACCTAAAATACATAGTCAGAGAATCTGTCTGGAAGACCTCCAAGGATTTAAACCTATCCCTTTGATGGTTCTGATGGCTGAAACTCAAACCACAACTACAGGATCTTAGAATGGTTCAGGTTGGAAGGGACCTCAGAGATCAGCTACTGCAACCCCCTGCCATGCCCAGGGACACCTCTCAGCTGGACTTGGCAGCTCACTGCCTCATCCAACCTGGCCTTGAACACTCTCTGGGCAGCCTGTGCCAGGTTCTCACCACCCTCACACCAAACAACTTCTTCCTCAGCTCCACTCCAACCCTGCTCTGCCTCAGCTCCAAACCACTGCCCCTTGGCCTGGCTCAGACCCCCTCAGCAAAAGTCTCTCTGCAGCCTTCCTGCAGGATCCTTTCAGGCACTGGCAGCAGCCCTGAGGTGCCCCTGGAGCCTTCTCCTGTGCAGGATGCAACCCCTCAGCTCCCTCAGCCTGTGCTCACAGCAGAGTTGCTGCAGCCCTTGCAGCATCTTTGTGGCCTGCTCTGGACTCTATCCAGCAGCTCTGTGTCCCTCTCATGCTGGGGACAGCAGGATACAAATAAAGTCCAAGCCTCTCTGGTAGAGGATGCAAGATCTTAAATTCCTTGCTCTAACTACAGGCCTACAGAACAAGGGTGGAGCACTCCAGCTTGAGAACACCAGATTTCAAATCTGACCTTTTTTCTAGGGAGTAATGAGAATCCTTTTACTGAGGAGGACACAATTTCTACACACTTCACACTCTCATAGCATAAAAATGATGAGGAAACAGGGAGTTGTGTTTTGCACACAGAATCTGTGCCCTTCACCATAAGCTACTGACAAGGTTAAGTGCTGGGGATGAATGGTTGACACATTTGTCACCCCACTACTCTGCAGCTACACAACCTGACCTTCACCTGACATTCAGGTGGCTGCAAGGATGAACAAAGGGAACAACAACAAAAAGCCTCAGGCTCAGCTTTACATTCTCAAAGCAGATTTACATCTTTAACATAGAATCATAGGATGGTAAGGTTGGAAAGGACCTCAAGGATCATCCAGTTCCAAACCCCTGCCACAGGCAGGGACACCTCCCACTAGCACAGCTCACTCAAGGCCTCATCCAACCTGGCCTTGAACACCTCCAGGGAGGGAGCAGCCACAACCTCCCTGGGCAACCTGTGCCAGTGTCTCATCACCCTCACTGTAAAGAACTTCCTCCTAACATCCAGTTTCAACCTCCCCTCTGCCACTTCAAACCCATTCCCCTTGTCCTGGCATTACCAGACCTTGTCAATAGTCCCTCCCCAGCCTTCCTGTAGGTCCCTTCAGATCCTGGAAGGCCACTCCAAGGTCTCCTGGAAGCCTTCTCCTCTCCAGGCTGCAGAGCCCCAACTCTCTCAGCCTGTCCTCACAGCAAAGCTGCTGCAGCCCTCTGAGTATCTTTGTGGGCCTCCTCTGGACTGGCTCCAACAGTTCAATGTCCTTCCTGTGCTGGGGGTTGCAGAACTGCACACATCTACTGGATGGAGCTGTTGGCAGCACAGGAGTGAGGGTTTTCATCCCACTCAGCGAGGTGCTGTGCAATTCNGGTTACTATCAGGTCTCCTGGAAGCCTTCTCTTCTCCAGGCTGCAGAGCCCCAACTCTCTCAGCCTGTCCTCACAGCAAAGCTGCTGCAGCCCTCTGAGTATCTTGGTGGGCCTCCTCTGGACTGGCTCCAACACTTCCATGTCCTTCCTGTGCTGGGGGTTGCAGAACTGCACACATCTACTGGATGGAGCTGTTGGCAGCACAGGAGTGAGGGTTTTCATCCCACTCAGCGAGGTGCTGTGCAATTCAGGCTTAAGCTCCACAGTTTAATGCTGTGTGTGGCAGCTGGAACACTTTCAGGTGTTAGCAGCCCAACGTTGCTCCCCACTGCAGCCTGTGTCTCTGCATGCTGCAGCAGCCACTGCAGTTCATCCTTTGGAAAGCATTCAGATGAATTGATTCTTTTTCCCTCCCCCCACCCCAACTTGAGAAGTTATGTAAGCCTGAAGCTGCAGCCTCCCACTGGAGGTAACACCTGGAGCAAGAAAATAAAAGCTGTGTGTCAGGGAATTGAAACCAGAGCCATCTGCACTTGGCAGAGGAGACAATCCTGCTGCTGGCCAGGTTGTGTGGGCTGGAGCTGGGCAGCATTTGACTGACTGACTGCTGCTTCCCCAGGACAGCTGCTCACACATGGAGACATTTCTCATTTCACTATTTCCAGTTCAGCAGTGAAAAGCTCTCCTTGGGAGGCAACAGAAGCTTATTATCACACTGCTTTGGAGGCAAGTCTTATCTGAAGCAATAGGCTCATTCTCCTCACTGCATGCAAAGTAGATTTCCAATGCTGGTGCCAAGAAAATGAACCTCTAGATCAGCCTTTCTCATCTCTTTCACACACACCCCCCCTTCTTCTAGCTTCTCCAATCATTTTTTTTTTCTTCTCCCCCTTGGCATCAGCAGCCACAATGAAAATTAGTAAGTGAAATGAATAAAGAAGAGGAAAGCACACTACAAATTACTACAAACAAGACTTCATTTCCATTTTTGCTTTAGTTTGTGGAATTGTTTTGGTTGGAAAGGATCTTTTGGTCCAGCTAACTCTGCCAAGGGCTGGGGTTAGCCTATGGCCCTCAACACCACATCTACACAGCTCTGAAACACCTCAGGGAAGGGCATTCAGCCACCTCCCTGGGCAGCCTGTGCCAGGCCTTGAGAACCCTTTCAGTCAAGGAGTTTCTTCTCACATCCAACCTAAACCTGCCCAGGTGCAACTTGAGGCCATCTCCTCTTACCCTATGCTTCTTGGGGGAACAGATCAACCCCACCTGGCTTCAACCTCCTCCCAGGGAGGTGCAGGGAGCCAGGAGGTCTCTCCCCCCAGCCTCCTCTTCTCTAGGCTGAACACCCCCAGTGCCTTCAGCTGCTCCTCACCTGCCCTTCTCTCCAGGCCCTCTCCCAGCTCCATTGCTCAGGCAGGTTTGCAGGGTGAGGTTTCCTCCCTAACCCCATCCTGCAGGGACCCTGAAGAGCTGTTCTACCACTGCCCCTACTCCTAGAATCCCAACACTAATCCACCTCCCACTATGAGCAACCAGGGGTGTGCAGCCAAGCAGCAGGTTCTCCTTTCAGAAGCACAAAGCCTCTTCAACTGGAACCTCCTGTAACCAAGAGATACAGGACAACAAACCCACAGCACAGGGCCTGACACCTTACCCTTCATCATCCACTATCTTTATCCTTGCCTGCAATTAAGCTCCAGAGAGTTATGTGCCATATCTCTAGGAAAACTGCTGGAAGTCCAACTTGGCCTTGAACACCTCCAGGGAGGTTGTGGAGCAAACGTGATCAAATATCACGTTGGGTGATTCTGTGCTCCACAACCTCCCTGGGCAACCTGTGCCAGTGTCTCACCACCCTCACTGCAAACAACTTCCTCCTAACATCCACTTTCAATCTCCCCTTTGCCAGTTCAAACCCATTGCCCCTTGTCCTGGCATTACCAGACCTTGTACCTTGTCAATAGTCCCTCCCCAGCCTTCCTGTAGCCCCCTTCAGATCCTGGAAGGCCACTCCAAGGTCTCCTGGAAGCCTTCTCTTCTCCAGGCTGCAGAGCCCCAACTCTCTCAGCCTGTCCTCACAGCAGAGCTGCTGCAGCCCTCTGAGTATCTTGGTGGCCTCCTCTGGACCCGCTCCAACACTTCCATGTCCTTCCTGTGCTGGGGGCTCCAGAACTGCACACAGGACTGCAGGTGGGGTCTGAGGAGAGCAGAGCAAAGGGGCAGAATCCTCTCCCTTGCCCAAAATGCAGCCACAGGTAAAAAAATAACGCATCAGAGCCCAATAAAGGTAGACCATCTGGCACTTGTCTGCTCTGCTAAGAAAACAACGGATTCCTTAACGGAATCAAGGAACCCAAACCAACGGAGGTGAAGACTTCTTGGCCAGCGTCGCTATGGACTCCTAAAGGTCTTCTCCAGCCTCTGAATCCTACGCTCCTGAGGGTTTCGGTGCGCTCCGAGGCAGCCAGGATCACAAACGTGACCCAGCAGGGGGCAAGGCTCTGCCGTTTGAAATCACAGCCAGCAACCTCAGCCCCTCTGCGCCTTCCAGAGACCCTGCTCGCAGCCGCTCCCTGCGGGCAACGGCCGAGCGCGGCTGTGACGTATGGCGGACACCTCGGACCCCCTCAGACCCCCTCCTCACCACCTCAGACCTCTCCTGGACACCTCGGATTCGCTTCCTCGCCACCTCAGACCTCTCCTGCCACCTCAGATCACCTCAGACCCCTCGTCCTCGCCACCTCGGATACCCTCAGAACCCCTCCTCACCACCTCGCACCCCCGCTGGCCACCTCGGATTCGCCTCCTCGCCATCCCCGACCCCTCCTGGCCACCTCGGACCTCTGCCACCTCAGATGCCCCTCGCCATCCTCCGACTCCTCTCGGCGACCCCAGACCCACTCCTGCCACCCTGTATTCCCTTCCTCGCCACCTCGGCCCCCACCGCTGCCGCCCCGTGGCAGACACCCTCCGCCCCGCAGGGTGCCGCGGGAGGCCGGCGGCAGGTCCCTCACCGGAAGAAGGGATCCTCCTCGAAGCAGCGCCCCAGACCCCCGAACATGGCTGCAGCAGCCCCAGCAGCTCCCAACGCTCTGACCGCCGCCAGCCCCGCGCAACCCCTGCCAGCACCGCCCGCCACGCCTGGCAGCGTCGCTCATTGGCCGCCGCTGCTGTGACGTATGAGCGGGGCGGGGCGCCCGGGCGCTGCCGTTGCCGCGGTAACCACGGGCGCTGCGCGGCCTAGCTCCAGAAGGTTCGGGCTTGGGCCCAGCTCCAAGCGGTACACACCCCCCACGCTGCTCCTCGGGCTGGCTTTCCCCCCGAAGCTCCCTTATTGCCTGAAGAGGCCGTGGGGTGCGGCTCGGATTGTTGGGGTGCGGGCCCCGGCCTCCGCCTAACAGGCTGGCAGGCGTTTGCGGCTCGGGCCGCTGCCTCGGTTTGAGGCGGTTTAGACTGAATGTCTCCAGCAGGTGGCAGTAAAAGCCAGCGACAGCTGGGGCCGCCCCAGCAGGAGCCTGCGGGCTGCGCGCTGGCACCGCGGAGCAGAGCATAGAATCATACNCAAGGACTCATCCGGCCTGGTCCTGAACACCTCCCTGGGCAACCTGTGCCAGTGTCTCACCACCTCACTGCAAACAACTTCCTCCTAACATCCAGTCTAAATCTCCCCTCTGCCAGTTCAAACCCATTGCCCCTTGTCCTGGCATTGCAAGACCTTGGCAACAGTCCCTCCTCTGCCTTCCTGGAGCCCACTTCAGATCCTGGAAGACTACTCCAAGGCCTCCTGGAAGCCTCCTCCTCTCCAGGCTGCAGAGCTCCAACTCTCTCAGCCTGTCCTCACAGCAGAGCTGCTGCAGCCCTCTCAGTGTCTTGGTGGCCTGCTCTGGACCCACTCCAACACTTCCATGTCTTTCCTGTGCTGGGGGCTCCAGAACTGCACACAGGACTGCAGGTGGGGTCTGAGGAGAGCAGAGCAAAGGGGCAGAATCTCCTCCCTTGCCCTGCTGCCCACACTGCTCTTGATACAGGACTTGGTTGCTGTCTGGGCTGCCTGCACACAAAGCATCGCGGGCCTGAGCTAAAAGCAGCCACCAAGAGCTGTTCCAGCAGAAGACAGCGATGAGCAAAAAACCCAGGCCGGGTGGTGAAGGATATCTGACCGAGGCACTGCAGCTGGGCGTCTGCTTGTGGCTCAGGATTACCTTTCACTCCAGGCCAGCTAAGCACTCACAAGGCAGATTTGATTTCAGAGGCTTTACCTCCGGGCCAGGAGTTGGTTCTGGCTTGCTTCACTGTACTGGCTCTGTATTGACACTGGTTAAGCTGCTTGGCTTCTTGGCAGGAAGAACCAGCCCCATAGTCAGCTGGAAAGGAGAAAGCTCTCAGCAAACCCTGTCACTGGGCACAGTCGACAAAAGAAGGTACAGGACAAGAACAGAGCAAAACCATGAGCAGTGTTTTATGGTGGCACCTGGCTGCTAGGGCAGAGTGGCTGTGGACATGCAGAGCTGTGCTGGACAGCTGTGGGCAAACTTATTTCTGAAGGAGCACAGCTTGAAAGAAGTTGAGGTAGAAGAGCATAGAACTGCTGGGGTGACTCTGGTGGAGGACACAAGGGCTGGAGCAGCTCTGCTGTGAGCGCAGGCTGAGGGAGCTGGGGGGTTGCAGCCTGCAGAGGAGAAGGTTCCAGGGGGACCTCAGAGCTGCTGCCAGTGCCTGAAGGGATCCTGCAGGAAGGCTGCAGAGAGACTTTTGCTGAGGGGGTCTGAGCCAGGCCAAGGGGCAATGGTTTGGAGCTGAGGCAGAGCAGGGCTGCACTGGAGCTGAGGCAGAGCAGGGTTGGACTGGAGCTGAGGAAGGAGTTGTTTGGTGTGAGAGTGGTGAGAGCCTGGCACAGGCTGCCCAGGGAGGCTGTGGCTGCCTCCTGCCTGGGGGTGTTTAATGCCAGGCTGGATAAGGCACTGAGCAGCTGAGTTTGGTTAAGAGGTGTCCCTGGGCATGGCAGTGGTTGGAGCAGCTGATCTTTGAGGTCCCTTCCAACCCCTAAGATTCTGTGATTCTATGATCTGTAAACCAGCACAGGAAAGTGGGGAGATGAAAAACTGAAGTCAACCTGAGCCTCAAACCTGAGGATTCTGTTTCTTCATAAAATGGAAGAAAAGCTTTCATGTGCTTGGGAGAATTGTCCTGCTCTAGATGGCAAAGTTTCTCAGAGCTGTCAGCATGACAGGAAGGGGCCTACAGGAAGGCTGGGGAGGGTTTATTTGCAAGGTCTTGCAACGACAGGACAAGGGGCAATGGGTTTGAACTGGCAGAGGGGAGATTTAGACTGGATGTTAGGAGGAAGTTCTTTACAGTGAGGGTGGTGAGGCACTGGAACAGGTTGCCCAGGGAGGTTGTAGCTGCTCCCTCCCTGGAGGTGTTCAAGGCCAGGTTGGATGAGGCCTTGAGTGAGCTGTGCTAGTGGGAGGTGTCCCTGCCTATGGCAGGGGGTTGGAACTAGATGATCCTTGAGGTCCCTTCCAACCTTACCATTCTATGATTCTATGAGAGTTGTTTCCTCTCCTACACCTCCTGTCCAGAGGCACTTCTCTCCTCACAATATCCCAGTGTTTAGAGGAAAGACAGAAGCAGTGCCCTGGGTAGCCAGGTGGTATTAGAGAGTGGTGGAGCCACGGAAGGAGATTCTCCATCCTGCTCAGATCCATCACGTCCAGAAGCAGCTCTGCTGGTATTTGGCCCAAAGTGGATAAAGCAACATAAAAGATGAATGAGGCAAGGCTGGAGCAGTATTGAGAACTATCTGTAACCAGGTCAGCATTGATTTTGCTGTCGGCTGAGGTTGACTTCTCCTTAGATCCTCACAAGTGGTGATGTGGCAGCCCTAAGATGCACTCGGAGCTGGAGCGCTTCTCGCAGCTCAGACCTTGATGCTGACTGACAGGTGGGCAGGGGCAGAAAAAGGGCTGCCCATCCATCACCCAGGTGAAGCCTCTCAGCTGTTTGTACATCTCTGATGAAAGATTAGCAAATAAACCAGGCAGAGACCGTGGGAGTTGAGCTCTGATGCTTGGGGGCCGTTGGTAACGCAATCTTGTGCCAGTTAGGATGCTAGCAAAGAGCTTTTCTATTGCCTGGGGAGAGGATCCAAGCTGAGTTTCAAACTGCACACAAAAATACCCAGATGCTGTAGTGATGTCATGCTCTGTGCTTGTCATGGGTATTAAAGCTCTTTATAACTCACTGAAACACAGAATTCCACCAGAATGGGGGGCTGGAAGGGACCTCTGGAGCTCAGCCAGTCCAACCCCTGCCAAAGCAGAGCACCCACAGCAGCTTGCCCAGCAGCACAGTGCCATGGGGGGGTTGGAAGCTCTGCACACAAAGAGACTCTACAATCTCTCTGGGCAGCCTGCTCCAGGCCTCCACCACCCTCACAACAAACAACTTTCTCCTCCTGCTCAGGTGGCACCCCCTGGGTTGCAGTTTGTGCCCAGCAGGGGCAATGTCCTGTCCCTGGGCACCACTGACAAGAGCCTGGCCCTAGCCTCTTGCCCCCAGCCTTTAGCTGTTGCTAAGCATTGCTCAGCTGCCCTCTGGGGCTGCTCTTCTGCAGGCTCTCAGCCCCAGGGCTCTCAGCCTTTGCTCCTGCCAGAGCTGTTCCAGGCCCCTCAGCAGCTTTGCAGCCTGCCCTGGGCTCTCTCCAGCACTTCCCTGTCCCTCTGGTGCTGGGGAGCCCAGAGCTGGACCCAGGACTGCAGCTGTGGCCTGAGCAGGGCAGAGCAGAGGGGCAGCAGAACCTCTCTTGCCCTGCTGCCCACACTCTTCTCCATGCACTCCAGCAGGGATGTCTCCAACTAGATGAGCTTGCTCACAGACCCTCAAGTTTGATCTTAAACATCTCCAGGATGGGATCTTCACTGCCTTTAATGTTCAACATAAACCTCTCCTTAGGCAACTTAAGGACACTTCCTCTCATCCTGTCACTTGCTGTACCTGAGAAGAGCCCAAGCCCAGCTGGCTGCAGCCTCCTCTCAGGGAGCTGCAGAGAGCAATGAGCTCTGCCCTCAGCCTCCTCTGCTCCATGTTGAACCCCCCCAGCTCCCTCAGTTGCTTCTCCCCAGCCCTCTTCTCCAGACCCTTCCCCACCTTTGTTGCCCTTCTCTGGACCCTCTTCAGCCCTTCAATGTCCTTGGAGTGAGGGGTCCAAAACCAAACCCAGGATTTGAGGTTTGGCTTCACCAGTGCCCAGTCCAGGAGGACAATCCCTGCCCTGCTCCTGCTGCCCACACCAGTGCTGATCCAGGCCAGGCTGCTGGTGCCCTTCTTGCCCACCTGGGCACCCCCTGGCTCATCTCCAGCTGCTGGCATCCAGCACCCCCAAGGGCTTTTCCCACAGTGCCCCAAGCCTGGAGCCTTCCTGGGGTTGTTGTGCCCCAAGTGTTGGACCCAGCTCCTGGCCTTGCTGAACCTCATCCCACTGCCATCAGGGCACGGGTCCAGCCTGGCCAGATGGGAGGAATCCTTTAACACCAACCAGGCCATTTGTCAGTGGTTGGTTTGGGGACTTTGCCCCTCCCCACAAGGCAGTTTGTGGCTCAATGCCACAGGCTGGGGGAGAAAAGCAGAGGACAGCCCTGTTCTCCAGCTCTTCCTCAGCTCTGCTGCCCTTCTCTGGATGTGCTCCAGCCCCTGCTGCCTTTGAGCAGAGGAGCTGGGCCCCGTCAGGAGCCAGCTCATTACGAGAGGCTGCCCAGGCCGCTGGAGTCAGCTCTATTTGCACAGATAGGTTCCTCTAATTGCTCAGCCCCTCTCTTGCTTCCTGTCTGCTCCAGTTAAGTTTCCTTTGTGCAGATAAAAAGACTGGTGTAAGAAATCACCTCACTGCTGTCAGTCTGGAGGGCATCTCCAATGAGATTAATGATGCCTGCCTTAATGTGAGAAAACTTTGCATAAATGAGATTATGGTTTCTGCTGAAACCTGCCAAGTCTTATTCATTTGCAGTAAATATTATCTTTAATTAAAAGTTTTAAGGTATCTTGTTGCTGAGCTAATGAGATCTACAGTGATTTCCCTCAGGAATTAATTTACCTTCTTAATTCTTACTCGTTTTGGTGCTATGGCTGTTCAAATGGCAGGCAGACTTCAGAGCTGGGTGGAGCACATTCATTCAGAACAAAAGGTCCCTTTGCCACATTGACTTTGGTTGTTGGTATTTTGAATCCTCTCTTCTCTCTCTCCCTTCCAGAGACACCTGTGCAGGTTCCTGCCTCAACCATCTTCAGCTTCAGGAGTTCTTTACCTGCACCCAATTCACTTTGCCTCCTGTCTTCTGTACAAACTTACACAGAATGGGATGGAAGGGACCTTCAAGATCACCCAGTTCCAACCCCTTGCCACAGGCAGGGACACTTCCCACCAGCCCAGCCTTTTTGTGCTCCCCCCAGTAATGAGGATTGTAGCCAGCAGTCATAGAATCACAGAATGGTAAGGTTGGAAGGGACCTCAAGGATCATGCAGTTCCAACCCCCTGCCATAGGCAGGGACCCCTCCCACTAGCACAGGTCACTCAAGGCCTCATCCAGCCTGGCCTTGAACACCTCCAGGGAGGGAGCAGCCACAACCTCCCTGGGCAACCTGTGCCAGTGTCTCACCACCCTCACTGCAAACAACTTCCTCCTAACATCCAGTTTCAATCTCCCCTCTGCCAGTTCAAACCCATTGCCCCTTGTCCTGGCATTACCAGACCTTGTCAGTAGTCCCTCCCCAGCCTTCTTGTAGGCCTCCTTCAGATCCTGGAAGGCTACTCTAAGGTCTCCTGGAAGCCTTCTCTTCTCCAGGCTGCAGAGCCCCAACTCTCTCAGCCTGTCCTCACAGCAGAGCTGCTGCAGCCCTCTCAGCATCTTTGTGGCCTCCTCTGGACCCACTCCAACAGTTCAATGTCCTTCCTGTGCTGAGGGCTCCAGATGATGTAGAAGGTTCTTTTAGAAGGAAGAATAAGCTTTTGCTGCAGGTCTTGGACATGAGTTTGTGTCCCAGTGATGCAACATGCTGAAGAAACAGCAGAAAATTTTCCCTGTTTTAGAACTTTGCTGAAGCTTGAAGTGTGGCAGCCTTCAAGTGGAGGCAGCATGCAGATGTCTGCTGCAGCTGCAGAGGTGTTTGTTGCCCTGACAACGGCAGGCAGCAGTATTTAGTGGTTCATGCATTATTGAGTCCCCTCCTTTGTGTGTGATGGGAGGAAGTTGGTTTGCAAGTAAGTTAGACCTGGGAGGGTATCAACAGCTTCTCAGAGTGCACTGGGCTGGAAGGGACCTGCAAGGCTCATCCTGGCCAACCCCTGCAGGCACAGGGACAGCTCCAGCTAGGGCAGGCTGCTCAGGGACACCTCCAGCCTGATCTTGAATGTCTGCAGGGATGGGGCCTCAGCCACAGCCCTGGGCAGCCTGTGCCAGTGTCTCACCACCCTCACTGTGCACAGCTTCCTCCTGATGTCCAACCTAACTCTGCTCTGCTCCAGTCCCAAACCACTGTCCCTAAGAGCTTGGAGAAGTTGGTGCTGGGTCTGTATAAATGCAGAGCAGATGCTGCCACAGGAGATGTTTCTTACCCACTGGAGGAGCCAGGACAGGGGCAGAGATCTCCTGCAGGGATTCTGACTGCAGTCTGTGCACAGGTATACATTTTAAGAACAAAGTTCAAAGACAGCAAAGTAGATTGAAGGATTATTTCCCAATATCTTTAAAAAGAGGCCCAAAAAGAGCCTCTGAGTGAACACAGGAATGTTTACCACCACAGATTCCTGGATGGGAACATGGAAAGTGTTGGAACTACAGCAGAAGACAGAAATCTCTCCTAAGAAAGAGCAGGAATTGACCTTCCTAAAATTGCATCTTGCATCAAATATGGTTCAGCTTCCTACTGACAATGGACACCTGCAGAGGGATTAGATAACTACAGTGAGGGTAAGGAGGCTCTGACACAGGTTGAGGGTGGTGAGACACTGGCACAGGTTGGCCAGGGAGGTTGTGGAGCACAGAATCACCCAATGTGATCGAAGATCATCTGCTTCTTGGCCCCAGCCTTTAGCTGTTGCTGAGCATTGCTCAGATGCCCTCTGGGCAGCCTGCTCCAGGCCTCCACCACACTGGCATCAAAAAATTTCCTTCTCCTGCTCAGGTGGCACTTCCTGGGTTGCAGTCTGTGCCCATTGCCCCTTGTGCTGTCCCTGGGCACCACTGACAAGAGCCTGGCCCCAGCCTCTTGCCCCCAGCCTTTAGCTGTTGCTGAGCATTGCTCAGCTGCCCTCTGGGGCTGCTCTTCTGCAGGCTCTCAGCCCCAGGGCTCTCAGCCTTTGCTCCTCCCAGAGCAGCTCCAGGCCCCTCACACCAAACAAGTTTCTCCTCCTGTTCAGATGCAACTTTCTGGGCTCCAATTTGTGTCCCTTGCCCTGTCCCTGGGCACCACATCTTTACAAATAAATGTGCTGCTCCAAAAGGTAAGCTCCAAATATTTCTGTGCTGCTGTCCTCAGGGGTGTTTCTAGGAAAGAAAAGTGGGGACTGCTCCCCAAAATCAGCTGCTGCAGGGTGTGTATCCCCTGGAGCTGCTCAGCACTGCCAGGTTCTGGAGCTGCTCTGCCAGGAGTGCTTGAGGGATCCTCACCTTCCTCAGGACACAGCTCTGGAGGCAGTGGCCAGAGTCCCAGCTTTACTGTTCTGAGAGATCCTGGATCCTTCCAGCACCTGAAAGGGACTATGGGAAAGCTGGGGAGGGACTTTAGACAAGGCCTTGTAGTGGCAGGGTGAGAGGGAACAGATTGGAGCTGGGAGAGGGGAGACTGAGAGTGGAGAGGAGGAAGAAATTGTTGAGAGGGTGAGGAGAGACTGGCACAAGTTGCCCAGGGAGGTGTTCAAAGCCAGTTTGGATGAGGCCCTGAGCACCCTGGGCTGGTAGAGATGAAGAAGACATTGTTGAGAGAGTAAGGATGGGGAGAGGCTGGCACAGATGATCTTTACAGTGAGGGTGGGGAGAGACTGGCACAGTTTGCCCAGGGAGGTTGTGGAGCACAGAAGCACAGAATGTGATCTTTGATCACATTCTGTGCTTCTGTGCTCCACAACCTCCCTGGTGATATTCAGGACCAGGCTGGATGAGTCCTTGCTAAAGGGAACTAAACACTTATTAGATGCCAACCTGCATTTTGGAGACCTCCTCTTTTTTTTTTTTTTTCCCCAGTGAATTTCAGGGTTGTTATTGGGTCTTTTTTATCTTTCTAAACCCTGATTTCAGCCCTCAGCCAGCTCCAGAGCTGGCTGAGGATGTGAATGGAATATCTATTGCAATTAAATATTAATGGCAGTGTTATTACACATCCACCTCTGGTGGCTTTCAGCAGAGCCTTGCTTTTGTTTGACATTTAGGAACCATTTATAACAAACTGCCTTTGCATTGGGCTGGTGGCACTGAGAGGGATGCAGTCAGCTCTGGAACAACTCCACCAGAAGGCAATTGCCACTAAAAGTCCTTTGGGAACTGTGCTGCATCTCTAAGGCTACCTGTAAGAGAAGGGATGGGGAGGAGGAGGGAAAGGGTCCCTCACTTCTACCCAGACATCTGAAATGCAAAGAGGAACTGCTGAGCCCCTCAGGCCTGACTGGGGACTGAGCACTTGATGGTCTGAGGCCTCTCAAATTACCTTCACCCTTGCTTCTGACATTGCTCAGCTTGCTGAGCTCATGTGAGGCTTCCCCCAAAGCAGCTGAGGGAAAGGAATCTACTGGAGAGAGTGGAGGCTGCAAAGCTGCTGAGGGGCCTGGAGCAGCTCTGGCAGGAGCAAAGGCTGAGAGCCCTGGGGCTGAGAGCCTGCAGAAGAGCAGCCCCAGAGGGCAGCTGAGCAATGCTCAGCAACAGCTAAAGGAGTTGTGAGGGGCAAGAGGCTGGGGCCAGGCTCTTGTCAGTGGTGCCCAGGGACAGCACAAGGGGCAATGGGCACAGACTGGAATCCAGGAGGTGCCACCTGAGCAGGAGGAGAAAGTTGTTTGTTGTGAGGGTGGTGGAGGCCTGGAGCAGGCTGCCCAGAGAGGTTGTGGAGTCTCCTTGTGTGCAGAGCTTCCAACCCCCCTGGGCACTGTGCTGCTGGGCAAGCTGCTGTGGGTGCCCTGCTCTGGCAGGGGTTGGACTGGCTGAGCTCCAGAGCTCCCTCCCAACCCCACCCTGCTGGGCTCTGAGCCCCTTGGTGCCCAGCCTCACAGAGCAGCCTTTCCACCTGCCACACTCATTGCTGTGCTGTTCAGCAGGAGACAGCAAGGTGCAGGGGAGGCTCAGGCTGGATCTCAGGAAATCTTTCTTCCCTGGAAGGGTTCTCAGACACTGGCACAGGCTGCCCAGGGCAGTGCTGCAGTCACCATCCCTGGATGTGTCTAAGCAGCCTGTGGCCCTGGTGCTGAGGCCATGGCTGAGTGGTGACTTTACAGTGCTGAGTTCAAGGCTGCAGTAGATGATCTTCAAGGTCTCTTCCAGCTGAAGGTGTTTTGTGATTCCATGGCTCAGGCTTTGCCTCAGGCAGCAGAAGCCAGCTCCTGGCTGGCTCCTCCATGGTGCTGAGACTGGAGTATGATTTTTTTTCTCTCCCGGTGCCAGGGAGCAGGGAAGTTGCCAGGGCTGAGGAGAGCCTCACCCCACTGGCACCTCCCAGGAGGCTGCTGCAGTTCAGCATCCTCAGCATGGCTTTTCTGGTGGGCTGGCCATTGGGGATGGCAAAAGGAGCCAGCTGCAGATGACTGCAGGCAGCCAGCAGCAAACCCCTCCCTGATGCTCCAGCCTGGGCTGCCAAAGGCTCTCTAAGGTAACAGACAACCACGGGGCCAGCTACTGTTCCCTCCCTGCTCTACCTCCAAACCAAACTCAGAGTCACAGAATCACAGAAAAGAGCCTGGCCCCACCCTTTAGCCCCTGCTCAACACTGAGGGGATGCCCTCTGGGGCTGCTCTCCAGGCTTCCTGCCGCTGCATTTCCAGAACCTTTCCCGACAGCCGCTGCTGTGACTGCTCTGGGCCAGCAGAGACACCTAGTGGGAAGCAGATCTGTGCCATGCAGGGACAACCCCTTTGGAGGTCCAACCTGTTCAAAACCGATGCCCAAGGCCAGAAGCCTTCCCATACCATCTCCAGCCCTGCAGCCACACAGCCTCACCCTGCAAGGCCCTTCCTGAAGATGCCAAACCTTAGCCAAGCAGCAGTCTCCATTTTCACCTGGGTGGAAATGAGCTTCACCTCCTGCTTCCTTCCAGAGAGAGCAGATGGGTTAGGAACTGGCTGGAGAGCCGAGCCCAGAGAGTGGTGGTGAATGGTGCCACATGCAGCTGGAGGCTGGGCACTAGCAGTGTGCCCCAGGGATCAGTGCTGGGCCCCATCCTCTGTAACATCTTCAGTGATGATCTGGACGAGGGCATCGAGTCAGTCAGCAGCAAATTTGCAGCTGACCCCAAGCTGGGGGCTGATGTTGCTGGGTTGGAGGGCAGAAGGGCTCTGCAGCAGGACCTCGACCGCCTGCACAGATGGGCAGAGTCCAAGGGGATGGAGCTCAACAAATCCAAGTGCCAGGTGCTGCACTTTGGCCACAACAACCCCATGCAGAGCTACAGGCTGGGGTGGGAGTAGCTGGAGAGCAGCCAAACAGAAAGGGATCTGGGGGTGCTGATTGNTGAGGTGCTCTGTGTTTAGTTTACTCCTGACAAGAGGCTTGGCCAGGTCCTGAGGTACTTGAATGTGTCCAGAGAAAGGCAACGAGGCTGGGGAGAGGCCTCAATCACAGCCCTATGGAGAGAGGCTGAGGGAGCTGGGATTGGTTAGCCTGGAGAAGAGGAGGCTCAGGGGAGACCTTCTTGCTGTCTACAGATACCTGAAGAGTGGTTCTGGCCAGGAGGAGGTTACCTTCTTCTCTCAGGCAAGCAGCAGCAGAACAAGAGGACACAGTCTCAAGCTGTGCCAGGGGAAGTTTAGGCTGGAGGTGAGGAGAAAGTTCTTGCCTGAGAGAGTCACTGACTGCTGGAATGGGCTGCCCAGGGAGGTGGTGGAGTCACCGTCCCTGGAGGTGTTCAAGGCAGGTTTGGACGTGGCACTTGGTGCCATGGTCTGGTCTTGAGGGCTGTGGTAACAGATTAGACTTGATGAGCTTTGAGGTCTCTTCCAACCTTGGTGATACTGTGAGACTGTGAGATGGATCATGTCACAGCTCACCCTGGAGTGGCAATTCCAGAGTGACTCAGTGTCTAAGTCTTGCTCCACATCAGCCAGCTCAGCAACTTGCTCCTTCTTTTCTATCCCCCCCTCCTTAGCAAAGGAGGGGAAGGAACAGTCAGGAAATTAAAAAAGAGCTGAGATAATTCTGCAGTAAGCCACACTTAGAAATGGTGAATGTTGTACATACCTCTAGGATCACTTCTTGTTCCTGGTGGAAGCTGAGCCACCACAGCCCTGTGCCATATCTGGATTAAGTCCTGGGTTCAAGCTGATCTCTTCTGAAACAGGTTTCTAGAGTTCAAGGATCTCCACTAAAAATAACTTCCTTCTGGTAACCTGACAGATGGAGAAGTGTTGAGAGGGGTGGGGTTGGGTTACTGCTGCAGAGGTGGCCCTCAGGATCACCCAGTCCTGCTGCTAGCAGAGTGACCCAAGCAGGAGGGGCAAAACCTGATCTGCTGCATGGCAGAGGGTCCTCAGACACCTCTGGCTTAGCAGCAAGGACTCCTTGTGCACTGCTGCACAACAGAAAGAACCATTTGTAAACAACACACAGCTCCTTCTCCAGCCCTCTCCAGCCTCACCTTGAATGTCTCCAGGAGCCTCAGCCACCTCCCTTGGCAGCCTATTGCAGCCTCTTGGTGCAGAACTTGTTCCTCCCATCCAATCTCAATCTGCTCTGCTCTCATTTCAAACCATTGCCCTCATCCTGTCCCTGCAGGCCTCTGGGCACAGTCCCTGTGCAGCCTGCTTGGAGCCCCTGCAGGCACTGGAAGCTGCTCTGAGGTCTCCCTGGAGCCTTCTGTAGGCCGAACAGCCTCAGCTCCCTCAGCCTGGCCCCACAGCAGAGGTTCTGAACCTCTGATCACCTTTGTGGCCTCCTCTGGAGCCTCTCCAGCAGCTCCAGGTCCCTCTTGTGCTGGGGTCCCACAGCTGGCCCCAGCCCTGCAGCTGAGGTTTCCCCAGAGCAGAGCAGAGGGGCAGGATCTCCTCTCTCCATCTCTGCCCATGCTGCTTTGGATGCAGCCCAGGCTGCCCTTGGCCTTCTGTGCTGGCAGTGCCCATTGCTGGCTCCTGCTCAGCTTCTCACCCCTCAGCACCCCCAGGTCCTTCTCTGCAGGGCTGCTCTCCATCTCATCACCCTCAGCCTGCACTGATACTGAGGACTGTTCCAACCCAGGTGCAGGACCTTGCCCTTGGCCTTGTTGAAGCTCATGAGGCTCACCTGGGCCCACCTCTGCAGCCTGTCCAGGTCCCTCTGGATGCCATCCTGTCCCTCTAGCCTGCTGACAGCACCACTCAGCTTGGTGTCCTCTGCACACTGGCCAATGGTGCCTGGATCCCACTGTCTGCAGCACTGATGAGAAGAGGACTGATGAAAAGCTGATGGACAATACAATTTTTTTCTCACAGCTGATGGACAATACAATTCTTTTTCTCACAGCTTTGCCAGCTGCCTCCCCAGAAAGCCTTTTTGTGTTTAGGTTGGGTGATCTCTGCCCATCACCCATCTCATTGAGCTGCTTGATGGACCCACTGGAAATAGCTTTGGGGTCAATTAGGACTGTTTGAATAGTCCCTGGTTATTTTAAAGCCCCAGTCAGGCAAACAGAAGCTCCAGAGCCAGCAAGAGCCTGCCAGGAGTCTTGCTCCAGGAAGCTCTGTGCCATCACACCCAGTCAGAGCAAAGTCATTCCCCAAGCACTCAGCCCAGGCTCATTTTTCCCTCACAGCTGAACATTTTAACCTGCTTTCCATTGCTCCAGAAAGGACATTCCCTGAAACCTGCTGAAAACAAGACAAATGCATTTCAAAGGAGGTCAGAACTTTGCTCTTACCTCTGCTCCTGAAGGCTGCAGAGCAGTGAGGAGATGTTGGAGGAAATGTAAACCACTTTGTTTCACTCCAGCCTCCCCAGGCTGGGGGGAAGATCCAGCAGGCAGATGAACACATCCATTTTGATGAACACATCCATTTAGAGGAGCCTCTGAACCAGGAGACATCCTCTGCCTCTGCCCCCACAACACCAAAGAGAAGGAAGAAGAGGCAGCAGCCAGCTCATCCTGTCCTACACCTGCAGGACCTGCTGCAGTCCTCCAGCTGCAGGAGGAGCCACAGCCCAGGGTGGCAGCACTTCCCTGGCAGCCTTATTTTGTCATTCCTCTCTAACCTCAGCCTGGGTCTCTGTGTTTTTCTGCTGGAGAGGTATTAAAAGACATCTCCTTGGGCTCTTGGGTTGTTTTTTTTTTGCACCACAGAGGAATTCAGTACAAACCCAAACCCCTTCTCCTCTGGCATCCTGCCCTTCTGCACCCACAGCAAGGAGTCCTGGGGGACAGAACATTCATGTTTATTGAGATCAGCATTAAGTCCTTGCACAATTCATACAGAGCAGGAAAAAGCCCCTCCAGGGAGAAGACTCCAGGGAGTTTGATGGCAGAGGTTCCTCACAGCACTCCTGCAGAGCTGGGCTGAGCTGGTCAGGCCACAGGGCTGCCCATCAGCCTTTCCTGCCGCAGAGCCATCAGCCTCTGGAACCACTTCTCCTCTGCTTCTGCCTTCTCCATGAACAGCTGAGAGACAGGAAAGGAGACACCACTCACTGCTTTACAATCATAGAATCACACAATGGTAAGGTTGGAAGGGACCTCAAGGATCAGCCAGTTCCAGCCCCCTGCCATAGGCAGGGACACCTCCCACTAGCACAGCTCACTCAAGGCCTCATCCAGCCTGGCCTTGAACACCTCCAGGGAGGAAGCAGCCACAACCTCCCTGGGCAACCTGTGCCAGTGCCTCATCACCCTCACTGTACAGAACTTCCTCCTAACATCCAGTCTAAATCTTCCCTCTGCCAGTTCAAACCCATTGCCCCTTGTCCTGGCATTACCAGACCTTGTCAATAGTCCCTCCCCAGCCTTCCTGTAGCCCCCTTCAGATACTGGAAGGCTACTCTAAGGTCTCCTGGAAGCCTTCTCTTCTCCAGGCTGCAGAGCCCAAACTCTCTCAGCCTGTCCTCATAGGAGAGCTGCTGCAGCCCTCTGAGCATCTTTGTGGCCTCCTCTGGACCCACACACAAGGCTCACTGGGGTCCAGGCCCCTGCATGGGCAAGGACACCTCCTGCCACAGCAGGTTGCTCAGAGCCCCAGGCAGCCTGACCTGGAATGGTTCCAGCCACGGGGCAGCTCCCACCTCTCTGGGCAACCTGGAACAGGCTCTCACCACCCTTGGCATAAAAAGTTCTTTCTTCTCTCCAGTCTCAATCTCCCTCTTTCAGTTCAAACTCTCCCCTCTTGTCCTGTCCCAACAGGCCCTACTCAAAACTCTGTCCCCAGCTTTCTGCTCAGCCCTTGAGGCACTGCAAGGCCACCAGAAGGTCTCCCTGGAGCCTTCTCTTCTGCAGGCTGCACAGCCCCAACTCTGCCATCCTGGCCTCACAGCAGAGCCCTTCCAGCCCTGCCAGCACTGCTGTGACCTCCTCTGGCCCTGCTCCAACAGGTCCCTGTCTGTGCTGTGCTGAGCACTCCAGAGCTGCCCCCAGCACTGCAGGGGAGGTCTCAGCAGAGCACAACAGAGGGCAGAATCCCCTCCCTACCCCTGCTGCCCACACTGCTGGGGATCAGCCCAGCACAGGCTGGGGCTGGGCTGGCAGCACTCAGTGCCAACTCCTGTCCAGCACCCCAAAGTGTTCCTCCACAGGGCTGCTCTGCAGCCCTTTATGCCCAGCCCATGCTGATACCAGGAGCTGTCTGAATCCCAGTGTTGGACCTCCTGATGTTCACACAGACCCACTTCTTGAGCATGTCCAGGCTTGGTTGGAGGAGGCCTTGCAGATCATCAATTCCAAGCCTGACCCCAGCACTGCCAGCTCACCACTGACCCATGGCCCCCAGCACCACATCTACACAGCCTTGAAACCCCCACCAGGGATGGGGCCTCTGGCACAGCCCATCCCAGCACACTCACATTTGGATGTGCCAAGGAGTTATCATCCTGGTACTTGATGGCAGTAGGGATATTGGCTGCTGGAGGCTCTTTTTCAGGAGCAGATGGCTCAGCAGTTGCCCCTGCAATGGTCACAGCCTCGTACTGGAGCTCAGCAGGTTCTGTTGTCTGCACAGAAAGAAACACAGCTCAGTGTGGTCCCCTCAGGCACCCAAATGTGGCAGCATCTTCACTGAGCACTCAGCTTCCTTCACAGTCCAGTGGTACCCATGGAAGGATCCCCACACAAGTGTCCTGCTCTGAGCTGGCCCAGCACCAGTCCTGCTCACTGCTGCCCTGCTCTGAGCTGGCCCAGCACCACTCCTGCTCACTGCTGTCCTGCTCTGAGCTGGCCCAGCACCAGTCCTGCTCACTGCTGCCCTGCTCTGAGCTGGCCCAGCACCACTCCTACTCACTGCTGCCCTGTTCTGAGCTGGCCCAGCACCACTCCTGCTCACTGCTGCTCTGCTCTGAGCTGGCCCAGCACCAGTCCTGCTCACTGCTGCCCTGCTCTGAGCTGGCCCAGCACCAGTCCTGCTTGCTGCTGGCCCTGCCCAGCTCAGTGCCTGCTCTCTGAGGCACTTTCTGAAGGGCAGGGCAGCTTGGCACAGCCAGGGGCTGCTGCCAGCAGGGAGAAGCTGATGGACAGAGCTCCTGCCAAGGGCTGGGGGGCAGGAAGGCTCAGCCTGACACTTGCTGCTCTGCACACCAAGGGCACTGCCACAGCTCCAATCCCTGCCATGCCCAGGGACACCTCCCACCAGCCCAGCTTGCTCAAGGCCTCATCCAGCCTGGTGTGAAACACCTCCAGGGGGAGGGCATCCACAACCTCCCCAGGCACTGTTTCAGTGTCTTCCCAGCCTCACTCTCAAGAACTTCTCCCTCATCTGCAGTCTCAGTTTGCCTTCCTGCAGATCACTCCTCCTCCTCCTCCTCCTCCTCCTCCTCTGCCTTTGAACAGCAGACCAAGGAGACAGGAGAGTCGTTGGTGGGATTCAAGATTGTCAGCATCAATGCTCCTTCATCAAGCCAAGCTGAATTAACAGCTCAGCTTCCACCTGGCTCTGAAAGGGCTCTGCAGCCAGAAAGGAAATTGCCAACTTACCTTCCTGACTTCTTTACTGGATCTGAAGGTCTGTGGAACAAAGGAGTCGCTTTCAATAGCTTCAATTTCTTTGACTCGCTTCACTTGCTCCACCAGGGTGGCCTGGTCTGCAGAGAGAAGGTGGCAATGTCAGGGGACATTAGTGGAAGCTTTTGGGAACTGCTGCCTCTGAGCAATGCCTTGAATGTATTTTACAACAGCTCACAGCAAGGAAAGCCACTGGCAGGGTGACCTCAGGTGCTCTGCTGCAGAGAGAAAAACCTTCTCCTGCACTACGAGTACCAGTACTGAGCTGGCAGCACTGCTCAGCCTCCCACAGCACTCAGGATGCCAAGGTGAGAAGCATGGAGATGTCCTTGCAGGATTTATGCAGGATTCTCCTAGAAGATCACAGGATGGTAGGAGTTGGAAGGGACCTTTGGAGATGATCCAGCCCAAGCCTGCTGCCAGAGCAGTCAAGGATTTGGGGAGTGGAGCAGAAAACTCCCTCTGGGTGCAGCAGTAAAACTACTTCTGCTTGTGTGGAAGTGAATTTGGCCTCAGCTGTGGATGTGCCAAGGAGATGAGCATCATCTGACACCATCCTCACAGTGGGGAGAGGCTGGCACAGGTTGCCCAGGGAGGTTGTGGGGCACAGAATGTGATCTTTACAGTGAGGGTGGTGAGACACTGGCACAGGTTGCCCAGGGAGGTTGTGGAGCACAGAATGTGATCTTTACAGTGAGGGTGGTGAGACACTGGCACAGGTTGCTCAGGGAGGTTGTGGAGCACAGAATGGAATCTTTACAGTGAGGGTGGTGAGACACCACTGGCACAGGTTGCTCAGGCAGGTTGTGGGGCACAGAAGCACAGAATGTGATCTTTGATCTTCTGTGCTCCACAACCTCCCTGGAGGTGTCCAGGACCAGGCTGGATGAGCTTCCACAGAAGGAGACTTCCATCTGAAGCTTAAATATCCCAATGGTCTAATAGGGAGAGAAGAGCAGAACTGATCAAGCTCTTGGGTAGCTCTGGTCTGAGGGTAAAGAAAGGCAATGTGGTGGGCACAGCATTAGTGCCACGTATCAGGTGAAGATAGGTTTCAACTCAGAAGATCAACTCCCTGGGTCAGTTCCCAGTCACACACCTATGGGAATCATGGAATCTCAGACTGCTTTGGCTTGGGAGGGACCTTAGAGTTCATCCAGTTCCAAACTCACTGCCATGGGCAGGGACACCTCCCAGGGTGCTCCAAGGCCTCATCCAGCCCGGCCTGGAACATCTGGCACAGGTTGCCCAGGGAGGTTGTGGCTGCTCCCTCCCTGGAGGTGTTCAAGGCCAGGTTGGAGGAGGCCTTGAGTGAGCTGTGCTAGTGGGAGGTGTCCCTGCCTATGGCAGGGGGTTGGAACTAGATGATCCTTGAGGTCCCTTCCAACCTTACCATTCTATGATTCTATCTGCAGGCTTCACAACCTCTCTGGGCAGCCTACTCCAGAGTTCCAGCATCCTCACACCAAAGAAGTTTCTCCTCACAGTTGAGATGGAACTTTCTGGGTTCCAGCTTGCATCTACTGCTCCTTGTCCTGTCACTGGGTCACAGAATCTCAGCATGGGATTCCAGGAGTTGGGAGGGACCTCTGGAGCTCCTCCAGTCCAACCCCCACCCTGCCAAAGCAGGAGCACGTAGGGCAGGTCACACAGGAACATGTCCAGGTGAAAGTCTGCAGGGAAGGAGACTCCAGACAGCTGGATGAGTGAGACAGGAATTTCTTCTTCATGTCAGCTCTAATGACAGATCATGGAGGGGGCAACAAACCCCCAGCAAATGAGATCCTGCAGTGTTTGGAATGACATCAGTGACATGAACAGGGGAGGATGGGCTGGGGGCAGCAGAGTCCATTAGCACACAGCTCTGTGTGTGTGTGTGTTGCTTTTTGTTGACAAACACATTATGGGGAGACAAAGCAGCTTCCAGATGCTGCTTGTCAGCTGTCAGTAGGAAGGAGAAAAGTATTTCATAGTAAAATCAACAATAATGGAGTCAGAAAGCTAAGAGGCTACAGCCCAAGGATCAATCAATACTAACTGGGTGCAGAGCCAGGCTTGACCGGGTTAGGGCAGGGGAAGCATCAGCAGAGTCTTGGCTGAGGGCTTGTTTGAGGCTCTGCTCCCTGAAATGGCAATTCCAGCCCTGCTAAATGAGCCCTCCTGTCACCAGCTCCAGACATCACCCAGGCCAACCCTTGCCAGAGCAGGGGCAGCCAGGGCAGGGCACACAGAACACAGCCAGGAGGGTTTGGAATGTCCCCAGAGTAGGAGACTCCACAGCCTCTCTGGGCAGCCTGCTCCAGGCTCCAGCACCCTCACACCAAACAAGTTTCTCCTCAGGCTGAGGTGGCAGCTCCTGGGTCCCAGCTTGTACCCCTTGCTCCTTGTCCCATCAGTGGGCACCACCAAACAGAGCCTGGCACCTTCCTGCTGACACTCACCCCTCAGGTAATTACAGACACTGCTCAGGTCCCCTCTCAGCCTTCT
>VWZE01012373.1:1234-14465 GCA_013396675.1 Eubucco bourcierii | reverse complement strand
GAAGTAGGAAAGAGGAGGGGGGTGGGGAAGTGCTCCAGGCACAAATTCCCCTGTAGCCTGAGGAAAACTACGGTGAAATACATTGTCCCCCTGCAGCCTGTGGAGGACCTCTCACTACAGTCCGGCACTAGAGCAACAGAGATGAAGTGTTATGAACTGGATGCAACTCCCTTTCCCCATCCTGCACTGCTCAGGACAGATGGGAGGAGGTAGACTTGGGATTGGAGTAAGACAGTTTGTTTTAGTTTTGTTCTTATTTCTCACTATCCTATTCTTATTAATTTGCAATAAATTAATTTCCCCAAACTGAATCTGTTTCGCTTGTGATGATAACTGGCAAGTGACTTCCCTGTCCTTATCTCAACCCCTGTCCTGTTGAGGAGGGTGACTGAGACAGCAGATTGGTGGGCACAAGGTGGCTATACAAGGTCAACCCACCACAGTGCTCTGTGAGTTTTTTATGAACTGTTTTCTCTCTTCCTCTCTAAATGAAATGTCTCAACTCAAATGGAAATTGCCTCATGGTTGGTTCAGAACATCCTATTTCAGATGTTACTTCAAAGAGAAAGGATAATGATAACTTAAGAGTATTTTGAATGATAAATCAACTATCACATTGCAGATTAAAAAAAACATGTTAGGAAACACCCAACAAGTTGTCTCCAACCAAGGTCTAGATTAGTCAGTATTCCTAGTCTAATCAAACTGACATCTTTATAATGTACCATTTTGCTGCTAGTTTCTTTCTGTCTTTCTAAATAGTTACAAGTATATCTGATATTACTTCTAATATTACGTTTCACTTTTATGGCTGTAGTGGGTTTAAAGAACCAACAGAGTAAAACTCTCAAACGAATTGGAGAAAAAACAGAATTGTATTTGGAGGGAGTGTTACAGACAGAAATTACAAAGCAGATACATAAGCCATTTGCGAACCCCCTGAATTTTCCCCCAACCCGAAACTAAATCTACAATCCCCAGTGCTCCAGTCCTTCCCCCCCCATGCCACTACCATCCTCCAAAGGCCTAAGCACAGCCTCTGGAGGCCCCAAACAAGGTCTATCCTTACATGTTTATCCTGATAAGGGAGCTCCTGCCTGGCGCAAGGCTGGAGGGGGAGGAAAGGAGAACAAACTGGCCTTACTGTGAGCTTACGAAGAGATAGCAGAATTATGGGATTGAATAACAATCTTCCAGTCCCCAGAGGACTCTTTTTTAACCTTGTAGTTCCCAATCTGAGACAATGGCTTTTCTGTCTAAAAAAACTGATATGTCTCAATTCTTTGATGATTCTGTGAGCAAAACCAATGTGTAGATTGGGTTGTTTATCGCTCAAACCCACAAGATGTAGGTAAAATTGGAATGAAATTTCCTGCTGAGAACTAATGACCTTTTGAAACTTCATTGCCTGGAAGAGATTCAGCTTGTGCTGGAATTTTTATGTCAGGACCTCTGTATGAGAAGGTCAATGAACCTGGTGAAGGATCTGGAGAACAAGTCTTATGAACTGGGCTTGTTTAGTCTGGGGAAGAGGAGGCTGAGGGGAGATCTTATTGCTCTCTGCAACTACGTGAAAAGAGGTTGTAGTGACGTGGGTGTTGGTCTCTTCTTCCTAGTATCATGTGATAGAATAAGAGGAAATGGACTGAAATTGTGTTGGGGAGGTTTAGATTGGATATTAGGAAATTTTTTTTTACTGAAATAGTGATCAAACATTGGAATAGGTTACCTAGGGAGGTGGTGGAGTCACCATCTCTGGAGGTGGTCAATGAATGTGTACACATGGCACTTCAGGACGTGGTTTAATGACCATGGTGGTGTTGGGTTGATGGTTGGAGTCGATGATCTTTAAGGTAACTGTCATGGATTAAGTCAAATCTGCTGCTGATATTTAATTCCATGCTACTGTCATGCCAGCTTCAATATGAAAGTGCTGGTTGTAGCAAAGTTGGCTTGAAGTTCAGATTGTAACATGAGAGGCTTCCTGTTCCAGTTGCTGGTTTTGGGTTATGGGGTTTTTGTGTGTTGTCTCTTTCCTGTAGATATGACAGCGAGATGGGTGAGAGTTGGTTAGTTCACTTTATGCTGCTACTTTTCTGCTTCATGCTGTGCTTTTTCTGCAAATAGGCTAAGCTAAGGTAATTGTGCATTGTGGTGCAGTTGTTTTCAGCACATTGTTTTCCAGATAATGAGGTATAGGTGTCTGAAGGCAGTTGTCTCAGTCCATATCACACCCCTGCAGAGGGATAGACCTCCCTGCCAAGTTGGAAAAACAAGGATTCTACTAACTTGTGCTTATGCCGGAAAAACAACCTAGACCTGTTAAGCAGACCATAATGTCATTCAGTCTCCCCCTTTTCTTTAAGCTATTGCAAATTCTTTTGCCAAACCTTGTTTGCTGTCCATTATACATGTATTTGTTGGGCAACTGTCCTTATTCTCCACCACATTCAAAGGTTAAGAATGGTCAACAATAGGGCTACAAAGATTGATATTAGTACAGGTTGCAATAGGAAGTTGAAGAGGTGTGCAGATTTTAATGATGTCTTTAGAAAATATCCCACCAATGGTGTTCCCCAAATTTCTTGATGATTGTGATGATGTTCTTTATTCCCAGAGTATCATGCTGAACTCGTCATAACAGTTGTTTAGAATCATATAATTGTCAGGGTTGGAAAGGACCTCAAGGATCATCTAGTTCCAACCTCCACGCCATGGGCAGGGACATTGCCCAGAGCCACANCTTTAGAAAATATCCCACCAATGGTGTTCCCCAAATTTCTTGATGATTGTGATGATGTTCTTTATTCCCAGAGTATCGTACTGAACTCGTCATAACAGTTGTTTAGAATCATATAATTGTCAGGGTTGGAAAGGACCTCAAGGATCATCTAGTTCCAACCTCCACGCCATGGGCAGGGACATTGCCCAGAACCACATCCAACCTGGCCTTAAAAACTTCCAGGGATGGGGTTTCTACCACCTCTTTGAGCAACCCGTTCCAATGTCTCATCACCCTCATGGTGAAGAACATCTTCCTAATATATAATCTAAATCCATCCTCCTCTAGCTTGGATCCATTCCCCTAGTCCTATCACTACCTGACATCCTAAAAAGTCCCTCCCTGACTTTCTTGTAGGCTCCCTTCAGATACTGGAAGGCCACAATGACATCTCATTGGAACTTTCTTCTCTCCACATGGAACAACCCCAACTCTCTCACCCTGTCTTCATAGGAGAGGTACTTCAGTCCTCTGATCATCCTCATGGCCCTTCTTGGACACGTTCCATCACATCCATATCTTTCTTGTAATAGGGGTTCCAGAACTGGATACAGTACTCCAGGTGGGGTCTCACAAGAGCAGTGTAGAGGGGAAGAATCACCTCCCTTGACCTGCTGGCCATGCTTCTCTTGATGCAGTCCAGGATACAGTTGGTTTTCTGGGTTGCAAGTGTACACTGGTGGCTCATATTGAGCTTCTCACCCAGCAACACCCCCAAGTCCTTTCTTCAGGGCTGCTCTCAAGCAGTTTCTTTCACCTTTTTTAATAGTAGAGTGATGTCTAGGTGGGAAAGTATTTTCTTAAGGACATTAATGTCCATTCCGATCTGTAGTTTATGTACATCATCATACAGCATGTAACCGTCAGAGATCAACTGAAAGGTAGTTATGGAAACACAGTTAAAATCACAACCTCGTATCTCGACAAAATTACAAACACAGAAGTTAGTTCCATTTGTTTCTTCTGCACAAGTGCATAATTAGCATAATTAGTCCTTATACAGGCATATTCATATACCTGTGACTGAGCATGTCCCGAGGGAAGCATCTCAAAAGTGCAAATACTGTCCCTCTGTGTCTAAGCACAGATCTTCATTTGCAGTTACTGCATTTTCACAACCATATCCTAACTGTTCCTTTGGGATGCAGACTTCAGTACTAATGGTCTGCCATTTTCCTGTATTATCATTATATTTTGCCCAAACATTATGCCCTATTGGTCTAACTACTACATCTTGATGTATTGCTCCTAGTGCTAAAGTAGGGGAAATATCCCACACCTTTGCTCCTTGAATTGTGGGTACATAGGCTTCAATTTGTTCCTTTGTGTCATCATAGGTGAAATTAACCAAGCCTGACAATTTAATTTGAATGTGGTGGTAGTCTCATTCTTTGCAATAATTTACCTAATTCCTTGTGGTAAGTTTCCTGATATCCCTTCACTGATTATATCAGAAACCACAGATTGTATCCAGAGCTGGGTCTGTACACACTGAATGGCAATAGAGACATTTCCTTGTAAACCCTTCTACAAAAGCTGCTACTGCTTGGAAATCCTCAGCAGCATGTTTGGATAATAAGAAAATGAAGTCAGTAGTTTCTGGGATTCAGTTAGAGTAATTAGGTATGTCTATAATGGTACTTCTAGTACCATTTAATTATCCAGTTAAATCTCTGGAATGTAACCATGCTCTCCATCCTTTAAGACTTTGTGAGATAAAAGATAGACATTCCGATTTTATCTGAGCTATATCAGCTTGTACTTTTATCTGTACCTTCTTTAAAGAATATGTGGGATCTAAAAATAATTTCTCATTGGGCTGTCTTACCAGATAAGGACCTGTGTGGGAACCCAAGGAAGTAGTTAGCAGAATGTTTAGTTGGCCTTCATGTCTATGTGGGAACCTGGAGTGTGGTAAATAATGTTGCACCTTGGAACTGTGTGAGAAAGGATGGGAGATGGAAATAGTGAAATGCTGTATCTTTGAAGCAGATGGGAAAAGCAATTGGGGAAAAAAAAACAAACATCTGTTAGAACAAGACAAAACAGTGGGCTTGAGGATTAGTAGGCTGTGGGAAAGTGAAGTAACGCATGTACGAACCTCTCAATAAATAGCCACTAGTTCTGCCACTTGCCCCACTTGCAGCAGTGGTCATCTCCTTGCAGACTGGTCTGTCAGTTTGTATTTCAACTCACCATGGTGGGACCGGTTAGATCAGACCCACTATATTTCCATGATTCTCACAAACAACCCTGCAGACCTGCGAATGAGAGGTTGTGGTATTTTACAGCAGTCAGCTGGTTCAAATGGAGGGATGGAGGTTGGATTTGGATTAGTTTTATCTCTCTGTGGTATTTTGAGCAAAAAGGGAAATATTCCTGAAAGGTTTTCTAGGCTCCAAATTGCATTTAATTTCTGAAGTGCCTTACCATTATTTACTATAGTAAGACTACACTGAGGTTGCTGACAGACAGCACTTAAAGTAGCCTTTGGCAATACCCATATAGCAAGACTCCCTTTTTCACTACTGTTGTGTTTTATGTTTATGGTGACATTTTCAGCATTCCCAGATGCAATATAAGTAAAAGGTAAATGGTTGGATGAAAGATTTTACATTTTCCCCATATATAACATAGTTTGTATATTTTGTTGGTGCATTATAATTAAAAACCAATTTAGTGGCTAGAACTTTGACCATATTATATGTGGTGGTCTTATCTGTTGGGATCAAAATTAGAGTTGCACGGCAGTGTGATTTTGTCATTTTCCTTTAATTTTGTATAGCTCCTATGCACTGAATTACTGAACTTACTTTAGATTGAACCTTCACTTGACAATATTCTTGATAAAAACATATTGCTGAAGATACACACTTTTGTGACTGATCAAAATTATACATATAAATGTCAACCAGCATTACAGTGTTTGAGTACACTTGCTTAATTTCAAATTTACATACCATATCAACCGAACTGTTTTCTTTTATTACAAAGGACAGAACATGTCCTGAATTTCCCCAGTCTCTTTTAATTTGACCATCAATTTTTAAAACTGTGCATGCCTTAATTATTTAATCTATGATACTCAGACCTACATGACCTGAGTAACCATTCCTGGTCCAGTCTCCACGATTAGGGATATCATCTAACTCTCGATGGATGATGCAGTTATCTGCCTTTCCAGATGTGATGTAAAAGATCACGATGATGATTTCTGGAATCACAGTTTTGCTGGTTGTATAGTTTAAGGTTTATTGAAATATTCCAGTAAGATAAATGAGGGTTTTCCTGAAAACTCAGTGCAGAATCTAAATAAATTAGATCATTGTATGTGAAAGAATAATAATTATAAAGTCTATATCATTCATTGATTTGCTAATTGGTATAAAAAACCAATATATAAACAATTTCTTACTTCCAAGCCATCTAGGCTGGGCCCAGTAAATTTTACTGGGGGGGGGGAAAGTTGCATATCATGCAAGGGGTCATCTAGTCCCCTTGACCAAGTATTTATTACATATCTATATGTCTTCCATACAGCATTTCAAGGGGGCTCACTTTCTCTTTACTTTTAGATTTTACCCTGATTCTCTATAAATTCAAAGGTAATGCTTGAGACCACGGTAAATTTACCTCCTATCCAATTTTGACACTATTGTTTAAGCAAGTGGTTAATTTTTCCTATTTGCTAACTATCTTGTGGCCTATAAGGACTGTGAAGATACCAGTTAATCTGCAGTACCTTACTCACTCATTGCATCACATTGGCTACAAAATAAGAACCTCTATCTGAGGACATGTTTGCATGTACCCCAAATCTAGGTATTCTTTCTTTAAGTAATATTTTGACCACTTCTTTGGTTGTATTGGTCCTTGTTGTGAAGGCTTCAGGACACCCGGAGAAGGTCAGGAGCAAGAGGTACTGATATCCCCCTTTTCTGGGGAGGTTGGAAAAAATTATTTACCACTGTTGTCCAGGAAAATTTCCTATATCTATTGCCCCAAACTATACTTTATGAGTTGTTTGAGGATTATTTTAGAGGCAGACAGTGCACTTCTGACTAACTTAATTATAGTGTAGAGGTTTCTACCTATTATCCTTTTCTGTAGATATATGTATAAGGAATCTTCCTCCCCAATGTGCTTTCTTGTGTTCTTTTACCACCATCTGCCATAAGACCTTCTCAGGTATTATTATTTGTCTCTAGGGGGATACGTAATTTTCATCCCTTAAGGTAGCATGCAAATCTTGAATCAATTCCTGGTCTTGGAATATGACTTNTAGATATATGTATAAGGAATCTTCCTCCCCAATGTGCTTTCTTGTGTTCTTTTACCACCATCTGCCATAAGACCTTCTCAGGTATTATTATTTGTCTCTAGGGGGATACGTAATTTTCATCCCTTAAGGTAGCATGCAAATCTTGAATCAATTCCTGGTCTTGGAATATGACTTTTTAGAGTCAAATTTGATCTTACCTTCAGGAATGAGGGGTCATGTGGTTACTGTACCTTGTCCTTGTTCTGCCACCCTTTTTGCCTCCTGATCAACCAACCTGTTTCCCCTTTCTTGTTCTGTCCCTCCTTTCTGATGACCCTTGCAGTGCATTATGCTAATTCTTGGGGTAATTTGATGGCTTCTAATAGTTCCAAGATTTCCTCAGAATGTTTGATCTACTTGCCTTCAGAGGTTAATAATCCTCTTTCTTTTCATACCGCCCCACGAGAGTGCACCACTCTGAAGGCATATTTGGAATCCGTCGATATGTTGATTTGTTTCCCTTGAGCTTTCTGCAATGCTCTAATCAGTGTGATGATTTCTGCTTTTGAAACCAAAGTCCCAGGCACTAATGGCTTTGATTCCATGACAGAGTCAAGAGTGGTTATTGCATATCCAGACTTATGTACTCCATTCTTCACAAAACTGCTACCATCTGTATACCAGGTTTTGGCATCTGGGAGGGGTTCCTCCTTCAAATCAGGTCTGATGGAATATGCACTTTGGATTACTTCCAGAAAGTCATGGTGGAGGGTTTCTGAATCCTCCTGCACTGATGACAGAAATGTTGCAGGATTGACTAGGTTAGTGTTGAGGATTTCCACATAATCACAGTATCACAGTATCACCAGGGTTGGAAGAGACCTCAAAGATCACCAAGTCCAACCCATTACCACAGACCTGAAGACTAGAATCCTGCTCTACAAGGATAGCCTGGTATTTGAGAAACCTTGAGGGAGATAGCCAGTGGCTTCCTTTCTGTTCCACTACAATGGTTACTTTATGAAATACAAACACAGTTATTTTTCTGACCCAAAGTAGACCTAGACCTGTTGGACACACTTGTCTTGATGCACCCCAGGATGCCATTGACTCTCTTGGCCACAAGGGTACGTTGCTGGTCCATGCAGAACCTTCTCTCCACCAGGACTCTTTCTCCACAGAACCGCTTTCCAGCAGGGCAGCCCCCAACCTGTTGTGGTTTATAGAGCGGACAGAAATAATTATTTTACTCTCAAAGGCAGTAAAATAAAAACACTCTTGCTGAGCTGGAGAAGAATACAGAAAAGTGTATTTAAGGATGTACAGGGGAAAATACATGATACATGAATCCTTTTTGTGAAGTGACTGATGCCCTGAAAAAAAGCCTATTTTGACCTATTTAGGTCTACCATGATAGCAGACCGAAATAGGCTTATACATATCCTGGCTTGCCCAGACACATTTTCCTGCTCCCCCTCCTTCTGTTTTGGGGAGAAACAACAACAAAAAAGTTGACAAAGAAACTGGAGCCACTGAGTCTAAGGACTCTGGCTTGCACAGACATGTTCCCCTGCTCCCCCTCCTTCTGTGCTGGGGGAAACAATCATGGGAAAGGGAAACAAAAGCCCTGGTTTCACCTAATATGGTCAGGATTGGCAAAGTGCCATTCTGATTGGCTAATTTATGTCCAAAGGCCCATTAGTCTCAGGATGTATTGAGCACAGTGTGCTCTGCTGCCTCATAGCATCCTGAACTCCCTGGAAACTCCACTGCCTTGAGTTTACCAGGAACAACCTCTAAATGCTGGCAGGCAATTGGTCTGATTAGCCAGCGTGATGTTGTGCCAAGACTGCACATGGCATTGCATCCTGCCTGCCCCTCTGCAAGACTGCTGTTGAATCGGGAATCAAGAGGAACCAGGTCAGAGACTGTGTCAGATTCCCAGTTTCCTGAAAAAAGAACCTGGGAAAACTCCAAAACCTCTAATGGCTTTGAGACCACTGACAGCAACCCCACCATGTGCTTTGGGTACTCTCTGGTAATATTTTGTGAGTAAATAGTTAAAGGTTCTTGTAATTCACTAATTGCCTCCTGACATAAGTAGAAAGGAACTTCCTGCGTCCATCTAGTGGATAAGCGGGATAATGAACTGCAAGTGGTATACTGACCGCAAGAACCTTCTATTCCAGTATAATGATTGCTTTTGCTAGTTACCTCTTAAAATGCTCTAACTTTACCTGTTCCCTGTGTGTATAAATCTCCAAACTGTGAGTTTCAAACCTTGTAAATAAGTTTTCTGTCGAGATTTAATGTTAATAAACAATGTTCGTAGTTATTAACAATCTTTGCTTGGATATCAAAATTAATATCAATTATTAATTTTGTGCAATTCATAACACTTCCTCCTTTCCTGACCCTGACATGTGCAGCTGCTGTCATGTTTTTGGGGGAGTGCAACCTTCTGCAACCTTTCTTGTCAAGCTATTTTCTTGCTGCACAATTTGGCCTAATCAACCCTGATTAGGGTGGGGGCATTGAGGCATAGTAGACCTGTCTCAGAGGGGGACAGTTTGATATACTCAGGGCCTACTGAGACTGAGTGCGGGGGGGAAGGTTTAAAAATAAGGTTTAGAAAGAAGTAATCAGGTTTCCTGGTATAGGTTCTGATCTATCTGATCAGAAACCCCCCCTATCTCCCTTGTGCAACATGGGGTGGGGGGCGCAGATGGTGCAGAGTCTAGAGTGAAGGAATGAAGTTGGGCATAAGAAAGGGGAAGAGGAAAAGTGTTGGCTTAATGTTAGTGGGTTTGTTTTCCACTTAATTATTACATTTTAATTGGCAATAAATTATTTTCCTCAAATTGATTCTGTGTTGCCTGTGGCCATAACTGGTAAGTAATCTCCCTGTTCTTATTTCAAATCATGAACTTTCTCGTTCCTGTTCTTCCTACTTTCTCTCCCTGTTCTGCTGAGGAGGGGGAGTGAGAAAACATCTGGGTGGGATTCTGGTATTTAGTCAAAGCTAATCCATCACACTTGACTAGTATTAATAATGTACTAGGACTCTTTCACTCTGAAAACTTGACATGTAAAGTAGTATATTTCACCATTCATTTTTGTCATCTTTTAAATGTTTAGTATTCTCTCAAAAGATATGCATAAATATACAAGAGTCTGAAGCCATCTACATAAACATATCTTTAAGGTCAATTTTGGTTACTCCTTTATTCCATAACTACTTTTACCTAATGAGTACATCTGAGTTGCTATGTAATATGTAGGTGATTTATTATTTTTTTTCACAGATACCAAAGATGATGACTAGAAAGATTAAGCTTTGGGACATTAATGTCCATATAACCTGTCATTTATGCAACGGATACCTGATTGATGCCACCACTGTAACAGAATGCTTACATACTTGTAAGTAGGAATATAATGTTGTGAGTAAGACAAAACTGTTTTGGTTTGGTTTTTTTTTACTTCATCTGCCAAATGTTTTAACAGTTTCAGTTGAATTTTAAAGTTTTACTGTGTATCAACCAGAATAATGCAAGGTTTGCTATGCACTTAGACATTTTCAACAAAATTTTTTTGTGAGATAAATAAGGAGAACAAAGTTGAAACCATATATAGTAAATGGTAATGTGTGTTTAGGAATGCAGTTTCTCTGCTGAACATTAGAAGAAATGTAGAATACTTTACAGAGAGAATATGAGATGATGTAATGTTTCCGTTTTGCTGGAGATAATTTTTTCCACTACATTTGATTTCTAGATGTTGTTCATCAGCTTTCTTGGTTTTCTCCCCATTCCTTTTTTAGATCATTCTTGAGTCCGTTCTCCGTGTGCTCCAAAGTTCCTTGATGTTCTGAGTAAAGCATTTAGAACCCTAATCCAGGCTTTTGCTTTGCTTTGTCCCGAATTCTGTAACATTGCAGTTAACTATTAAAATTAGTCTTACTAGAGGGTCATTTTTTCATTGTTCTAAAATATATTTATTTATTTCAAATCCTGAAACATGAACTGCAAGCATATGTGCTCAGTTCACATAAGTCATGTCATTTCTCAGGAATGCGTTTTTAGAGCAAGCCTTGTGGAATGTCCCTTATTATAAATTTATGTTTCCAGAAAGTTTTGTTGCTTTTGGTTTTACCCTTAATTCTGAAGTAACACATAACCTTGTGTTATGGGGTGGAAGGGTTTTTAAAGAAAACCTATAGGGAAAGTGAGTTTTCTCACTTTGTTTCTTCATTTGTGACTCTTTAGTTTGCTTCTGACAAACTCAGTTGGCCTGTGCTGAATTTAGTTTAGGAGAGGTTGGTATCTCCTTATTTAAAACTGGAGGATTTACTGTTGGCAAGTGACAAGTTAGTGGTTTTAGAAGATGGGCTTGGTCCTTTTGTTTACTTGGTCCAAACATGTTAGTGTCACACTTGCAGCCAGATCTGCTAGTATATGCTACTGGAGAACCAATTGCTACTGGATAATGCAAGATCTGGGCTTAGTGGGCAAAATTACTGGAATTGGTCCAACAATAACCTCTATTAGCAACAGAAATTTAATCTTAAGTATGTAAATACAATATATAAGCAAAGCAAATCTAATGGTGATTTTTTTTTCTTGTTGCTTATTCAAGCATGCCATCTGTCTGAGGCAGATGGCACTACAGCTACAGTCCTCTATTTACACCATAAGGGCTGTTGCAAGACTGCCGAAGATTAAAAAAATCACTGTTTAAGGAAAAGATGTTTAACCTTTTAAAATAATAACAATAATGGATATAATTTAGGCAAGTTGAACTTTTTTAATTTCTGAGGTTTGAACTGCAATTTGTTTAGAACTTCAGGTCAATAAAAAGCTTCATGCTGCAATGTATTATTATTAAAAAAAAACCAAAGTACTGGTTAAAATGAGGGAATTGTTTTTTTCTTTTAATCAAATATGTGGCCTTATATAGACTTAGAAACAGTTATAAAAGCATGCTAATGTGTAGCATTCATTTTAACTAAAGATCTTTCCTCATTTAATTTTCTGATTGAAGTCTAATTGTGAAATATTTTGTGAAAGTGAAGAGTTAAATTGCATTTGAAAACAAATTATTCAAAGCATCTGACTTGAGGAAAAAGAACTTACTCTTTTGCCTAAGGTTTGTTATCATAACATTTTTCTTCTATGCACATCCATGATAAACAGCAAATCAGGTAGGTATCTCGATGGCATGCAGTTTCTATAACATCCTTTGTGAAAGCTGAACAGTACGAGTAAATATGCTACTGATCTATTTCAAATGATGTCCTAGTAACCTTCCGAATGGGACTGTGTTTCAAATTTAAGTATGTTTCATTAGGAAGCCTCCAACTAGAAGTGATTTTCTTACCACAGCTACAACACTGAATTGGTTGTGGGAATTAATGAGGCAGGAATTATAAAACCTGTAGTTATTTTATTTCTGGAAAGTCCCACCCACAAGTATATACAAATTAGTTAGATCGGGTTCAAAATTTGGTTGGGAAAATCTTCACAAGGCTGCTTATAGGGAATTTAGTAATTCTGGAAAATCAGAATGTTGGAAAAGGTTTGCTACAAAAGTAGGTTTGCCACACTTACAAATAAAGGCAGTCCCAAGCCCTAGGGAACATCTGTGCTACTCACAGCAGCGGAGTAGGAATTTGGAGATGGTCCCTTGGCTCCTTTTCAGCAGTCTTTTGTGGCAGTGCCTTGAACTGCAGATTGTAATCCAGTGGCAGATCAACGAGGCACAGGATTCAATGCGAGTAAACCCACCAGAGTCCAAACTGATCGCAGACACAGCTGCCACAGGCGAAGATCGTAAGGCAGATCATGGGGCAACACAGGGCAAAGCTCAGGCTGCTTGGCAACGTACCCACGAATGGCGTCGGTTTACGGCAGAGGCAGACCCCTGCAGCAGGCAGGCAGGATACGGCGGTCCGAAAGTGGGGATTGTGCACTTTCTCATCACCCTTATTCCAGATGCCCCTCAAGGTCTGACTCAAAGACTGACTCCAGGTCCGAGTCGAAGTCTCAACCAAAGTCCCTCTCAAAGTCCCCCCACTGGCACCCTTATTCCAGATGCCCCTCAAGGTCTGACTCAAGGACTGACTCCAGGTCCGAGTCCAAGTCTCAACCAAAGTCCCTCTCAAAGTCCCCCCACTGGAAGTCCCACTA
>VWZE01012372.1:5046-21612 GCA_013396675.1 Eubucco bourcierii | reverse complement strand
CAGGATCTGTCCTGTCGCAGCTCTGTCACAGCAACACCTCGAGCCTTGTCCCTTGCTCTGTCTATGCTTTTCTAGACCAACTTTCCCTTTGCCATTTCACAGCGGGCACGAAGAGGCCAGCCCCCAGCAGCCCGATCCCAGCCGGGCTGGCACAGGGCTCAGCACCAAGGCGCCTGCTGCTGTGCCGCCCTCATGCCAGCAGAGGGGAAGCAGTTCTTGTGCCTTCTCCTCCCCATTCAAACCCACGGAGACAGCGGTGGGGGAGGGAGAAGGAAGGAATTTGTAGCGCTCTACAAGAGAGGGAATCATAGAATGGTAGGGGCTGGAAGGGACCTCTGGAGATCCTCTAGTCCAACTCCCCTGGAAAACGCTCTGAGTTAATGTTAGTTACTTCTTGGAGGGCATGAGAGGAATCATTCTGCATACCCCTCTGTGCATAGGATACATTGGGTCACAGCTAGCAGTTCCAAGCACAAAACAGGGGGCACAAACAAGCACACAGCTGTATTCTGGTCTACGTGGGAGTCCTCCTCAGCAGCTTGCGTAGCAGCTGTGTCACTCTCAGCGACCTTGCAATCACCACAGAGGTTTTGCTTGCAGAGCAGTGGCAAGTACCAATGGATTGACAGATGGAGGTTAGCTTACAGCAAGTGGTCGAGCGGGGAGCCGAAACAGGCACTGGCATGTGTTTACCTGGACACTGATGGCACCTGGAAGACAGCTTCCTGCAACGAAGAACTCTTCTCTGTCTGCAAGAAATCAGATGGTAAGTGACAAAAGAGAGATGTTGCTGGGTTGGAGGGCAGAAGGGCTCTGCAGCAGGACCTCGACCGCCTGCACAGATGGGCAGAGTCCAAGGGGATGGAGCTCAACAAATCCAAGTGCCAGGTGCTGCACTTTGGCCACAACAACCCCATGCAGAGCTACAGGCTGGGGTGGGAGTGGCTGGAGAGCAGCCAAACAGAAAGGGATCTGGGGGTGCTGGTTGACACCTGCCTGAACATGAGCCAGCAGTGTGCCCAGGTGGCCAAGAAGGCCAATGGCATCCTGGCCTGCAGCAGCAAGAGTGTGGCCAGCAGGAGCAGGGAGCTCATTCTCCCCCTGCACTCTGCACTGCTTAGGCTACACCTTGAGTCCTGTGTCCAGTTCTGGGCCCCTCCATTGAAGAAGGACATTGAGGTGCTTGAGTGTGTCCAGAGAAGGGCACCGAGGCTGGGGAGAGGCCTGGAGCACAGCCCTATGGAGAGAGGCTGAGGGAGCTGGGATTGGTTAGCCTGGAGAAGAGGAGGCTCAGGGGAGACCTTCTTGCTGTCTCCAGCTACCTGCAGGGTGCTTGTAGCCAGGAGGAGGTTGCTTTCTTCTCTCAGGCAAGCAGCAGCAGAACAAGAGGACACAGTCTGAAGCTGTGCCAGGGGAAGTTTAGGCTGGAGGTGAGGAGAAAGTTGTTGCCTGAGAGAGTCATTGACTGCTGGAATGGGCTGCCCAGGGAGGTGGTGGAGTCAGCGTCCCTGGAGGTGTTCAAGGCAGGTTTGGACGTGGCACTTGGTGCCATGGTCTGGTCTTGAGGGCTGTGGTGATGGCTTGGACTGGATGAGCTTTGAGGTCTCTTCCAACCTTGGTGATACTGTGAGACTGTGATACTGTGAGACTGTGAGACTGTTTTAACTAGAGGCAGTGTAGATTCATCAACTCTGCTACAAGTAACAAGGCACTGGGAAAAGGCTGCTTTTCTACTCTCCTCTCCAGGAGGATACAAGCAGCTAATTAAAAACTGACTGAAATGCTTCCCAGAAGTAAATCAACTCACGATAACAACTACCAAAAGTCTAAGAAGCAAATGAGTGAATAATTTATTCACTCCGGTTCATGTTTATAGGTCCTGCACCTGAGTTGGAGCTGGTGAATGCTCAGCTGCAGAGACAGAGCTTGCAGTGCACAGGACACATCTCCTTTGCCTGCTCGTCACACTTGCAGTGGAGCTTCTTTGGCAGCACAGCAATGAGAATTGTTTGGTGGGACTTAACATGATCCAAGTAAATTAACGATTACCAAAGATGCTAATAATTTTGGTCACCACATTGGAAAAGCATGGACAGGAGGGGTGGCCACTGGCTGGATAAGGAATTGTCTGGATGGCTGCACTCAGAGAGCTGCAATCAGTGGCTCAATGTGCAAATGGAGAGTAGTGAGCAGTGGCATCCCCCAGGGGTGGGTGTTGGGACCAATGCTGCTTGCCATGTTTGTCAGCGGCAGAGAGAGTGGGGTTGAGGCACCCTCTGCAAGCCTGTGGGTGACACCAAGCTGTGTGCTGTGGCTGACAGCTGGAGGGAAGGATCCATCCAGAGGCACCTGGGCAGGCTGCAGGGCTGGGCCCAAGCCAACCTCAGGAAGCTCAACAAGGCCAAGGGCAAGGTTCCTGCAGCTGGGTCAGGGCAATCCCAAGCACACCTCCAAGCTGGGTGAGAGTAGCCTGCAGGAGAAGGCCCTGGGGGTGTCAGCTGGTGCCAAAGTGCCCAGGAGCCAGCACTGGTGGCTGGCAGCCCAGAGGCAGCTGTGTGCTGGCTGCAGGGAGAGGAGGGAGAGCAGCAGCACAGGGAGGGGATTCTGCCCCTCTGCTCTGCTCTACTCACACCTCACTGCAGCACTGCCTCCAGCTCTGGGGAACCAGCACAAGGAGGACCTGGAGCTGCTGGAGAGGGTCCAGAGGAGGCCACAAAGGTCATAGGCTGCAGAACTTCCCCTGTGGGACAGTCTGAGAGAGTTGGGGCTGTTGTACCTGGAGAAGAAAATGCTCCAGAGAAATCTTAGAGCAACCTTCCAGTGCCTAAAGAGGCTACAGGAGAGCTGGGGAGGGAGTTTTGACAATGACAGAATGAGAGGCAATAGCTTTGAGCTGAGAGAGGAGATGTTGAGACTGGAGATAAGGAAAAAATTGTTTAGAGTGAAGGTGGTGAGATACTGGCACAACCTCCCTAGAGGTGTTCAAGGCCAGGTTGGATGAGGCCTTGAGTGACCTGTACTAGTGGGAGTGTCCCTGCCCATGCCAGGGGGTTGGAACTGGCTGATCTTTAAGATCCCTTCCAACCAAAGCCCATTCTGTGACTCCATGAGACAGCTCTGATGGGCACATGCCACAGCTGTGGCACAGGCATGCCAACGATGTACTTCCACTTGGAAGCTCTTATGCTTGTCCTGTCCCTCTATGTCTTTGTCTAAAGACCCTCCCCAGCTCTCCTGAAGCCCCTTCTGCTGCTGAAGACTGCTCTAAGGTCTCTCCAGAGCCTTCTCTTCTCCAGGCTGAACAATCTCAACTCTCCCAGCCTGTCCTCACAGGGGAGGTTCTCCAGCCCTCTGATCATCTTTGTGGCCTCCTCTAGCAGATCCATATCCTTCTTGTCTTGACACAAGGGCTAGAGACAGCAACTGGACACAGGCCTAGAGATGTGGACTCAGCAGAGCAGAGCAGAGGCAGAATACCCTCCCTGTCCTGCTGCCAGCACTGCTTTGGGCAGCCAAGGATGCAGCTGGTATTTGGAACTGTGAGTGCACATTACTGATTCAGAATCGGTGTTTCATTCACCAGCACCCTCATATCCTGCTCTCAATGCACTCATCAATCAGCTTGCGGTTGGGATTGCTCTGATCCAGGTGCAGGACCTTGCACTTGGCCATGGTGACCTTGACAAGGTTGGTATTGGCACACCTCTCACAGCTGTCCAGGTCCCTCTGGATGACATTGTCCTCCCTTCCCTCCAGCACACTGAGCACACAATACAGCCTGGTGTCCTCATGCTTGCTTTCTTCTATGCCGATGCATCTAACACAGGCTGGTAGCAGTGGCCTTGGTGGCATGAGGGGAAAAACCACTTCATAGAATCATGGAATCATAGAAAGGGAAGGTTGGAAGGGACCTCAAAGCTCAGCCAGTTCCAACCCCCTGCCATAGGCAGGGACACCTCCCACTAGCACAGGTCACTCAAGGCCTCATCCAACCTGGCCTTGAATACCTCCAGGAAGGTTGTGGAGCACAGAATCACCCAATGTGATCAAAAACACCCAATGTTGCCCTCCCTGGGCAACCTGTGCCAGTGTCTCACCACCCTCACTGCAAACAACTTCCTCCCAACATCCACTTTCAATCTCCCCTCTGACACTTCAAACCCATTCCCCTTGGCCTGCCATTCCCAGACCTTGTCAATAGTCCCTCCCCAGCCTTCCTGGAGCCCCCTTCAGGTCCTGCAAGGCCACTCCAAGCTCTCCTGGAAGCCTTCTCCTCTCCAGGCTGCAGAGCCCCAACTCTCTCAGCCTGCCCTCACAGCAGAGCTGCTGCAGCCCTCTCAACATCTTGGTGGCCTCCTCTGCACTGGCTCCAACACTTCCATGCCCTTCCTGTGCTGGGGGCTCCAGAACTGCAGCCAGGACTGCAGGTGGGCTCTGAGGAGAGCAGAGCCAAGGGGCACAATCCCCTCCCTTGCCCTGCTGCCCACACTGCTCTTGCTGCAGCCCAGCACACAGTTGCTGTCTGGGCTGCACTCACACTGCAGCCTCATCTGGAGCTTTGCATCCCCCCAGACTCCCAGGGCCTGTTCCTCAGGGTTGCTCTCAGCCATTCCCCACCCAGCCTGGAGCTGTGCTTGGCATTGTGCCTACCCAGGTGCAGGACCTTGCACTTGGCCTTGTTGAATGTCCTGAGGTTGGCCTGGGCACAGCTCTGCAGCCTGTGCAATTCTACATAACTGGATCTGTCTGATCTCTTCTCAGTAATGGCTCCCACTGATCCCCCACAACTTCCTGGGAAATGCCCTGAATCAAGAGGACACACATCTTGGGTACCTTTCCATGGGCACTGCTACTACTTTGAAGCCTCCAGGAAAAGGATCTGGTCTCAGGCTCATAAGGAGTGTGCTCGACTAGGTGAGTGTTTTGTTGTGCAAAGACTGAAGGTGTGATGAAAGACCTACAGTAGAGAATATATTGCAAAGCAAACCTTTCACAGAGTCACAGCATGGCAGGGGCTGGAAGGACCTCCAAAGCTCAGCCAGTCCAACCCCTGCCAGAGCAGCAGCACCCAGAGCAGATCACACAAGAACACATCCAGGTGGGTTTTGAATATCTCCAGAGAGGGAGACTCCACAACCCCCCTGGGCAGCCTGTGCCAGGCTTCTGGTCCCCTCACAGGCAAAAAATTCCTCCTCATGTTTCCATGGAACTTGCTCTGCCTCAGCTTCCACCACTGCCCCTTGTGCTGGCACTGGGCATCACCCAGCAGAGCTGGCTCCAGCCTCCTGGCACTCACCTGCACAGCTTTAGAAGCATTGCTGAGGTCACCTCTCAGTCTCCTCTTCTCCAAGCTCCCAGCCCCAGCTCCTCAGGCTCTCCTCCTAAGGAAGATGTTCACTGCCCTCAGCAGCTTTGTAGCTCTGTGCTGGATACTCTCAAGCAGTTCCCTGAACTCCTTTTTGACCTGCCCAGAACTGGACACAATACTCCAGATGTGGCCTCAGAAAGGCAGAGCAGAGGGGGATGAGAATCCCTCTCACCACAGCCCTTCTAATCCACCCCAGGATGGCACTGCCCCTCCTGGCCACCAGAGCACACTGCTGGCTCATGGGCACCATCCCATCCACCAGCACCCCCAGGTCCTTTTCCCCTTCACTGCTCTCCAGCAGCTCAGTCCCCAACCTGTACTGATCCCCCAGGTGCCAGACTCTCCCCTTGCCCTTGCTGAATGTCACTGCTTCCAAATGCCAAGCTTGATCCTTTTTAGCTGGCTTTTCTGAGCATGCTTGTTGACAATCCCACTCTGTCAGCAGCAGAGACATTCTTTTGTTGTCTGCAATGCCAAAGTTAACCAAAACTCCACGGGTTAGTGCTGATTGGTACCCACACAGCTCACAGCTCAAAGGGCAACAGAGCAACACAATCACCAGAACCAGACCAACAGTAATTCTGTGCACACATCAATGTCTTCTATATTTTTTCCCATACATTTTATGTGCTTATTAGTCAAGCTGTAAAAACAAAACATTAACATGAAACATTGTCCTGTGTTCACCAATATTGTTTTGCAGGTGCTGACTTGGTATCAGTAGAAGACTATCCTGAAGCTCACTTTCTGTCAGACACCATAAAGCTGCTCTATGGAAAATCATTGAACTTCTGGGTAGGACTGCAGAGAACTGATGAAGGTAAAATCTTCAGTGTTGAACCACAGATTGTCAGGTCCTGAGACTGAAAGGAAAGCAGCTTTGTGTTCTAGGATGGAGTGGGATGCAGTGGGCACAAGTGGTGGCCCCCAGGGCTCAGTACTGGGGTCAGTTCTGTTTAACATCTCTATCAATGTTGTGGCTGAGGGGAACAACAAGTCTGCAGATGACACTAAACTGAGCAGCAGAGTTGATCTGCTGGAGGGCAGGAAGGCTCTGCAGGGGGATCTGGCCAGGCTGGGCCCACGGGATGAGGTCAATGGGATGAGGTTTAACAAAGCCAAGTGCCAGATCCTGCACTTTGGTCACAGCAACCCCAAGCAACACTGCAGGCTTGGGGTAGAGTGGCTGGAAAGCAACCTGCTGGAAAAGGACCTGGGGGTGCTGGTGCACAGCAGCTGAACAGGAGCCAGCAGTGTGCCCAACTGGTCAATAAGGCCTCCAGCACCCTGGCCTGGTTCTAAACCAGTCTGACCAGCAGGAGCAGGACACTGACGCTGCCCCTGGTCTGGGCCCTGGTGAGACCACAGATTGGGTGCTGGGCTCAGGTCTGGGTGCCACAGGATAAGAAAGACACTGAGGGGCTGGAGAGTGCCCAGAGAAGAGCACTGAGGCTGCTGAGGGGTCTGGAGGGCATCACAAGAGGAGCAGCTGAGGGAGCTGGGGGTGGTCAGTGTGGAGAAGAGAAGGCTGAGGGAGACCTCATTGCTCTCTACAGCTGCCTGGAGGGAGGTTGGGGTGAGGCTGGGGTTGGGCTCTTCTCCCAGGTAAGCAGAGATAGGAGAGAGGAACTGGGCTGGAGTTGTGCCAGGGGAGGGTTAGGTTGGAGATGAGGAAAAAGAGTGGTGAGGGGTTGGGACAGGCTGCCCAGGGAGGTGGTGGAGTCCCCATGGCTGGAGGTGTTGAAGAAACTGTAGCTGTGGTGCTGCAGGACAGAGTTCAGTGGTTGTGGTGGTTGGGTTCTGGTTGGGCTTGATGATCCTGAAGGTCTTTTATAATCTTAGTGATCCTGTGACTCTCAGGAAGGTAAGTGGAACATTTAAGTCTCCCTTTGTGTTAGAAATTGTTTTCTCCATCACATCTTTCTGCATCTCCCTGATCTCTTGTTTTACACATTCATGCTACTTTTAAATATCAGGACAGTGGGTTTGGACAGACAAGACTGTGCTGGATTTTGTCAACTGGCAAACAGGAGAACCTTCACATGAAAGGTACAAAGATTGTGGAGAAGTGTGTGCATTGACTGGCTACTGGTACACCCTTTCAGAAGGGGATACATCTGCAAAAAACCCAAAAGTAAGTAATAGCTCACTACATGAACTTACTTTAAATGTATTTTCAGTGCATAACATCAAAATATTAAATATTACAAGTTTGTGTGGAGGAAAGAGAAGCTCAGCATGAGCCAGCAGTGTGCACTTGCAGCCCAGAGAGCCAACCAGAGCCTGGGCTGCAGCAGGAGCAGTGTGGGCAGCAGGGCCAGGGAGGGGATCCTGCCCCTCTGTTCCACTCTGCTGAGACTCCACCTGGAGCACTGCATCCAGTTCTGGAGTCCTGTGACAGGAAAGGTCTGGAGGTGCTGGAAGGTGTCTAGAGCAGGGCCATGAGGATGCTCAGAGGGCTGGAGCTGCTCTGCTGTGAGGACAGACTGAGAGAGTTGGGGCTGTGCAGTCTGGAGAGGAGAAGGCTCCAGGGAGACATTCTTGTGACTTTGGAGTATCTGATGTGGGCTGCAAGGAAGCTGGGGAGGGACTTTTTAGGGTGTCAGATAGTGATAGGACTGGGGGAAATGGAGCAAAACTAGAGTAGGGGAGATTCAGATTGGATGTTAGGAAGAAGTTCTTCCCCATGAGGGTGCTGAGACATTGGCACAGGTTGCCCAAGGAGGTGCTGGAAGCCTCATCCCTGGAAGTGTTTAAGGCCAGGCTGGATGTGGCTCTGGGCAACCTGCTCTAGTGTGAGGTGGGGCAAAGGTCACATTGGGTGATTCTGTGCTCCACAACCTCCCTGGAGGTCTTCTGTGTTCCACACCCTCCCTGAAGGTGCTCAAGGTCAGGTTGGATGAGGCCTTGAGTGACCTGTACTAGTGTGAGGTGTCCCTGCCTATGGCAGGGGGTTGGAACTGGCTGATCTTTGAGCTCCCTTCCAACCTTCCCATTCTAAGATTCTATGATCCCTAACAATCAAGACCTAAATGCAGGAAATGTTTTAGGTTTTAGGAAACATCTTCAAATGATTAAGGATGCTCTGGGCAGTTTCTCAGAAACAAACAAATCTGAAAACAAGATCTGGCTCTAATTTCAGGTCTTGTTGGGTATCTCCACTGAAGCTCTTGGAATGAAAGAGCCAACCACAGAATCAGAGAGTGGTTCAAGTTGGAAGGGTCCTCACAGACCATCCACTCCAAACTCTCCCTCCCACCATGGGCAGGGAAACCTCTCAACTAGATTTGGGTGCTCAAGGCCTCATTCAACCTGGCCTTGAACACCTCCAGGAAGGAGGTATCCACAACTTCCCTGGGCAGCCTGTTCCAGATTCTCAGCACTCTCATACTGAAGAACTTCCTCAGCTTTAATCTAACCCTGCTCTTCCTCAGCCTTAAACCATTCCCCCTTCTCCTGTCCCTAGACAACCTCATGATCCCCTCATGAGCTGCATCCAAAGCAGTGTGGCAGAGATGACTTTGTCCTTTTATTCTGTCTTGTTGAGACCTCACCTGCACTGCTGGGGCCAGTTCTGGAGCTCTCAGCACAGCAAGGACATGGACCTGATGGAGAGAGTCCAGAGGAGGGCATAAAGGTGATCAGGAGGTTGGAGTAGCTCTGCTCTGGGGACAGGCTGAGGGAGCTGGGGGTGTGCAGCCTGCAGAAGAGAAGGCTCCAGGCAGAGCTAAGAGCAACCTGCCAGGACCTGAAGGGGCTCCAAGCAGGCTGCACAGAGACTGTTTGCAAAGGGCTGCAGGGACAGGACAGGGCAATGGCTGCAAACTAGAGCAGAGCAGCTTGAGATTGGCTGTGAGGAACAAGCTGTGCAGCAGGAGGCTGCTGGAACACTGCAACAGGTTGCCCAGGGAGGGGGTTGAGGCTCCATGGCTGGAGATATTGCAGGTGAGGCTGGAGAGGGCTGTGGGCAACCTGCTCTAGTGGAGGATGTCCCTGCTGAGTGCAGAGGGGTTGGGCTGGGTGAGCTTTGGGGGTCCCTTCCAGCTCAGCCCATGCTGTGATTCTATTGAAAAATTCCTTCCTGTAGGATCCCTACTGGAGGTTTCCACATGCTTAGCGCCACCTCTCTAGGAGAGCAATTCTCACCAGCAGGTGTGTTTAGGGCCAACTGCCAGAGCACCAGGGCTTGGGAAGGTTTAAATGCTTCATTTTTCAAAAAGCTTTCAGAATAAACATTAATTTCTCTTCCTTCCAAAAGCTCCTGACAGCAGAGTGATGCCCCCTGAAAACCCAGGTAAGCAGAGCTCCTCTGAAGGAGAACTGTAAGGAGATGCTCCAGTACAACAAGGATATCATCCCATAGCTTAGAGGAATTCATGCTGAGAGGATGTGAACAGTCCATAAACTTCATCTCTACCTGGACATCAATACAGAGCTTATTCTGCCCTAAACTGGGGGTGTTGCTCAGATATAATTGCATTTTATTCGGGGAAAAAATAAAGAAAAGAGAAAAAAAAAAAAGAAAAGAAAAGGAAAAAAAGGCCAAAAATCCAAAGAAAAAAAATCAAACCACTTGGTGGACTGAAACTCTGCACTGCATTTGGCTGCTTTCTGCTGAAAGAAATCCCATTTATCAGAGGTTGATGAAGGCACAGAGAGCACTGGAGGCCAATCTGACAATGACACCAAACTGGGAGCTGTGGTGACACCCCCAGGCTGTGCTGTCATTCAGCCAGACCTGCCCAGGCTGGAGAGATGGGCAGGGAGAATTGGATTGAATTCCAACAAGGGCAAAGTTAGAGCCCAGCATCTGGGAAAGAACAACCCCATGGACCAGAACAGGCTGGGGACTGATCTACTGGAGAGCAGCACAGAGCACAGGGACCTGGGGGTCATGGTGGGCAGAAGGGTGCCCATGAACCAGCAATGTGCCCTGGTGGCCAAGAAGGCCAAGGGCAGCCTGGGGTGGATTAGAAGGGCTGTGGTGAGTAGGTCAGAGAGGTTCTCCTCCCCCTCTACTCTGTCCTGGTGAGGCCACATCTGGAATACTGTGTCCAGTTCTGGGCCCCTCAGCTCAGGAAGGACCTTAACCTTCCAGTATCTGAAGGGGGCCTACAGGAAGGCTGGGGAGGGATTATTTACAAGGTCCTGCAACGACAGGACAAGGGCAAAGGGTTTAAACTGGCAGAGGGGAGATTTAGACTGGATGTTAGGAGGAAGTTGTTTGCAGTGAGGGTGGTGAGGCACTGGAACAGGTTGCCCAGGGAGGTTGTGGCTGCTCCCTCCCTGGATGTGTTCAAGGCCAGATTGGATGAGGCCTTGAGTGAGTTGTGCTAGTGGGAGGTGTCCCTGCCTATGGCAGGGGATTGGAACTGGCTGATCCTTGAGGTCCCTTCCAACCTTCCCATTCTATGATTCTATGACGTCAGGGAACTGCTGGAGAGAGCCCAGCCCAGAGCCCCCAGGCTGCTGCAGGCAGTGAACATCTCCTGTGAGGCCAGGCTGAGGGAGCTGGGGCTGGCAACTGGCAGCAGAGCAACCTGAGGGCTGCCCTCAGTGCTGTGCTAAAGATGTGCAGGGCAGTGTGAGCAGGATGCAGCCAGGCTCTGCCCAGGGGTGCCCAAGGGCAGCACAAGGGGCACTGGGGGCAAGCTGGAGCAGAGGAGCTGCCATGGGAACAGGAGGGGAAACTTTGTCAGTGTGAGGGTGCTGGAGCCTGGAGCAGGCTGCCCAGAGAGGTTGTGGAGTCTCCTTCCCTGGAGCCTTTCCAGCCCCACCTGGATGTGTTCTGTGTGCCCTGCCCTGGGTGATGCTGCTCTGGCAGGGGAGTGGGCTGGATGATCTTTCAAGGTCCCTTCCAACCCCTAATGTTCTGTGATTCTGTGATACATTATGAAATGCCCTAAGATCAAAGCTGTTGATTGCCTTTCATGCACTTACAGAAGGGAAGATGGAGCAAGGACCTTCCACCAGCACCATCTGGCCCTTCCTTCTCCTCGCCCTGTCTCTGCCTGCAGCTGGAAGTGTCATTTACTTCTGCTTGAGGAGGAGGAGACAAAGCCTGCAAGACACTTCAAGCAGGATGAGTGCACTGGAAACAGCAGCTGTGGGCACCCCAGAAAAGGATGCAGACACCACTGTGTAGCCTGACAGCAACCAGCCTAGGACTTGGTGAAACCTTAGGCCAGCTTTGCTCTTTTCTACCCAGAGCAGAGCCTCCTCTGCACAAACAGAGATCCATGCATTTATATAAACACACACAAATGTCCTCCCTCCAAAACTAAAGGGTTGTGGCAGTGCAAAGACATTTTTTCACATAAAGGAGCACGGCTGAAAAGCTGCAGAGGTGTCCTGGGGAGATTCTGACACAGATTTACTCTGTGAAACTGCTTTGGTTAACTCAGTGTGAGAATTCCCCTTCGTGCAGATAAGGGAAATCATTTCTCACACCTTTACATTATTTTTTCTTGCTGTATTCCTTTGCTGTTACCCAGGCTGTGATGGGAAGCACTGCTCACTGCAGGTTTTCAGCTCACCAGGCTATCACTGCAGTCCTGTGATACCTGTTCTAACACCTGCATCTCAGGAGGTGCAACAAGGGCAAGTGCAGAGTCTTGCACCTGGCCAAGAACAAAAGCAGGCAGCAGTACAGACTGGGAGTCACCCTGCTGGAAAGCAGCTCCATGGAGAAAGAGCTTGGAGACCCAATGCACAGCAAGTTCTGCATGAGGCAGCACTGTGCCCTTGTGGGACCAATGGCATCCTTGGGGGGCATCAAGAAAATTGTGGCCAGCAGGGCTAGGGAGGTTAGGAAATAAAACTGTGTGGAAGGCAGAGCTGTCTCTGAAGGGTCTCATCAGTTCCATACAGATACTGTCTGAGTGAGGCCTGGGTTGTCCTGCAATACTGTGCACAGTTCTGGGCTCCCCAGCTCAGGAGAGGCAGGGACCTGCTGGAGAGAGTCCAACAGGGAGCCAGGATGATGCTGAAGGGACTGGAAGAGCTCTGCTGTGAAGAAAGGCTGAGAGCCCTGGGGCTGGTTAGGCTGGAGAGGAGAAGGCTGAGAGGGGATCTGAGCAGTGTCTATCAATAACTGAGGGGTGGGGGTCAGGATGAAGGTGCCAGGCTCTGTTTGGAGGTGCCCAGGGATAGGACAAGCAACAACAGGAACAAGCTGGAACCCAGGAGGTTCCAACTCAAGATGAGGAGAAACTTGTTTGGTGTGAGGGTGCTGGAGGCCTGGAGCAGGCTACCCAGAGAGGCTGTGGAGTCTCCTCTGCAGACTTTCCAACCCCACCTGTATGTGTTCCTGTGTGCCCTGCCCTGAGTGATGCTTCTGTGGCAGGGGGGTTGATCTGGATGATCATAGAATCATAGAATCATGGAATGGGAAGGTTGGAAGGGACCTCGAGGATCAGTCAGTTCCAACCCCCTGCCATAGGCAGGGACACCTCCCACTAGCACAGCTCACTCAAGGCCTCATCCAACCTGGTCTTGAACACCTCCAAGGAGGGAGTAGCCACAACCTCCCTGGGCAACCTGTGCCAGTGTCTCACCACCCTCACTGCAAACAACTTCCTCCTAACATCCACTTTCAATCTCCCCTCTGACACTTCAAACTCATTCCTCCTCATCCTGGCATTCCCAGACCTTGTCAATAGTCCCTCCCCAGCCTTCCTGCAGCCCCCTTCAGATCCTGCAAGGCCACTCCAAGCTCTCCTGGAAGTCTTCTCTTCTCCAGGCTGCAGAGCCCCAACTCTCTCAGCCTGTCCTCACAGCAGAGCTGCTACAGCCCTCTGATGGACCTCTCTGGAGGTCCCTTCCAAATCCTACCATTCTGTGATTCTATCATCTGTGAATTAAATGTTAATTCCTTTAGAAAAACATAGATGGAAGGAAGATGGAAAGATCTGGAGGTGTGTGGGGGGAATGAGAGACTCCTTTATTGCTACTTCTAATTTGAATGTTGGGAACAATGATGCCATCTTGCCTTGCACTTCTCTATTAGTCTGTAAAGAGCAACATTTTTCTGCCAGGTTCCATCTGAAACCAAAACTACCACACTGGATAACCTTTCCATTGGGTTTGATTTCAGCAATGATGCTTTCAGCACATGTAAGAAACGGCTGCTGCCCTCCAGTGCAGAGGAGGAAACTCACCAATGTACCTACTGACAATAAACACTGCCAATCTTGGTGCTGCTTCCATCTGACCATGTGCTCCTTGCTCCCCTCTCAGCTGTGCTTCAGCTGGACACAGCTGCAGCGTTTGCCTTGGCACAGTTTGTCATCCCAGGCTGCAGCGTGGGCAGAGGGCAAGAGAGGGGGCTCTGCTCAGACCTCACCTCCAATCCTGCCTCCAGTTCTGGTGTCCCCAGCAGAAGAAGGATACAGAGCTGCTGGAGGGAGGCCAGAGGAGGCCACAAAGATGCTGCAAGGGCTGGAGCAGCTCTGCTGTGAGGACAGGTTGAGGGAGTTGGGGGTGTGCAACCTGGAGAGGAGAAGGCTCCAGGGGGACCTCAGAGCTGCCTGCCAGTGCCTGAAGGGATCCTGCAGGAAGGCTGCAGAGAGACTTTTCCTGAGGGTGCCTAGAGACAGGCCAAGGGGGAATGGTTTGGAGCTGAGGCAGAGCAGGGTTAGAGTGGAGCTGAGGAAGAAGTTCTTCAGTAGGAGGATGGTGAGACACTGGAAGAGGCTGCCCAGGGAGGCTGTGGCTGCCTCTCAGCTGACACAGCTCACAGTGCTGTGCAGTACAGCCAGTATGAAGCTTTTTGCACAATTTAACTGCCTGGCAAAGAGAAATCCTGCACCTGTGGTGTGCTTAGTCTCACTGACACAACAAATCCCTGATTCTGTCCTGCCCTCAAGCTCTCCCCTGACTACTTTTCCTAGTCCTTTTCCTTAGATACAACTCTCATTTCCAGGTCTCCCTGGAGCCTTCTCCAGGCTGCACACCCCCAGCTCCCTCAGCCTGCTCCCATGGCAGAGCTGCTCCAACCACCTGAGCATTTTCATGGCCTCCTCTGGACCTGCTCCATCAGGTCCACATTCTTCCTGTACTGAGGGCTCCAGAGCTGGACACAGCAGTGCAGGTGAGGTCTCAGCAGAGCAAAGGGACAGAATCATCTCTGCTGGCCACACTGCTTTGGATGCAGCCCACAAGGAGTCCAAGAGGGTGTCTGGAGTCAAAAGAAGGGGGAATGGGTTGAGGCTGAGGCAGAGCAGGGTTAGACTGGAGCTGAGGAAGAAGTTCTTCAGTAGGAGTGTGCTGAGACTCTGGACTGGGTTGCTGTCCTGACTCAGTTACCCTGTGGCACCCCTGGGCAGCAGTGGGGGTTGTGCTAAGATTCAAATGATTCTCCTGGAGTAAATAAAGGCAAACTGATGCTTGATGCTGACAGAATGGGTTTGATGAGACCAGAGATGAGGGAAAATGGGAAGGAGAAGGAGAGGGTAAAGTAGAGAGGAAGAGAAAGTGTCAAAGAGCCTCACCATCCTCATGGGGAGGAATTTCCTCCTAGTATCTCCTCTAAACCCAGCTTCGTCCAGCCACTGCCCCTTGTCCTGTCACCACAGGCCTTTGTAAAAAGAACTGGTAAAAAGAAACAAACAAAACCATCAAAGAAATCTCTGCAGGTCCTTTAAAACAGAGGAAGCAAAACTCAAATTTCCAATTAATGTCCTCTGAACACTTTGTGAAACACAGAGATAAGAGCCCCCAGACAGAAACAAATGCCTTAAATAGCTCTGAGGAATGCTGTAGGAGGAATTCCTGCACCCAAGCAGCAGCCACTGCTGTCTCCAGGAGGAAATAGGAAACAGTTGAGAGCTGCAACCAGAGTAGTGTGGGCAACAGGGCAAGGGAGGGGATTGTGCCCCTTTGCTCTGCTCTCCTCACACCCCACCTGCAGTCCTGGGTGCAGTTCTGGAGCCCCCAGCACAGGAAGGACATGGAAGTGTTGGAGTCAGTGCAGAGGAGGCCACCAAGATGCTGAGAGGGCTGCAGCAGCTCTGCTGTGAGGACAGACTGAGAGAGTTGGGGCTCTGCAGCCTGGAGAGGAGAAGGCTTCCAGGAGAGCTTGGAGTGGCCTTGCAGGATCTGAAGGGGGCTGCAGGAAGGCTGGGGAGGGACTTTTGACAAGGTCTGGGAATGGCAGGACAAGGGGAATGGGTTTGGAGTGGCAGAGGGGAGACTGAAAGTGGATGTTAGGAGGAAGTTGTTTGCAGTGAGGGTGGTGAGACACTGGCACAGGTTGCCCAGGGATGTCGTGGAGCACAGAAACACAGAATGGGATCTTTGACAGGCTCGCACAACCCACTTGCACAACTGAGCTGGAGGCCAAGCACATCCAGGCACAGCTGGACTGGCACAGCAGGCTCGCACAGCTGGGCACAGGCAGATTGTCACAGCCGAACACAGACAGGCACAGCTGGATTGGCGCAGCAGGCTCACACAGCCAGGCACAGGTGGGTGGGCACAGTCAGGCACAGGCGGATTGGCACCCCAGGCTCATACATCTGAGCTGGAGGCCAGGCACATCCAGGTACAGTTGGATTGGCACGGCAGGCTCACACAGCAGAGTGGGCAACCGGGCACAGCCGGATTGGCACCCCAGGCTTGCACAGCTGGGCAAAGGCAGGTTGGTACAGCTGGGCACAGCCAGATTGGCACCCCAGGCTCACACAGCCGGGCACAGGGGGGTTGGTACAGCTGGGTACAGGCGGATTGGCATCCCAGGCTCGCACAGCCAGGCACAGGGGGGTTGGCACAGCTGGGCACAGCTGGATTGGCACCCCAGGCTCGCACAGCCAGGCACAACCGGATTGGCACAGCCGGGCACAGGCGGGTTGGCACAGCCAGACACAGGCGGATTGGCACCCCAGGTTCGCACAGCTGAGCTGGAGGCCAGGTACATCCAGGCACAGCTGGATTGGCACAGCAGGCTCGCACAGTCCAGCTGGCAGTCGGGTACAGCCAGGCACAGCATAGCACAGCCGAGCACAGGCGGATTGGCACACTAGGCTCGCACAGCCAGGCACAGGCGGATTGGCACTGCCGGACACGGGCGGATTGGCACCCAGGCTCGTACAGCCGGGTACAGGCGGATTGGCATGGTCGGACACGGGCGAATTGTCAGCCAGGCTCGTACAGCTGGGCACAGGCGGATTGGCACGGCCGGGCATGGGCGGATTGGCACG
>VWZE01012369.1:3003-40813 GCA_013396675.1 Eubucco bourcierii | reverse complement strand
CTGCAGGCTGCAGAGCCCCAACTCTCTCAGCCTGTCCTCACAGCAGAGCTACTGCTGCAGCCCTCTGAGTAACTTCGTGGCCTCCTCTGGACCCACTCCAACACTTCCATGTTCTTCCTGTGCTGGGGGCTCCAGAACTGTACACAGGACTCCACACAGAAGGTTATAGGGTTATATCTTATGCATCTTTTGTTGCTATTTCATATGGGTGAATTTCTAAACGAAAAAATAAAATAAAAAGGAAAAACCCCAACCCAACAACAGCAACAAAACCTGATGGTGCTGTAAAAGGTAATAGTCTGCATACCCATTTCCAGATTTCACTGTTGGCTAGGGATGGCAAGGCATGGTGGAAGGAACAAATACTTTCATCTGCATTTTCACAAAGGTCAGTACAACCTGTAATCTTCTCTAAAGAAAAAGGAAAATGAGAAGAACTCAAGTAATAGTACCTCCCCTAGGCAGCCTAGCTACGTTCTTGTCCTCTATCAAGGCATCTCAAAATGTTATAGTCCCTGTCCTAAGAAATCATCATAGAAGAAGGATATAAAACATTAAAATGTTCTTCTGTAGGGAACTCCCTTCTTGCTCATGCACTCACCCTGCTCAGAATATTTGCTTCTCACCTTACATAGCTATTGGCATTTTGCCTTCTGCGCACCACAAACTCAAGTTAGACACTCACTAATTTTGCCTTCATGGTTATGCATTGTCTAGAATTCAGCATTTCTTGAATGAACTGTAAATACCTCTGCAAATTGGCCTAGTATAAAAAAACAAAACAAAACAAAACCCACTTTTCCTGAAATATTTTGTTTAATTGCATTCAAAGGCTCTCTAAAGTGCTCAAGGAAAAGCAAACCTTGGGTATAACACGCAGAAGTTGATGCCCCACCAGAAAAAAAGACAAGCAAACAAACAAAAAAAAAAAAAGGCAAAAAAAACCCCCCAAACCAAATCAAGCAAAAATGCAACAAACAAAAATACCCAACTCAGTTGACATGTTTCATTTTAGTGTTATTTTTAAGCCTCTGCTAAATGACAAAACAAAACAGAGCTAACTTTGATTCTACCACACAACTATTATTTGACAGACGTTAAAGCAAATGTTGTTTTCAAAAGGCATTTTTGCCAGGCCTTGTAACCATGACAGAATACACTACCAAGAAGACAAAAATTCCTTTGCAGGCTTTCCTCATAATCCATGTAGATCAGAAGGATCAGAAACATGCAGTTGCATAACAGTAATATTCCAGATATTATTATGTTTCAGAACTAAGTATCCGTTTAGATTCTTTAAAGTCATTGCACTGCCTATTTGAAATGAAGTTATGACCATCATCTGCCCCCTCTGTATCACAGCATTTTACTTGTTCCTAATACAGTTTACTTGTTCCTAATACATTTTACTTGTTCCTGATACACTTTACTTGTTTCTAATGCTTTTATTACTTTTTCACATTAAAATGGAAAAGCAATCCCTCTATCTAGGCAACAGACATTTATTTAACTGAATTGTGTATCAAACACTTCAAATGATTTGTCAATTTGCTTTTACTACTGGAGATGAGGAAATCACCTCCCTCCAAACCCCACTACCTTCACATTTCTGTACATTTGGTATATTAAACAGGTCAGAGGATCCTTTCAGTATCTGGGAAACTATGAGGGCAGAGCAAGTGCAAAGAGCTGGACTGTGTTGACAAGTTAGATCTGGCTCCCTGTTCTCCCACTCTACTGCTAAGGAGCAGAGGGAGCCTCACGTCCTCTAGTTATCTTTGGTCTCCATAAGAGGTAATCTTACAGTAGGTCTCCAAGAAAATGACATATATTAAACTAGTGAAGTGCAACAACCAATTGTCAGACTGCAACATAAATGCTAACACATTGCTAAGCCACAGAAAAACCTCAGCTCTGCATATCTTTACTTTCCCAATCACTCCCTTCAGCGGAATGACATCAGAAAAGTTAATTCTTTTTTAATTCATGCATGCAGAAGGAAGGTTTATCTCTTGCTTGTGTGACTCTATCCAACTAAACATTCACAATGTTTCAGCGATGAGTTTTAAGCAGAGAGAATTGCTGTTCTTCCAAAGAAGAATGAAAACCTTAATTAGGGTGCACCACTTGAGGGATGAATCAAAACCCTGGAAGCTTTAGCCACATCACCATGTCCAGGAGAGAATTTGTTTCCATAGTCCAGAATTTGGCACTACTTTCTTTGAAAACAAACTTAACTCAACACCAAGATGTACCACGTAAAAGGACAAATGCATCATAGAATCATAGAACCGTTTCAGTTAGAAGATACCTCTAAGATTCATAGTGTCCAACCTTCAGCCTCAGCCCCTCTGTAAAGGGTTAACCTACTGCATCGGGGGAGTGGTCAGAACCTGACCCCACATCTGCTCAACCCCAGGTGTAGTGTTTAGCCCACTCCCACGTCCTGTCTGGACCCCTCACCCCCCTATATAAAGAGTGGAACATTCTGTTTTCCTCCTTCTCCCACCTCATGGTCAGCCTCTCACCACGCGGTGGATATCCTCTTCAGACCCCTGCCATCCAATCTGGTTGTATATATATCATTTTTACCTTGTTACCCCTTCCCTATACCTATTTCTAACTTCCCTATTCTGAGTACCTTCTATTTGTTGTTAAAGTTTTCTTTTACCTTCCAAATCGTGGCCAGACTGTTTTGTGGGTGGCTTTACCCCTTCTGCCTTTTTTTTTTCTCCTCTCCCCTATCCAAAGGTGGTGGAGGGGGAAGACATCCTATTATCACTGTATTGGTTTCCCCTGAGAAGCTAAACTCTAACCAATGCACCACCATGGCCAGTAAACCATCTCTCCAGGTGCCATGCCTATGCATTTCTTGAATGCCTCCAGGTACAGCGAGTCCACCACCTCCTTGGGCAGCTGGTTAGTTGCATCCTACTAATGAGGGAGAGCTGCTAGTGCAGTTATTCCTGCCATGAGTCATTCCAGACAAGAAAGTGGCTATGTAGAAGGTAGTTATGAAAAACAAGGATGTAGCATAGCAAAACAGGGTGCCTGATGGTGATCATGAAAAAGGAGATTGATCAACCTGGGAACAGCTCATGAATGATGCCTGTAACCAGCATAGTGTGTGCCCAGGTAGTCTGTCCTGGACAAGTCCATGCTGACTTTCTGCAATAAAGGAGCAATCTTGGATGTATCACATTGCTGTTGGTGGTCGTCCCTCCTCACGTCATCCATCCCCCCACACCCAGCGATCGCCAGCGCCGCCTGATTCTGCCACAGCTGGCGATCCCTGACATTCTACATGATTCCCCACATCTGGTCACCCCTGGCCTGGTGTTTTGGTGGGAGATCTGAGTCCCGCTGCATTCTGGGGACATCTGGTGTGATCTCCGACACCTGCTCCAACGCCTGAACACTCTCTCAGGAAAGGCATTTTTCCCAATATCCAATCTAAAACTCCCCAGACACAATTTTAGTCCATTTCTCATATTTCTAACACCTACTAGGAGGAAGAGCAGAGATATGACATTAATAATAAGTCATGAATCATGATTATTAATTTCAGTATGGATATTAATTTTTATTATTAATATTAAAATATTCAGGAAAATTCCCTGAGATTCTTTGGATTTTCAGTCAACAGGAAATCATAGAATCATAGAATGGTAAGGTTGGAAGGAACCTCAAAGATCATCTAATTCCAACCACCTACCATAGGCAGGGACACCTCCCACTAGAACAGGTTACTCAAGACCTCATCCAACCTGGCCTTGAACACCTCCAGGGAGGTTGTGGAGCACAGAATCACCCAACATGATCTTTGACAGCCTGTTCCAGTATTTGAGAACCACCTGAGGGAGGAAATGTCCCCCCACGTCCCACCCCAACCTCTGCTGGTGCCACTTGAGGCCATCTCCTCTACTCCCATCATCTGCCAAATGGGAGAAGCGACTGATCCCACCAGTCTGCCATCTCCTCTCAGGGAGCTGTAGAGAGCCAGAAAGTATCACAGTCTCACAGTATCACCAGGTTTGGAAGAGACCTCAAAGATCATCAAGTCCAACCCGCTACCACAGATCTCAAGACCAGACCATGGCACCAAGTGCCACGTCCAAACGTGCCTTGAACACCTCCAGGGACGGTGACTCTACCACCTCCTTGGGTAGCCCATTCCAGTAGCCAATGACTCTCCTCAGTTTCCCCCTCTACAGGCCAGACAATCCCATCTCCCTCAGTCCAGTGTAATCTGACATTAGAGATTGCTGATGGATAGAGAGGAAGTGTCAAAGAGAGTTCAGTGAAAATTTAATCTTGGTTCTACACATCAGATGAAAATGAAGCTACACTCTCAGCACAATGCCAAAGACTCACTCAGACTTCCATCTTCTCTTTTCAGTGTTAGTTTAAGCTTCAACACTAAAGGACAACTGGTGCAGCACACTGAAGCTATTTAATTAAAGGTATCAATACAAATAATGATGCAATTTTGCATGCAACTCTTTAAAAAACCTGAAATCACACAGAGCTTGCCTGTATAAGGGCTGTATTCCAAAGCCTATGTTCAAGCCAAGTCTCAGCTTCAACTAAACATAAATCACCTGAAGGAAGCCAGCAGAGTATTTTGGGTGTGGTAGCCTGAAATGTTGAAAAAAATTCAGCTAATATAGGCCAAACGATGACAAAATTCAAGATTTGCACACCCCTTTTCAGCCCCAAACCACTGATGCTGGCATATCTCTTGTGTCTGTTAACTGGAGGAGAATCATCACAGGCTGCTAAACAAGTATTTGCATCTGGAACCTGACACACCTCTTCTATCTCTGCTTCACAGATCTGCTGCCTCTGTGGATTACAGAAAGGTTTGATTGAGCATCTGAGAAAAGATTATGTAAACCTGTATTTCTGGCTATTCTCTTTCACTTGGACTTGGGGAGAATATGTGGCAACCTTGTCTGGATAAAGACAGGACTGAAAAGGAGAGTAGCAGGATTTCCTTATTCTTCAGACATCTAAATTATACTTAAAATAGGCTAAGAAGTCCAAAAGCACACCCAGCTGTTTGGTGTTGCTATGCAGACTCTGTTGCTACCACATGTGGGAAAAAAAAAGCCACATTTTATTTCTTGCTTAACCTACTGTTTAATTTCACAGACAGCACCAAATGACTCAAGTGTTCAGCTACATGAGTATTTGCAGTTCCAAAACGGATCTCTGTGTCTGAGGTCTAGTGTCAACCACATTAGCAGAGCTATTAGGAAGTATTTGAAGTTGCATGTAGAACAACAGTGCAGCTGTGATGGTTTGGGAGTTACCTGCACCCCCACACTATGAAAAAAAATCCCCCAGACTAGACTCAGCCAACTGGAAGTTAAGGACTGAAGCTCTATTTACAGCTCAGCACAATGGACAAGCAGAGAGAGACACAATAGACAGGAATAGTTACAGACATAGACAAGTTAAAGGGAATACAGAAACACAGTTCCCCTTCCAGAAATCAGAGTCCCCAGGAGGGGTTCCCAACCACCCTTCCACCTTCTTTCCACCCCTCTGCCTTACCCCAGGGTCTGCCTTATGTGCAAGGTGAGTTTGGAGGATGGGCAAGGGGGGTTAGAAGCAGAGTGGTTAGGTTAGCAGAGAGGCCAGCAGACAAAACCAGCAACTAGACAGATCAAGACTCTCTGTCTCTGTGTTATCTATGTTTGTGTTCTTATTCTTCTACATCTCAGCAAGCCTATGAGTGAAGCAGACATCACCAGTGTTTGCTTTTCACAGCCTTTAATCTAATTCTTTTCATTCAAATATTGCAATTAGCCTCAGGCCAGCACAGCAGCAAGGACATCAAAGAGAGCAATGAAGAGTGCACATTTAGGTTGTCCCAGTGTGCGCCGCTTGACGCTGGTTTTTGCAGAGCACTACCAATGCCAACTGTGCTCTCACACTACCAGATTGTTAGGCTGTCATGGTAGGCCTAAATAGGCCAAAAGTGGGCTTGTACATGTCCTGGTTTGCCCAGGCATGCTCCCCTGCTCCCCGTCCCTCTGTGCTGGGGGTGGTGGCCACAGGAAAGGGGACAAAAGCCCTGGGTGCATCTAATATGGGCAAAGTGCCATCCTGGTTGGCTAATCTATGTCCAAATGCCCATCAGCCTCGGGCTGATTGGATATAAAGGATGAGCAGGTAGCACATTGGGCTTGGTGCTATTGTGCTCTCTGCTATTGTATCCCTGCCTGCTTACTGCCTCATGGATCCTGGGCTGGGTGGGACCCCAGTGAGTAGGATCAGGCTCTGATGCCTCCACACGTTCAGCCTGCACAGCCAGCGTCACACCGTGCCCAGACTGCACATCACAGACCTCTGCCTGCACCTGAGAGCCTGCTGCCAAGGGAGCCAGGACCAGCTCAGAGATGTCTGCCTCCTTTATCTGAAGCACCCAGGAACCTGAGGAAACTCCAAAGCCTCTAGCAGCTTCCGACCTGGCAGCAGCCCCCTACGTGCTTTGGGTATTGTCCCAGGATATTTTTGTGAGTAAATACTTCAAACCTCTTGTAATCATTAATTGCCTTCTACCATGAGCAGAAAGGAGCTTCCTGCATCCATCCAGTGGCTAAGCAGCATAACTAACTGCAAGCAGTGTGAGTGACCACACAAACCTTCTCTGCCAGTAAAAATGTCTGCTTATGGTATTGCCTTTAAAGTGTTCCACCTTACCTGTTCCCTGTATGTGTAAATTTCCAAACCCTGTATTTTTGAACCTTGTAAATAAGTTTTCTGGTGAGATTAAATGTTAAGAAACAGCTTTCATAGTTATTAATAATCTCTGCCTGGATATCAAAATTGATCTCATTATTAATAGTGAAACAGTTTTCACTACATAGGCTTAGACTATCAAGACCAGTGGAGACCCAAAACCACCAAAAAGAGACTGAAAAAGTCAGTACAATTCTGATGGCTTGAAGCAAATACACTGCTTGCTTTTGCAAATATGAGAGCTTGGTTTCCATTGGAACTTCTCTTTCTTGCATGCATCAGACCATTGTCACGCCCAGAATGCACCAATGGACACAAGGTCATCATATACAGTGAGGGTGGTGAGACATTGGCACAGGTTGCCCAGGGAGGTTGTGGTTGCTCCCTCCCTGGAGGTGTTCAAGGCCAGATTGGATGAGGCCTTAAGAGATCTGTACTAGTGAGAGGTGTCCCTGCCTATGGCAGGGGGTTGGGACTGGATGATTTTTGAGGTCACTTCCAACCTAAACCATTCTGTGATTCTATGATTAAGAACAAAACTCAACTGCTTCTTGCTGCTGCTGTTGTGCTCAGCTAATGCAGTGTCTCTTTTCAGGAACAGAATCGCCACAAACCACAAAACTATTAATTGAATTGTTCTGATCACTTCAACAATGCTACCAAAAATGTGTCTCAAAGAGACAAAAAAGACATCTCATTTCAACAAATCCCTTGAGTGGTTGCCCCCACAGGATATTTGGGGTTGGAAGTGACCTCTGGAGATCTGGGGTCCAAACCCCTTCCAGAGCAGGACCAGACAATCTATTCCCAGTTGCACAGGAATGCATCCAAACTGGTCTTGAAAGTCTCTAGGGAAGGAGACTCCACAAGCTCTCTGGGTAGCCTGTGCCAGTGCTCTGGGACCCTTACAGTAAAGAAGTCCTTCCTCATGTTGAGGTGGAACTTCCTGTGCTGTAGTTTACATCCATTGCCCCTTGTCCTGTCACAGGGCCCACGTGAGAAGAGGCTGTCCCTTCATTCCTGACACCCTGCCCTCATCTGGTTATATACATTGATTAGATCCCCTCTAAGTCTTCTCCTCTCCAGACTAAACAGCCCCAGGTCTCTCAGCCTTTCCCCATAAGGACATGCTCCAGTTCCTTAATCATCCTTGAAGCCCTCCAATGGACTCTGCCTGTCCTTCTTGAACTGGGAAGCCCATAAATTAACACAATGTTTTGGGTGGGGTCTCACCAGGGCAGAGTACAGGGGTAGGAGAACCTCACTTGATCTGCTGGGCACTCTCTTCTTAACACACCCCAGGACCCCATTTGCCTCTTGGCCACCAGGGCACATTGTTGCCCATGGATGTTCTCCACCAGCACTCCCAGGTCCCTCTCCAGAGGGCTGCTCTCCAGCAGTCACCTCCCAGTCTGTACTGCTGTAGTTTATTATTCCTGCCCAGATGCAAGACTCTGCACTTGTCCTTGCTGAACATCATTCGGTTCCTCTGTGCCGGGCTCTCTCTGTCCTGGTCTCTCTGGATGGCCTCACAGCCTGCAGTTGTCTCAGCCAAACCTCCCAGTTTGGTGTCATCAGCAAACTCACTGAGCAGACTTTGTCTGTGCCCTCAGCAATGGCGCTGATGAGGATGTTGAACAGAACTGGACCCAGCACTGATCCCTGTGGACCTGGCACCACTGATCACCACTCTTCACACTCTATTGTTTAATCAGTTCCTAATCCATTTTTGTCTGTTCTATCCCACACTTCCTGAGCTTGCTCACAAGGATGTTATGGGAGACAGTGTTAAAAGCCTTGCTAAGGTCAAGGCAGACTACATCCACTGCTCTCTCTGCATCTACCCATTCAGGTACAGCATCATAGAATGCTATCAGCTTAGTCAAGGTGATGGATTCACTGTCCCTGGAGTTGTTGAAGCAAAGCCTGCATGGGGCACTTGGTGCCATGGTCTGGTTGATTGTCTAGGGCTGGGTGCTAGGTTGGGCTGGGTGAGCTTGGAGGTCCCTTCCAACCTACTTGATTCTATGATTCTATGATTCTATGATTCTATGGTTGGTGTTGCTACCTTCATTCCCCTCCACCTCCAGAGCCTCATAGTTACTGTGTAAATGTATCTGAGGGGGGGTGTAGGAAAGGCAGGGGGATGCCTGCAACCCCAAGCAAGAACCTGCTTCTACCTTCCCTCATCTTCTTTTTTGTTATTACCAGACTGAAACTGGAAATAATTTAAACAGGATGACTGTGAATTAGATAAGAGAGATGAGGTTGTTCAGTCTAGAAAAGAAAAGCCTGTGGGGAGTCCTCGTAGCAGCCTTCTAGTATTTGAAAGGGACCTACAAGATAGTTGGAGAGGGATACTTTACAGATGCATATAGTGACAGGACAAGGGATAATGACCTCAAACTGGAAGAGGATGCATTTAGAGTAAATATTAGGAAGAAATTCTTCACCCTGAGTTTGGTGAGGCAACAGAGTGCCCAGAGAAGCTGTGGAGGCTCCAACTGTGGAATTGTTCTAAACCAGGTCGGATGGCACTTTGGACAACCTTGTCTAGCAGGAAGAGTCTCTGCCCATGGATCTTTAAGGACTTTTCCAAGCCAAACCATTCTATCATTCTGTATTCTACACAATTGGTTGGGAGGAAGTTGTTTACAGTGAGGGTGGTGAGACAATGGCACAGGTTGCCCAGGGAGTTGTGGAACACAGAATCACCCAATGTGGTCAAAGACCACATTGGGTGATTCTGTACTCCACAACCTCCCTGGAGGTGTTCAGGACCAGGTTGGATGAGGCCTTGAGTGATCTGTGCTAGTGGGAGGTGTCCCTGCCTATGGCAGGGAATTGGAAGTGGATGATCCTTGAGGTCCCTTCCAACCTTACCATTCTATGATTCTATAAGTTTGCAAGCAGATGAACTTGCAAATGGCCACCTAAAAGGGATAGGCATTGTGGATTTAAGGGTATTTTTGGTAGTTGTTGGGGGTGGGGTGGTTGGCGTTTTTCTTGGTTTTAGTTTGTGAGGTTTGGGGTGCTTTTCTTCGGGTTTTTTTTTTAGAATATTTTGGGTTTTGTATTGAATGGGAGTTTCTATGGAATTAAGTAGTTCAGCTGACTTACAAATTTCATTTTATCATTACTGGCATTGTTGACTTGGCAATGGAAATAACAAAAGCAATGACAATTGTATTTTGTTTCACAGCTGAGACCTGCTTGATAACTTCTTGAAAAGAGGTTGGTGGTTTTAAACCACTTCCTGAAAACCAAGTAATCAGCATAGCTGTCATTGCCTATTAATTCCTGAGCCTTTCTATGGAAACCAGAAAAGCTCAGGCAAACAAGTAACAAGGGAACTGATGCAGACTTGCCCTGCAGGGGCACACAACTCTTTTAGCACAGGAAGAATGATGACAGAGCACTCTTTCCTGAAGGTGCATCTCTCTGTAAGTAGGGCTTCTCACACAAGACCAATGTAATTCAAGTTGTTCAACTGCCCAGGCTCATGTTCCCATCACGTTCAACACCTCTTCACAGTATCACAGTCTCACAGTATCACCAGGGTTGGAAGAGACCTCAAAGATCATCAAGTCCAAGTCGTTACCACAGACCTCAAGACCAGACCATGGCACCAAGTGCCATGTCCAAACCCGCCTTGAACACCTCCAGGGACGCTGACTCCACCACCTCCCTGGGCAGCCCATTCCAGCAGTCAATGACTCTCTCAGGCAACAACTTTCTCCTCACCTCCAGCCTAAACTTCCCCTGGCACAGCTTGAGACTGTGTCCTCTTGTTCTGGTGCTGCTTGCCTGAGAGGAGAAGGTAACCTCCCCCTGGCTACAACCACCCTTCAGGTAGTTATAGACTGTCTTCTGTCAAAGAGACAGGAAATGACTGCTTGAGCAGAAACTGCAACCCAAACAGATAAATCCTTCCCCCTGAAATTCTTCTGATGGTGAATGAGGAAGAACCAGACAGTGGTCATGCTGTCAGCACACCAGCATCCTCCATCCTCTAATCTGCTGCCCAAATGCATGCCAAAGTTCACCTGACGATCTGTTTAAGATTTTAAAGGACATTTAATTCACAGTTAAACATTACTGTCACAAATTACTTGATGGTTACTTTAAACATACTAGGACTAATTTAATATTTCTGGCACAGCTGAAATACTGAAAGTGGTAGTATTCTGTGAAAGTGTCTCAATATTAGATCCAGTAAATGGAATTGAGTTCAAGCAAATCTATTAAGTAGTTCAACACTTTCCACAGTTCATTGCAAATATTAATTATTTTCTGAAAAGTCCTCCATGACTGCAAAGAACAGATCATAGAATCATTCTGTGAGCTAAGGATTCAGCCAAGTATTTTGAAATCACAGAATCATAGAATGGTAAGGTTGGAAGGGACCTCAAGGATCATCCAGTTCCAACCCCCTGCCATAGACAGGGACACCTCCCACTAGCACAGGTCACTCAAGGTCTCATCCAACCCAGCCTTGGAGGGATGAGCAGCCACAACCTCCCTGGGCAGCCTGTGCCAGTGTCTCACCACCCTCACTCCAAACAACTTCCTCCTAACATCCACTTTCAATCTCCCCTCTGATACTTCAAACCTATTGCCGCTTGTCCTGGCATTACAAGACCTTGTCAATAGTCTCTCCCCAGCCTTCCTGTAGCCCCCTTCAGATCCTGGAAGGCTACTCTAAGATCTCCTGGAAGCCTTCTCTTCTCCAGGCTGAAGAGCCCCAACTCTCTCAACCTGTCCTCATAGGAGAGCTGCTGCAGCCCTCTCAGCATCTTGGTGGCCTCCTCTGGACCCACTCCAACACTTCCATGTCCTTCCCATGCTGGAGGCTCCAGAACTCCACACAGGACTGCAGGTGGGGTCTGAGGAGAGTAAAGGGGCACAATCCCCTGCCTTGCCCTGCTGCCCACACTGTTCTTGCTGCAGCCCAGCACAAGGTTTTTGTCTGGGCTGCACTCACACTGCAGCCTCATCTTGAGTTTTTCATCACCCCACACCCCTGGTCCCTTTCCTCAGGGCTGCTCTCAGCCATTCTTCACCCAACCTGCAGTTGTGCTTGGGATTGTGCCTACCCAGGTGCATGACCTTGCACTTGGCCTTGTTGCATTTCATGAGGTTGAAATGAGATTCAGAAAAAAAAAAAAAAACAGTAAAAAAGCTCAGTTTTTAATGAAAGAGTCTTGAACTCATAAGAACTTTATTTTGGATCTACTAGCAGCTACCAGCCATACATTATGTCAACAGATTGCAAAAACTGCCCAACTTCTTCCAGATAAGCTGTCAATATTACTACAACAGTTACACCATCAAAATCTTCTCCTTACATTATTTACTGGAATCAAAGTTGGCTGCGTAGAGAGAAGAACCTGCAAAACTGGAGATCCTAGAATTGACTGTAGAATGAACCAGGTTGGAAGAGACCTCCAAGATCATCCAGTCTAACCTATCATAGGTACCTTGGAAAGTTTTCTTAAAAGATTAACCTGTCTATTATTTTAAACATTCTTTAATAACATTAGCAATCTGTTACTGCAAGGTTCATCAAAAGGGCTAGGAATTTAGAATTCCTATCTTTGTGATTTGGAAGATATTAGCTCAGCTAGGTTGTCTCAAACAGATTATTGATATAAAACATTCACTATGCATTTAACTATATACTGAGGTCAGCTGGCACTATTCATTGTTTCCAGATGAATCTAAACTGAGCTTTGTGTTGCTGAAAATGTGCTGACATAGCTTTTTTTTTTTTTTTTTTTTTTTTTTTTTTTTTTTNTTTTTTTTTTTTTTTTTTTTTTTTTTTTTCATTAAAACTCTTAAATCAATTACAGTGAAGTATCATGAGGGTGTCCAGAGAAGGGCAATGAGGTTGGGGAGAGGCCTAGAGCACAGCCCTATGGAGAGAGGCTGAGGGAGCTGGGATTGGTTAGCCTGGAGAAGAGGAGGCTCAGGGGAGATCTTCTTGCTGTCTCCAGCTACCTGAAGGGTGGTCGTAGGTAGGGGGAGGTTACCTTCTTCTCTCAGGCAAGCAGCAGCAGAANCTTTGAGGTCTCTTCCAACCCTGGTGATACTGTGACACTGTGATCATTAAATTGTTACCTTTGTGAATATCCTTGTGGGAAAAAAAAAAAAAAGTCTCCGTGCTGGAAATGCATAGAAAGCTCATACAAATCACACCAACACTGCTAGAATAAACTGAGGGATATTTTAGGAATATTAATTGTTAATGTTCTTTCAATGCTAAAGATTGCCTACCTGAGATAGTTCTGTGCTGCTTTTCCTCACCATGTTAGTCCTTTAGGATATACTTAATTTAAGGGGGGGAGAATGGGCTACAGGAGAATAGGCAGCAAAAATAATGTTCTACACACATCTCTACTGTCTTCTTTAAAACTGTGGTGTAGTCCAAGGGCTACAGGAGCATAGACAGCAAAAATAAATTGAAGTTCTACACATCTCTACTGTCTTCTTTAAAACTGTGGAGTCGTCCAGGTGCCCACAGTGGTGCATCACATAATTATTCATTGTCTTTGCAAGGTTAATATCAGGCTATTTAAACAAATTTCCTTCTTTCTGATGAAAGCATGTGGTGACAATTTTGGTCCAATTTAGTCACTCTGTGCAAAGCAGAGCAGTTTTGTTCTGACATCTCGGGGTGCTTGTGCAGGCGCCGCCGCCAGTACCATTTTGCTGCAGCACCAGCAGACCACAGAGCTTTGCCGCCTGCCTGCCTGCCTTTCTCTGCTGGCAAAGTTTGCCTGCGTTTCACACACTCCAAGGCTTTCAACAATCACATTTTGATTGTATCTACATTACTGGAAAGATCTCAAATGTTGTTTTGATTTAATTTTTTCACGTGTTTTTAGCCTTCCAGTATTTTTTTTTGTTAGGTTCAGTAAGTTCATTTGCACACAGGAGCATATACATGTGGGCTATTTATGTTTAGTAATGCCACTCTTTAAGGCTACTGATTCTTTAGACCTTGAAAATCTGCATGTGTTGGGAAGGTAATCTACTGCATGCAGCTTGAGTGTGCAGAGTTAAGTGCTGATATGAAGGTGCTAATATGTGTGTGCAGAGTTAAGTGCTAATACTTGCCTGATGTATATGGATCTGACCACAGATAGGTACCTCTGCAAGACACTGTACCTCCTCCACGGCATATCCAAAGATGTGCCAGATGTCCAACTGCTACTAAACCTATTAGGAACCCTAATGATGGGCTGCTAATTAGGATTGAGTAGGTTTGTCAGCTCTGCCTAGGTAAGAGGATAGCTTTTCTGTTCTATAAAAATACAGCAAAGGATTAAGGAAAAGGGAAAAAAAAAAAAAAAAAGGAAAAATATTTGGAATCTGTTAAATGTATTGAAAATTTGTACTTCAAACCACCTGAGAAAGAGTTCAGAACTGGTCTTAGAAAAGAAAGAAAAAAAAAAAGAAAGGGAAAAGAAAATTTAAAAAGGATACTGTGTGAACCAATGCAATTTCCAAGCAGTCAGTGCTACAAAGATTTAAGACAACAGAAACTAAATGTGATAGTAAAAGGTTAGTGGCACTGCCCTAGCGCTGCATGGGGAAAGCAGAACTAAATAAGCTGCTTTATAAGGCAGACAGACTGCAGGCAGGATTGGGGGGACAAATATCTATAAATGATCACATCATATCTTGAGCAGTAAAAAACATGTAAGGACCTGTACTAGCAGGAGGTGTCCCTGCCTATGGCAGAGGGTTGGAACTAGGTGATCCTTGAGGTCCCTTCCATCCTTACCATTCTATGATTCTACGATATCAGAAATAATGCACTACAATGGTTTTACGGCACCCATATGCATGTGGACGCTACGGCTCTGGTCAGAAAGTGAAACAAACAGGGAAAGGATTTGAATATGTCTTTACATATTCATACACACCACTTTATAGCCTATTTTACTTGGTAGAATTTACCTTTAGAAACACAGTAATTGCACAGTTAAACAGCAGACTGGGGAAAAAAAAAAAAAAAAAGTTTTATGTATGCCTGTTTTTTTTCCCGTCTTAAAGAAATGGCTTTCAAAAATAACAAATATTGCTTGAAAGGTTGAAGCAAAAATACTTTTTTGTTTGGTTTGGTTTTTATTTTTTTCCCCCTGTGCTACCCAAAAGCAGACAAGCTCACACAGCTTCTACTGTCGAGAAATTTTCTGCTCTCAGCAGCACAACTCACCAGTAACAGCAGAAAAACAAAGCAGCAGCCTGCCAGCTGTATAATAGTCACATAACTGGCAAAGCAAATGCTCCTGAGATGTGGCTGGTCGTGACAGGAGGTAAGTGGATTTTCTATCACGGGTAAATCGTGGCAAACAAAAATTAGTTTGCTAAACATTGCACTACAGAGACAATAGAGCCTCAGGTCAGCGCTGAGAAATGACTTGGCTTAGCGAGGAGCGCACCGATATTGCCTGCAGTGCCAAGGCTGCCTTCTTCCCCACCTCCTCCTGCAGACCTTGCTAAAGTTCTGTGTTTTCTGACTAGTTCTTTTTTCTTGGGGGTTGGGGTTGGGTTTTTTTGAGGGGTTGATTTTGTGGGGTGGGTTTGGGCTTTTATGGGTTTTTGTTCAGTTGGTTTGTTTTGTTGTTGTTGTCATTTGGTTTTGTTGTTGTTTTGGGTTTCGGTCTGTGGGTTGGTTTTTATTTTTGGTTGGTTGGTTGATTTTGTTTTTCATTTTGTTTTGCCTTTTTTTTTTTTCATTCAATATTGATCCCTAGTTCAACGATGGGTAGGAGTATTGGAAAACACAGCCATTATCTCCATCTGTCTTCATAAATTGCTGCACTCCATAGTAAACGGAGTAAACAAGGTCAACAGCAACAAAAGAATCTGAGAATGTTTTCGTGTCTTTCATTTGAATGAACTGTACTGTCCCTCTGCTTTTTCAGTTGCAGCATGAAAGTAATTAAATAGAAGAACCACTGTCAAGTAATAGTCAGAGAGTAAATTAAGGTTAGCTTCTTTCCTTTGTTCTGAAGAAAGCAATCTCTAAAATAAACTCACTTTCTAGACTATAGCTTGTTTTCTGAGGGAGAGAACTGAGGAAGAGGTTTTGAGTTTGCATTGCAATAACCAGAATGCATAAACAATACACAGTATAAAAATTACCAACATGAACCAAAGCCCTTGGAGACGCTAAGCATACACTAACATTTCAAACAGCCATACACACAGTAAGCAGGCACTCCCAGGCAAGCCCATTTGTGTACCTCAGTAACTGCCTCAGAGATGAAGATACTAAACATTACCAAACCCCAGGAGCTTTTCAAGATTTACTTGAAAACCAAATGGTACATTATGGTTTTAAATTCTGAAATCTGCAGGGACTATAGTAGAGTAAATTAGTTGGCTGGGTAATAGAGTCAGGACCTGATCCCACAGTGATGAAACAAGTCTCCAGGATTTCTAAGCAACTGCTTCAGTCAGGTATCTGTGGTATTGGGGAAAAGGGAGGGAAAAAAAATATTGGAAAAAAAGAAATAGATTGATCTAACCAAAACTTTTTCTTTTTTTTTTTTTTTAAATAACTGTGACATTTGCTCAAGCATAGATAGAGAAATAAAAAAAACCCAACTGATAGAGAGAAAGAACAAGAGCTTGTGTTTAAATGTTCTCAATAAGGACTCGCATGTCTTACCTTATTTTTTTCAAACCAGAAGACTAAAATGGATAACATTTTAAGCAACAAAGAAGATAGAACTATGTTATCATAGGTTTTTAACAATGTCAGAGTATACAGTATCTAAACTTTCATAAAAACCTCCCTTACAATCGCAATTTCAAATTACAATTGTATTTTTACATTTGTTCCAGATCCTTTCCTACTTCTTTAAGCTCTCATACCACGAGTATGGTTGGGGTAACTCTTCACAGTACATATGTACAAAGTAAAAAATAAAAGTTGGAGGGAGTATCTTCATGACTGATGAGCTGGAAACACTGATCAACAAAATGGGCAAGGAGAGCAGAATATGTGAGCACGACAACGATGCTGCTTCTTCTATTAGATTTTTCACCTGTACATAGACTTTGCAGAACTGTGTTGCTAAAATCACTGAGAATATAGGACTGACCTACAGAATGAGGCTTTGCTACAGTAATGACTTTGCCCTACAACACAGCAAAACTTCTTCCCACTTTCAACCCCAGCAATTTGACTCAAGTACAATCTCAGACACTTCAGGCTTTGGCATTTCTAGCCAATCTCTTTCACTGCATTCTCTCTGAATGCTACCCATCATCTATGCAATTTCAGCTGCAAAACTAATCTTTGCATCGTATTACATGTAATAACTCCTTTTTAGAACTGAAGCCTTTATGACCTCTATTGTATTTCAAGAACTTTCATGATCTAATACCACATTGAAATATTTCCTTTATCAAGATCAAATATGTTTCTTCTTCAAGTACTACCATCTTCTTTAGTGCAAGGAGCAGCAAAAGCTTTGAAGGGATTCCTGCAACCCAGTTAACACTTTTGTAATTGAATGTCTAGAATTGACACCAGGTTACAAAACAAAATCAAGATAATATGGAAGTGTATTTGTGCAGAGAGGAAGAAGCCATGTGACAAATAATTCAGCCATCAAAGACTCTCATTTTGAAATGTATTATTAAAAGAAAATATGAATCATATTTTAAGGAAAAAAAAATCTATGGAAAGGCAAAGGCATTATATCATAATGAAAATTTTAAAAATCCTGTTTCTCCTTAGCATTTAGTTTCATACCAGGAGCAAGACATTTGTTAAGGAGGAATCCAGGGTTAGACTCCACAATGATCCCAACTATAATATATGTAGACACAGATTTGGGCGCTCGCGTGTGCGCACGCACTTTCTTTTAGAGGACCCTCAGCTGAGACAACTGTGATCTGAGCTTCTCTAATGAAGCAAAAAATCATTAACTCTGATGTTGGCTTTGGAGCAACTATGCTGCCCACAAGAAGGGTAACACTGGGGATGACTTATTTTCCTGTAGGAAACAGTGAAATCACCTTTTGTTTATGGTAACGTACAGGATATATTTAGAGGTATTTAAAACTAATGTTTTTTTGTAATGATCTAAAAGGCTACAGTCTAGCACAGAGCTGTTTCTGTAAGTTCGAACAGGACTCTCTTTTAGCAGCATGTACACATACAGTAATAAATATTCAGTGTTTCAAGATACGAACTTCACTGCCCAGGAGGCTGCAACATTCCAGGTATAAACATCATCCTCCCGTGGACTTTAAGATCCCACCCGTTGCCTTGCTCAGCTAAATTCTTCTGTCACATACAGCATCCATTATATATTAACTACACTCTCCTATTACAGATGACTGCTGATAAAACCCAGCTAATAATCCTGTATCTTAGTTCCTCAAAATATTTTAAAAACACAGCCTTATCATCACTGCTTTACCCTGCCTTAAAGGAAGGCGAACAGAAATGCTACGAAAGGCCTCCACAGTGTCTAATCTAAAAGGAAATGCAACGTCCTAAACCCAAACCTGTGACAATTAACTATTTTCACTGAAATGGGTTGGTTAGTTTGTACAATATATGTTTTGCTGAAAGAGGTGGCAAGAGATTAGGGGGGAGGTGTGTGGAGGTATTTTTTCTTTCATGATTCATTCAGCACAAATCTCTTCTACAAGAATATGTTCCAGAAATAAAAAGGGATACTGTAATCGTAGTATATATGTAGGTGAATTGCTTAACTCTACAATACTGACAGAAAAAAATCCCCCCCCCTATGAAAATGCCAACAGCCAAAATGCAAACAGTAATGTGATGGTATTTTCAGCTGAGAATTGTTTGGGTTTCCCCCTTACTAATTCTATTACATGACCCCATAGTATATTCATTTCCAACCCAATATATTTTTTTTTCTGCGTACCGTAAACAGAAACCTTGGGAGCAAAAGTTACTTAGAACAGTCACACATTTTCATTTTTGGTTTGTTTTCATTGTGTTTCATTAGTACAGAGTATAGGGGCATGCAGGGGAGTGGGTGTGGAGCATTGCCTCCCCTCTCAATTCTAGCTGAGGTTTACCGAGCCCCCAGCACCAATGTTCGCTGTCCGGTAACTGCAATATCTCTTCAGCGCTTCCTCCAGCCCAATGTCTACAGCGCTGGTGCACAGCACATGCCAAGAGCTCTGCCCTTTCCCCTCCCAAATAGCAAAGACTGCTTTCCACCTGATCTGAGCAGACTGGTGATCCAACTCAAGGGGCAGCCACAGGGGTCACCACACTTGCAGGATGAGCCAGCACCCACGGACTGCCTGCGCTGTTGGGCGGAGAAAGGCATGACGCTTGGCAAGATGGCTAAACCAAGGCTGTAGAGGCCAGCAGGACCTTTTAAGGTAGAGGTAGCAACATCCACCTATGACCATCAACCACAGCAGAACCTCTCACACTGAGCAGGACTGGAGGAGGTCTCGTGTTATCAGCACACACTGTGGCTCCACAGCATTAGCAGCCACCCACTGATTCTCCTTTTGGAGCCGCTGAGAAGGGCTGCAACTGACTTTTGTCCTATGCTAAATTCTTAGCTCATAGATAAATGCAAGCAAAATTTATTTTGAGGCAAGTATGTACAGTTTTAAGTACAAAATGTCTACCTATAAAAACACTTCACAGAAATTTATTATTTTCATTGGCTTTTACCTTACAATACAAATCCTAGTAATGATGTGTTGTTGTTATTATTATTATTATCATCATCATCATCACCATCATTATCATTATCATTACTATTACAATTATATATTACTATTATCATTTTATCATTACTATTAGTAGCATATACTATTACATTATTATTATTGTTATTATTATTACTATTATTACTATAACTAATATTATACTATAATTATTATACTATTATTATACTATAACCATTACTACACTATTATTGTAACTATTGTTACTACTACTATTATTATTACTACTATTATTATAGTTATTACTACTACTACTACTATTATTATTACTATTATTATAACTACTATCCTTATAACTACTGTTATTATTACTACTATTATTATTACTGCTATTAGTACTACTACTACTACAATTCCATGTTCCTGTTCAACTTGAAATGGAAAATGCAAAACCAATACAACAAGCAACAAATGCATCCATGGTGAAAAAAATAAAAAAACCAAACTCTAAAGGACAGCACAAAGAGTGAAAATTAACAGTGAACTACTCCATCAAAAATTTGGAAAAAATGTATACAAGAAAAATTCACACAATTAGAAGGACCACAATAAATTTAATTACTTGAAGGCTGAGTTCAAACAGTAGAACATAGGTGGGAAAATGTCATAGTACGGTAGAATATCTCAGTCCAAAAATCTTCTTGGAGGTTACAGCTTTAAAAAAGAGCAAGAAAAACTATGACAAAATCCTGAATTTATCAAATAAACCCTCCCTAGTCCCATTAATACTTAGAAAAAAAATACTTTCAGAGGGTTAGGTCTTAATTTCCAAGGTAATGATTTCGGTATTCATTTCAACCTTGGAGCTGAACGTGTGTGTTCCCACTATGCCACCTTACATCAGCAGCAGCCAGGCAAAAAGGCCCAGGAAAAGCAGCAAGATGCATGTAAACACAGAGAAATGTTTGCTTTTTCCTTCCCTCCCTATTCCTCAGGTGACTCAATAGCAGCCTGCACAAAGAAATACCACACAATTCTTTTACTAATGTTGTCTACATGATGACTACAGCGGTTTTAAACCAAAGTGGGTATGCTGTGGACGCAGTGAAGCTGTCTTCCAGCCCTGTGCAATACTGCTTTGTGTAGTAAGTGTTGCAACAGGGCCAGGTGAGATTACAGAGCTTTCTGCCTCCTCGCAGAGCAGAAAAGCACCCAGAGCAACCGCAGGTAAACATTACATCCATTAGCTCATGCTTTGTCATGCAAAAGACAGAAACCAGGACACTCATTTAAAATTTAACATTAAAGGGAGTTTTGGACTGGACAAAACAGAGAACCTACTTAACAGAAACTTTGAGCTCTACTTTAGGAATGAAATACAAAGCAGAGAGAAAGCACAATCCAGTTTGTTTCAGTCAAAACCTTGTGCTGCAGCAGCAACAAATAAGCATGTGAAACAGTGGCTTGTGTTTTTTCAAACAACTAACACCAAAATAAGTTTGATCAACATAAGTTTGGTCGAAATTCTCAACAGAAAAAAAAAAAAAATTATGTAGTATACAGCCAATGCATAACTAACACCCTAAACCATAAAACTTAAATCACAATCCTAGACACACAAGCAATTGTTGCAAAAAAATGACTGTGAAATAAAAAGAGAAATAAAAAGAAAAATAGAATGAGAAAGAAAAAGAAAAATAGAATGAGAAAGAGAAAGAAAAAAGAAAAAGAAATAAGAAAATAAAGAAACTGAAAATGAGAAGGAAAACAAAAAAAAAAAAAGAAAAAGGGAAAGAGAGAAAAAGAAAAAGGAAAACAAAAATAAAGAAAAAGAAAAAGGAAAAAGAAAAAGGAAAATAAAAATAAAAAGGAAAAGAAAAATAAAAAGGAAAAGAAAAATACAAATTAAAAAAAAAAAAAAAAGAAAACCCATCTTATGATTGCAATTATATTAAAGGTAGAGGAATAGCCCAAAAGAAATGAGCACAGAGTTAACTTAATGCCACATTTTTAATGGCAAAGAGACTCCAGCCAAATTATTCGAACCTAAAATCGTAATTCTTGTCTATTCTTCTTGAGTCTTTGGGAAATGCAGTGAAGGTAGAGCATTGGAAATGGATCTTTGAACAGTTCTGACAACTCAGGCGATTTATATTTTCCCTGTTAGGACGGCTGACACCAAATTAATCTGAGTTTCACCATTACAGACAACGACACATGCCCTCTTACCCCCAATATTTTTAATTTAATGAAAATAAGAAAATAATGCCTAGCATGTCCTCAAGCACAGTACTTTGGAGACAGGGCTCAGAATGTTACAGAAGTTCTTCCTCTTAAAGCTGGGAGTGAACTCTTGATTCAATATTTAATGAAACCGAGAAAGCTGATTGTCCCAGAAATCCTCCAGCTCTCTGCTGTGTTCCTTTTAAGTATTATGCAGCTATAAATTAATGCTGAGGCTCGGTGAGAGTTCAAGGAGTCAAGAATAGTATTTTTCCATCACAGAAAATGTTCTATTTTCCTGCTGCTAACACTAAATTGCAGCATTCTCTCGCTATTGTACATCTCAGCCCAGTACTGCAGCACTCTATGGCTTAGGCAGAGCTCTACGCTCCAGCATGTTTTTTAGGGTATGCCGCCAGCTCAGCTGTAAGCATAAAGCAGATTTCCATCAAGCAACAAAACTAAACTCTGCATGGCGTTTAACAGCTCCGAGACCTCTAAAGGCTTAAAATAATATGGATTTTGTGGTGTGCTGGCAGCCAACCCCGCAGCAGCGATCTGCATAGAGCGGAGCACTCGGCACATCCAACGCTGCAAAGCAAGCATTGTGTCCCTGGGTTCTCCAAAGTAAAAGATGAATGACAACGCTGAGCTTTGCTGTGCCTCCCCACCACAGACAGTGCAGAAGAGCTCGTCCTTTACATCAAGTTCATCTAAAACTTCCCATTCCTCCCAACCATTCCTCACTCCCCCTCTGCAGACGATACAAGTTTGTGTAAAACAAACCTAGGATGAGTTCATCCTACCCAGCTTCTCTTTTCGAGCTGCTAAAAACTACAAAGGATAGCCCACTCAAAGAGAACATTTCCCAGACAATGGAATCCTTTCAAACTGCACAGCCGACAGGATTCCCCAGCTGTCAGTTCTAGCTTGCCTGCCAGCACAAAACGTTCCTGAATATGAAATTTGTAATAATCACTCCTATTGATAAAACGAGCAGAAACAGGATTACATCACAGCGAACACTTACCAAAATACATTATGTTTCTCATTAATCATGCAGTCAGGATCCCAGCGCCGTGTATTCAGCATTAGCTCCCGCACAGGGCTGACATGTAAAACAGAGCTCTTTCATTCTACATGATGTGGAAATTTCCCAGCAGAAGAAGCGTGAGCAAGCAGTGTTGCCTCCTCAGGGTGAGCGCTTTGCAGGCAGCCTTATCCCCGGTACAATCCCTGGCTGATGTAGCGTTTACTCCGGCTGCATGCTGCACTGCCCATTCTTACTGTAATCTGACTCCTCCTTCTGATGTCCTTGCCGTGCCTGTGACATCAGGGCTAAGAGTACTACAAACAGATCTTTTCTTTTAACCAGTTCACAACGGCGTGTTCCAATGTCCTCCTTAACCTAACTTGGTCTTGGGGAAAAAAAAAAAAAAAAAAAAAAAAAAAAAGTCCTTTTAAAACCATATGGATTTTATGTTCTTTTTTTTTTTTTTTTAATTTTCCCTTTTTGCTTTTCTTTTTTGGCAGCAAAGACATTCAGTGACATAACACACTCAATTACATAATCAATGGCAAAGACAAAGCATATATTGTTAGTGTGTTTTCTTTTGAAGGACAGGCTCCAGGAGAAACCCCAAGTGCCTGATTCCCCAACTTCAGTAAAAACTAAAGATCCTTGGCACTTTGCAAGATCACGTTCCCCTAGGACTTCTTTCTTCTTTCTTCTTCTTCTTCTTCTTTTGCTTCTTCTGCTGCTTCTGCTTCTACTGCTTCTGCTGCTTCTGCTTCTGCTTCTTCTGTTTCTTTCTTCTTCATTCTTCTTTCTTCTTCTTTCTTGTCTCTTCTTTCTTCCTTTCTTCTTCTTTCTTCTTCTTCTTTCTCATTCTTCTTCGTCCTTTTTTTTTTTAATCAATAATTCCATTTCAGTGAATTATCCAAATGTTATATCCAATCCAAATGTTGGATACAGTTCAGCTTGTCTGTATTTTTAAAGAGCAAATGACAAACAGGAAGTTCCATTTCAATAGGACCGAAGGGATTTTTAAAACGATGATGTCTTCACCTGAATAACAGCACATGGATGTGATCTATATGACAGTGAGGATTTGTAATGGACTTTACAACCCTTCAATCTCCAGGTCTCCATTCTAGGCCAAGTTGATAAGTCTTCACCTGAATAACAGCACATGGATATGATCTATATGACAGTGAGGATTTGTAATGGACTTTACAACCCTTCAGCCTCCAGGTCTCCTTTCTAGGCCAAGTTGATAAGTCATTAGCAGCTAGTAGCTATGTTACTGTTTTGTGACAAATGGACCCACCCTAAGTTTGTTGTAAATAGGTTCCCACAGAGGCCCTGCTCCTATATGAGCTAGTAACAGCTTCAGAGGAAGAAAGACCAAAGAAATATCGAAGCACTCTGAGCCATCTGCATGTAGTGCCTCAGGATGGATGCCACACACATCGGTGTGGCAGCAGGGTGAAGCCTATGCCTTCTGTGTTCATGCACCTTCTGCATCTGTTCTATCAGCCTAGAGAGGAAATCAGTTTCCCTCTGTCAGTCTGGTACCTATCACTGATAATACACTTAATCTAAATAAAGGTAAAAAATAATGGGCTGAATTGTTTATGTAATTACAACCTAACAGGATGAATGTTTGCATTCTACAGGAAAGAGGATGACAAGTATAATTCATTGAAAGCTCCACTTCTTACTTGTAGAAATTCCATGCTTTTCTATGGCATGAGGTCAAATTACTTAGAGCAAAATTATCCCGCCAGCACAGCAGCCAGGGAATGCTCCAGTTGCAGCAGCAAAGTTAAAAGCCTTGGTGTACATTGCTGGATGCATCTCTCAGCAAGACTGCTTCACAGCATTGCTCTCACAAGGCTTCATACTATCTATATGAGAGTCACTGAGATTAAACACAGCTGGGGGGAACTGGAGCATGAATTTAAGTCCTGTCCCTCATTGGCAGTCTCACAGTTCTTCAGTTCTGATTCCTAGCCTTTCTCAGTGGCTTTTCTTACTCTAACTACTCCTGGGAAGGGGTATGATACACATGCTATACATGATATATATGGTACTCAGATAAACTCCAAAATAAACTTTGCTTTACAACTAAAAAGGGCACAGTGCAAGAGTGCTCTTTGAGATCATAGTTGGGAGGGAAGAAAATCAAGAAAACTTGTGTGGCTCAAACTGACCAAGAGCAACTTAAGCAGAGTAAATCCTAAACCAACCTGAAGAAAGACTATCTAGAAACTCGTGGGAATTAAAAAAGCTGTTTAAAACCATGCCCTGTATTTTAGCTAGAGAGTTTGGACAACAAGTAACAGAGGGCATTCACGGCACCTTCTTTTCCTCTATTTCATCATTACAATGCTTATTTTACTGTACAAGAAAGGACCCCTTGTTAGGGAAGAAAATATCACCCTCAAAGGCTGCTTTAGAGTATCTCAGCTGAGACACTCCAATATCCTGTGAGTAGTAGGTTTAAGCTACTATTAGAAACCTCCTGCAGCATAAGCATTCTCTCCCCTCCCTTCACCAAAGATAAAAACTCAGAGAATCAATTTGCTGTGGAACCCTTCAGCTCCTTTGCTAGCTCCAAAGTGCTTTTGCAGAGGAACTGCACTGCTGTCCTTTAGGGCAGCCTGTACCCAAGCACAGTATTTGCCTGTTCTTCTGTGTTTACCTTATCACAGAAAAGCTCAGGCTCATTCCACCAGGAGTCAAATCCTGTGAGATACAGGCTACCTCCAGTCTCAGTGTTCCTCCAAGCTGATAAGCCTTGCTGATCTGTGCTGTCAGCTGGGCAGCCGCAAGCTCAGGTAGAGGCGACTCAGGCAGGCACAGCCGTAGCATCAGCGGGCAGGCAGCAGCCATGTTCCTTTTAACTATCCCTGCTTGAGCTGCCTCTGGCTGTTTCTTTACAAAACCATTTCAGGAGAGCCTTATGGCAGTTCCACTCCTCAGGAAGCATGCACAGCAGATAATCTTTGCTACTTGGTTCTGAATTTTTGCTCTGTACTTTGGCAAGAAAAACAATCAGAACCATACTCCACATTACCACATCTTACTCAAGTTCTTACAATAAACATATAATCACAGTAACCAAAATGAAACCAAAACAAGCAAGCTTGCTTTAATTTCTTTGCATTTCAGCTGTAGAACAAATGCAAGTGAGAAGGGAACAATCACTGGTGGTGGTTGGAGAGCTTGCACAGCCAAAATTCACCTGCTCCATACCAAACTCCACTTTCATTTAGACACATGCAACATCAATAAACTGCAAAAAAAAACCCAAAAAAACAAACAAACAAAAAAACCCCAAACAAACAAAAAAAAAACAGGGTTCCAAGCAAGGGACAAAGAATACATTTAATTCTCAGAGTGGGATATTGTGACTGTTGGTGAAGGCAGGGGTTGGTTTAGTCATTACAATCTCCAATGGCAAGTGTTTTAACTCAAGTACTGAGGACTCTGTTGAACACTGTTGTGGAGAAGCACAGTCAGAAGCAGCAAACACTTCTGTGTTTCTGAAGATTTAAGCAGACCTGGGCTGAGCATGCAGGATCACACAGAACGAATGAGCAAATCAACCCACCATGTCAGCCCGAGACGCAAACTCACATCAACAAGCTAGCACTGGATAACCAGCATTTATCTGTGCTATAGATGCAGGTCATCTGNTCCTAACATCCACTTTCAATCTCCCCTCTGCCACTTCAAACCCATTCCCCTTGTCCTGGCATTCCCAGACCTTGTCAATAGTCCCTCCCCAGCCTTCCTGTAGCCCCCTTCAGATCCTGCAAGGCCATTCTAAGGTCTCCTGGAAACCTTCTCTTCTCCAGGCTGCAGAGCCCCAACTCTCTCAGCCTGTCCTCACAGCAGAGCTGCTGCAACCCTCTCAGCATCTCTGTGGCCTCCTCTGGGCTGGCTCCAACACTTCCATGTCCTTCCTGTGCTGGGGGCTCCACAACTGCACACAGGACTCCAGATGGGGTCTGAGGAGAGCAGAGCAAAGGGGCAGAATCCCCTCCCTTGCCCTGCTGCTCACACTGCTCTTGCTGCAGCCCAGCACAGAGTTGCTGTCTGGGTTGCACTCACACTGCAGCCTCATGTTGACCTTTTCATCAACCCAGACCCCATATTTTCATGCATGGTTTACCTATACAAACAAAACCCCCATGATAAAGCAATAACAGAAACATACCAGGGGAAAAAAAAAAAGAACCTTCTGCTAAAACAGCTACCTCATACTCTTATTTTTGATAGCAGAAATAGTTTCTACTCACTGTTGTTGTTGTTGTTGTTGTTTTCTCCTGCTTCCTTGCCTTGAAAACTCCACTTTGGTAAAGAGTTTGTCATGAAAGGCAAGACTACCCCACAAGGTATTGGCTCATTGCAATAAACAAACAGCAAGATGAGAGCACCTATGACCCAGAAGCACAGCACATTTCTCCAGAGCTGGGAAAGCTGCAGGTCTCCCTGTACACCTGACTTGGTCTGGACTCAGAATCATAGAATCATAGAATGGTTTAGGTTGGAAGGGACTTCAAAGCTCAGCCAGTTCCAACCCCCATCACAGGCAGGGTCACCTCCCACTAGAACAGGTCACTCAAGGACTCATCCAACCTGGCCTTGAACACCTCCCTGGGCAACCTGTGCCAGTGTCTCACCATCCTCACTGTCAACAACTTCTTCCTAACATCTAGTTCAGATTTCCCCTCTACCAGTTTAAACCCACATCATGAGCTAGTTTCACTATCTGTGCTTTCTACTGACTTGTATCTATGTGCTGATTTACACAATGCCTCCATAGTAAGTGTTAAAACCACTTGCAGGTATGTCTGTTGCAGAGACCAATTAATATTTAATATTAATGCACCCAGTTACATCCCTAAGATTCCTGGAAAACTCTCTTCCAATCTTGAGCTCTCCCAGGAGGCAACTAACATTAGATTTATACCCAGACTCTTACCAGTTGACTCTGATGAATTTAAATTAGTGAGGCTGACCAGAAAACCTTTTCTTGCAAATGCAGAACTGTATGAAGTGATTCTTTGCTTGGCAGAAATGTAATAGGAGGCAACTAAATGCACCAGTGACACAACACTTTAGGAGGTCTCATTCAGTTGGAAGGTCTACAGGTTTTTCTAAAGGAAATTGTATTTACTGTACAGAAACAACTATTAAGAAGGAAAATGTATTATGGAAACATTTATTTCTGAAAATAAAGCAGGAGAAGCAAGCCAAATGACACTAGACCTACTAATATGCCAAAACCACTTCAAAACTAAAAGACACTTGAAGGTAAAGTAGGGTTACAGCTTCTATATCATTTGGAAATTTATAGAATCATAGAATGGTAAGGTTGGAAGAGACCTCAAGGATCATCCAGTCCCAACCCCCTGCCATAGGCAGGGACACCTCCCACTAGTACAGGTCACTCAAGGCCTCCTCCAACCTGGCCTTGAACACCTCCAGGGAGGGAGCAACCACAACCTCCCTGGGCAACCTGTGCCAGTGTCTCACCACCCTCACTGCAAACAACTTCCTCCTAACATCCAGTCTAAATCTCCACTTTGCCACTTCAAATCCATTGCCCCTTGTCCTGGCATTACAAGACCCTGTCAATAGTCCCTCCACAGCCTTCCTGGAGCCCCCTTCAGATCCTGGAAGGCTACTCTAAGGTCTCCTGGAAGCCTTCTCTTCTCCAGGCTGCAGATCCACAACTCTCTCAGCCTGTCCTCACAGCAGAGCTTCTCCAACCCTCTGAGCATCTTCTCCAACAGTTCCATGTCCTTCCTGTGCTGGGGGCTCCAGAACTGCACACAGTATGTATTTGAGATATTTAATTCCTGTTAGTACTTCCAACGACCACAGCACAGTCGTAAGGAACAGCAAACGAGTCAGCGTTTTGCAAGGCTCCAAAGGTAATTGAAAGTGTTTCCAAGTGCCCATATTTTTATGCCTCAAATCAAATACACTAAGTGTATCAGTTAGAAATTGTGTTTGTTTTTATTTTGAGCCATCTGAAGCAGTTAAAGACACACTACACAATAATACAGATTTTGTGACTCACTACTGATCCCTTGAGGTTACGCTGAAGGATACAAAGTGAAGGATCAAGTTAAGTTTGTATATTTTAACAAGCCACAGAGGTTCATCTTTGGTTTTGCACATTCTCCACTGGCTAAAACTACCAAATGTGTTTTTTACCCTTGACTCAGAAGTGTCACTTCTCGATATCTGCAATATTTGTCACCATGAATACCATTTAGCTGCAGCAGTACCCAAAGGAACTCTGTACCACCACACGTGAATACAACTGGAGGAACTTAATTAATCTTCCTGTCACTTCCATGATGCTTTTCATTAGTTTAGCTGCTATCTGATCAGCTGCTCCATTCTCTATTGGAAATGGCTAACCAAAACCTCCTATAGAAACAATCTAAAGAGGTAAACAAAGACTCACCTTTGATTCTGAGAGCCTTTAAAAATCTTTGCCATGCTGACTTCATCAGTTCAATAATGATGTTAGCAGCACTGCTCCATTTAAGCAACTGGGATTTTCTAAGAGATATAAATAGCATCAATATGTGGGTTTGAAAACTTAAATCTAGTGCTTCTATTATTTTAGAGCTTGAACATAGATGCCATGGCAATTGAGAGCTCATAATTTCCTGCTTTCCATGGATATGGACAGCTATTACACAAACAAACAAATGCTGCCAACGCAAAACCAGATAGACAGTTTAGGCATGATTGCTGCTTATTGTTTACCCAACCCTGACATACTTTGATCCAAAGTTTGTGGTAAGATTTAAGATAATGGATGTTGAGGAATACACAGCTGGTGTGAAAGGCTCAACATGAGACTAGAGTGTGCACATGAAGCCCAGAAATCAAATTGAGTCCTGAGCTGCAGCAAGAGAAATGTGGGCAGCAGAGCAAGGGAGGGGATTCTACGCCTTTACTCTGCTCTTTTCAGACCCCACCTGGAGTCCTGTGTGCAGTTCTGGAACCCCCAGCACAGGAAGGACATGGAAGTGTTGGAGTGGGTCCAGAGGAAGTCACAGAGATGCTGAGAGGGCTGCAGCAGCTCTGCTGTGAGGACAGGTTGAGAGAGTTGGGGTTGTGCAGCCTGCAGAAGAGAAGGCTTCCAGGAGACCTTAGAGTAGCCTTCCAGTATCTGAAGGGGGCTACAGGAAGGCTGTGGAAGGACTATTGACAAGGTCTTGTAATGCCAGGACAAGGGGAATGGGTTTGAAGTGTCAGAGGAGAGATTGAGACTGGTTGTCAGGAGGAATTTCTTTAGAGTGAGGGTGGTGAGGCACTGGCACAGGTTGCCCAGGGAGGTTGTGGCTGCTCCCTCCCTGGAGGTGTTCAAGGCCAGGTTGGAGGAGACCTTGAGTGACCTGTGCTAGTTGGAGGTGTCCCTGCCTATGGCAGGGGTTTGGAACTGGATGATCCTTGAGGTCCCTTTCAATCTTACCGTTCTATGATTCTATGATTCTTTGAGTGTGATAATAATTCTTTGACTATATTAATAATTTTACAGAGATCAGTGGTCTTGAAAGCAGATGTCTAGACTATGAAGCTTGTTCAAGACCATGTGCTGGTTTGAAGTTAATTGGAATATTTTAATAAGAGAAATCAGATGATAGGCTGTGAAAAGTGAACAGTTGTGATGTCTGCTTCACTCATAGGTTTGCTGAGACACATGAAAGCAAGGACACAAACACAGATAAAGCAGTGTCTCTCCCTGGCTCTGGCTGTACTATTAACTCCTCTACCTGGATCTGTGTAACCCAACTAATCACTCTGCTTCTAACCCCCCTTGTCTCACCTTGCACATAAGGCAGACCCTGGGGTAATGTAGAAGGGTGGAAAGAAGGTGGAAGGGTGGTTGGGAGCCCCTCCTGGGGTCTCTGGTTTCTGGGAGGGGAATTGTGTTTCTGTATTGCCTTTAACTTGTCTACGTCTGTAACTATTCCTGTCTGTTGTGTCTATCTCTACTTGTAGATTGTGCTAAGCTGTAAATAGAGCTTCAGTCCTTAACTTCCAGCTGGCTGAGTCTAGTCTGGATGAATTCATTGGAGGGGGAGTGCAGGTGACGCCCAGAACCACTGCAGTCCATAGGAAAGATTTTTTCACACACAAAATGTGTGACTTTTCCCAGTAACAGCAGTTCTCACATTCACAGTCCTTATTTTCTCCCTTTTCCCCTTGCAATTATATTTCTATACAACATTCAGTACAACCTAAGTGACTTGTGGGGTTTGAATATATGACATATAGAGTAGACCACAGGCTCACAGTATGTCAGGAGTTTGAAGGGACTCATCATCCAGTCTAACTTCCTTGCCAGAGTAGGATAACCTAGCTCAGGGCACACAGGAACACATCCAGACAGCCTTGAAAGGCTCCAGAGAAGGAGACTCCACAGCCTCTCTAGGTAGCCTGTGCCAGTGCTCTGGGACCCTTCCAGGCAAGAAGTTCCCCTTGTGTTGAGCTTCAACCTCCTGTGCTGCAGCTTCCATCCATTGCTGCTTGTCCTATCCCAGGGAGCAGTGAGCAGAGCCTGTCCCCCACCATGTCCTGATCCCCAGCCCTCAGATACTGATAAACATTGATTAAATCCCCTCTCAGTCTTCTCTTCTCCAGACTAAGCAGCCCCAGGTCCCTCAGCCTCTCCTCACCAGGCAGTGCTCAGTCCCCTCAGCATCCTTGTAATCCTCTGCTGGACCCTCCCCAGCAGATCCCTGTCCCTCTGAAACTGAGGAGCCCTGATTTGAAGGCAGTACTCAAGACAATGCATCAGTGCTCTTGGTGAGGTGAACAAGTTATGATGTCAATGTTTTGGTTCATCTTTTGGACACTCTGCAACTTTGTAAGATACCTTTTATGATTTCTCACCAAGTCCAGCACTCTGCTCTCACAATTTATAGTATGCAAATTTACACTTATAAACCTAGACTTGGCTCTGGGAAGTTCTGTGCAATTTTCACATTATAGATTCTTTTCAGAGCCACAACAATCATTAAGCTCTGAACATCTTCCTTATGAGGAGAGCCTGAGGGAGCTGGGGATTTTTAGCTTGGAGAGGAGGAGACTGAGAGGTGACCTCAGTCATGGTTATCAATATGTGCAGGGTGAGTGCCAGGAGGCTGGCACCCAGTGACAGGACAAGGGGCAATGGGTGAAAGCTGAGGCATAGGAGGTTCAATTTGAACCTCAGGAGGATTTTTTTCCCTGTGAGGGTGACAGAGCACTGGAACAGGCTGCCCAGGGGGCTTGTGGAGTCTCCCTCTCTGGAGATATTCAAAACCCATCTGGATGCATTCCTGTGTGATCTACTCTGAGTGATGTTACTCTGGTAGGAGGGCTGGACCAGATGAGCTTCTGAGGTCCGTTCCAGCCCCTGACATTCTGTGACTCTGTAATTCTATGATTTTACTTTTGCAGTCTGACTTGCAGGATGCAATCTGTTCATAAGTCCAACTTGCATATTGAATATCTGACTGTAGGAGCTTGTACTACTTACATTTGGTACACAGAGAAGCTGTTAATTAACCCCTCATAACCAGACAAGTACATGATCTGTAGTGCATTTGTTTAAAGGAAAACATGAGGATCTCCCCAACAAATGTTTAAGACTCTGAAATGTGCCTACAGGAAGACTGGGGAGGGACTATTGACAAGGTCTTGCAATGACAGGACAAGGGGCAACGGGTTTGGAGTGTCAGAGGGGAGATTGAAAGTGGATGTTAGGAGGAAGTTGTTTGCAGTGAGAATGGTGAGACACTGGCACAGGTTGCCCAGGGAGGTTGTGGCTGTTCCCTCCTTGGAGGTGTTCAAGGTCAGGTTGGATGAGGCCTTGAGTGAGCTGTACTAGTGGGAGGTGTCCCTGCCTATGTCAGGGGTTTGGAACTAGATGATTCTTGAGGTCCCTTCCAACCTTACCATTCTATGATTCTATGACTCATGATGGAAAAATTATCCATGTCTGTAGATTTTAAATAGTCCAAGTAGCTGCTCCCTGACATCCTCTTTTCTTTCTTCGAGGGGTTTTTGGAAAATGTGTCCTCACACTCCTGACATGAGGACAGTATGAAGTGCTTTTGAAAACACAAACCAAAAATATTTATTTAACACTTCTGGTTATTTCAAATCACTCATTGCAATCTTACTATCTCCATCTAGTGGCTTGTACTATTAGGAATTTTAATACACTAGGAAAAAATGCATTATCCTTTGCTTTGCCACAGCTTTTTAATTTCTTTTAGTTTTCCCTATAGATTTGCCACAATTCTTAATTCTGATTCATATTGATTAGCATTAACTTCCTCTTTATACATCTTGTTCAAAGCTGCTTTGCAATTTCTAGTCACTGTCCCTATTTTTTGGCTGAATGAGAGTAGACTTTTAGCCAAAGATGTTCATTCTCTCTACCTGAAATGACTATTTTTCCGCCTTTTGGTGACCTTTGGTTATTTAGTTATTATTAACTGTGTGCAGTTCTGGAACCCCCAGCACAGGAAGGAATGGAAATGTTGGAGCAAGTTCAGAGGAGGCCACCAAGATGCTGAGAGAGCTGCAGCAGCTCTGCTGTGAGGACAGGCTGAGAGAGTTGGGGCTCTGCAGCATGCAGAAGAGAAGGCTTCCAGGAGACCTTAGAGTAGCCTTCCAGTGTCTGAAGGGGGCTACAGGAAGGCTGGGGAGGGACTATTGACAAGGTCTTGTAATGTCAGGACAAGGGGCAATGGGTTTGAAGTGGCAGAGGGGAGATTTAGACTGGATGTTACGAGGAAGTTGTTTGCAGTGAGGGTGGTGAGACACTGGCACAGGTTGCCCAGGGAGGTTGTGGCTGCTCCCTCCCTGGAGGTGTTCAAGGTCAGGATGGAGGAAGCCTTGAGGGACCTGTGCTAGTGGGAGGTGTCCCTGCCTATGGCAGGGGGTTGGAGCTGGATGATCCTTGAGGTCCCTTCCAACCTTACCATTCTATGATTCTATTAAGGTCTATGATTCTATTAAGGAAGTGTCAATTTTCTTTGCAAGCTTTTTCATATGTTCCTCTCACACAATTCTGTTCCTAATTTACCTTTAAGAAGTAAAAAAACTTGAAACACAAATTATGTAAAATATTATTTTCTGTATTTTGTTTGCCCCTGGTAAATATAATCAGTTAAATTATCACACCATTATGTCCCTATATGGGGAAAAAAAAATATATGAAATACTCCTTTTTCTTACTACTGTACAGAGCTGCTCAAAAATGAGGGGGAAAAGAAGGTATCAATGAAACATAGTTTTATGCTTCCCAGTGATGCTGAAGGCACTGAGCTGTGATTTCAATATACAACTGAAAGAAGAAAATGGCAGCAGAGCTAGTTCCAATGTGAGTACAGAGCAGTGTGTTTTTCACAGTCAGTTGATGTGGTCAAGGCTGATGCACAGACACAGAATCAAGAAGAGACACAAATGCTGACAGCTGCACAGCAAAACAACTTCTCTCCCACGATGGAGAGCTGAGATAATTTGCAACAGCACCTGAAGTGTCTGCAAAGTGCCAGCACTAAACTGGAACAGAGAACACCAGGAGCTTAATGCATGTCCAGCTTTAACTGCCTAAAAAGGAGGCATCTCAACTAAAACAGGCATTCACAGGTGCCTCCTGAGGCAACTCATCTCAGCAAATTGCTGTCTGAGACCAAGAACACCAGCTCCTCTCTGCAGGTACTTCTCTCATTCCCTTGGCTCCCAGAAGGGCATCAACACTTGGGTTGTTGATAAACTTTTAGCCAGTTAGGCAGAAGAAATTTTATCTATAAAACAACTTAACTAATCTCACAGAAAACACAGATGATGTGCTTCAATTTCCCTCTAATATCCAAGAAAAACTGATTTGGATATCACATTGCTATCAAAGGAAATCACAGAATCGTAGAAGCACCCAGGCTGGCAAAGCCCCTCAGGAGCACCAAGTCCAACCTGGAACACTACTCTACAAGATTCACCTTAAACCATAGGCTCAAGCACCACATCCAAACCACCCTTAAACACAGCCAGGGTGGGTGACTCCAGCATCTCCCTGGGTAGCTCATTCCAGTCCCTGACCACTCTCTCCAGAAAAATGTTTTTCCTAATATCCAATCTAGACCTCCCCAGTCTCAGCTTGAGGCCATTCCCTCTTGGCCTGTCCCCAATTCCCTGTGAGCAGAGCCCAGCAGCAGCCTCTCCACAATGTCCCTTCAGGTAGCTGTAGACAGTAATGAGTTCTGCCCTCAGGCTCCTGTTCCACACGAACCATCCCCAGTTCCCTCAGTTGCTCCTCATAAGATTTATTCTCCAGGCTCTTCCGCAGTTTTGTTGCCCTCCTCTGGACCCACTCCAGCACCTCCACATCTCTCTTGCATTGCAGTGCCAAAAGCTGAGCACAACACTCAAGTTGTGGCCTCACCAAAGCCCAGTCCAAGGGCACAATCCACTCCCTGCTCCTGCTGGCCACAGCATTTCTAATCCCAACCAGGATGCCATTGGCCTTCTTGGCCACCTGGGCACACTGCTGGCTCCTATTCAACTCCTGTCTATTACAACCCCCAGATCCCTTTCTGCCAGCAGCTCTGCAGCCACATTGCCCCCAGGTCCTTTTCCTCAGGGCTGCTCTCAGCCATTCCCCACCCACCCAGTTGTGCTTGGGATTGTGCCTACTCAGCTGTGTATATCTCTACATATGCACCTAACTAAACATACTCTGAGAAATGAGAGCTGAATTCAGACAAGATTTCCAAACCTCTTAAAAGATCTAGGATCCCTGCAGATCACTCATACCCACTGATATTCAGCTCCATCTGGTATCATCACAGCAGCTACCAACTGTGCTCAGCAGCACTAAGCAGCGATTTAGAACAGAATATGGAGAATACCTGCAAGTGAAACCAGCAGGAAATATAGACAAGAAGAGTTCAATTATCTTCTAAGGAATTAACTATAACATGAGCTTGCTTGGTGCCAAAGAAAATTTCCTGGGCTTTTAAATGATCACACAGCACCTCAATATTTCACCCTGTGCCCAAAACACAAAGATCAAACAGGTCTGTCTCAGAATTGTGTGGCATGGAGGAAAGTAGCACTCTTAAATGGCCAAGCTGGCATCCTACCACAATTGTTTGCCACTAAAATCCCTGTGAATTGTCTTATGTTATTCATGCTCACCTTCAAGAAGACCTTCAAGATCTTCTCCCACATCCTTTTTCTTCAAAGTTTAAAAGTCAAGATGGTGCCAGTACAGGTAGTAATTATTATAAATCTGGTCTCTGATGGTTCTCTCTTATGTGCTTTTATTTAATAAATGGTTGTCTCCTCTTTTGCCTCTTTCAGAACAAATTTTAAAATGTCTTATCTATCTGTATCAGGCTGAGACAGTCAGGCTTGGGGTTTGGTGTTGTTTGGTTGGGGTTTTTCTCCTGTTGTCTCAGCCTGTCACAAGCAGCTCTGTGACTTGCTGTGATGGTTTGGGAGTTCCCTGCCTTCCCACACTTTGTAAAATCCCCCAGATTAGACTCAGCCAGCTGCAAGTTAGGGACTGAAGCTCTGTTTACAGCTCAGCACAATGTACAAGCAGAGATAGACACAACAGACAGGAATAGTTACAGACATAGACAAGTTAAAGGCAATACAGAAACACAGTTCCCCTCCCAGAAATCAGAGACCCCAGGAGGGGCTCCCAAACACCCTTCCACCTACTTTCCAACCCTCTACCTTAGTCCAGGGTCTGCCTTATGTGCAAGGTGAGTTTGGAGGATGAGTAAGGGGGCTTAGAAGCAGAGTGGTTAGGTTAGCAGAGAGGCCATGACCAAACCAGCTAGAGAGACAGAGATTCTTTCTCTATCTATGTCTTCTTGTTCTTCTACATCTCAGCAAGCCTATGAGTGAAGCAGGCATCAGCACTGTTTGCTTTTCACAACCTATTATCAATTAGGTTTTTTTTTCATTAAAATATTCCAATTAGCCTCAAACCAGCACAGGAAGTTACTCTTTTTTAGCACTTCCCAGCTATGTTCAAATACATTCCTACCTGGTTTATACTAATTAAAAACAAAAGGAGAATTTTCATCTCTATTCCCATCTTTTGATCTTACAGACACCCTCTTCCCATTCTAGTTCAGAATGACATGTACAGCAAAAAACTCCTGTCTGTATCTGTTCCTAACTTCCTTGCTACATCTTTCTTACATGCAGTTTCCTTTTGATCTTCCATACCTCTGAATTTAATTACCAGGTTTAAAACCCCCCTGCCATGGTAACAGCCTACAAGTAGTCTTCCCACAACTGAACAAAAAGGCTATCCCAAAGCCAAGCTCTATCTTCAATATGTACTTTTCACAATCAATCCTGATACCTTGCAATTATATTTACACCAATTATCTTTAGGCAATGTGGTGGAGGGCCTAAATTATACCTGAATGCTCATCTTGCACCCCACCTCCCTTCTCCCCTTCTTCCCGGGTGGAAGAAGTGGGAAAGCAGACAAAAGCCTTGGCACCTTCCAGTCTACCATAGAACTCCATATTTGGAGTCACCATACACCCTGCTTTGTTTCTGGTAAACAAAGGTCAAAGTGCTGGGCTTGTGCATCTCCCTTTTTTGGTGAGGTGACTTGGGATTGTTTCCAGGTACATTTTTTGTCTGTTGTTATTGGTCAAAGCACTCAGTCAAAACTCTTAAAAACCCAAACCAATTCATTTCGTGCACTGCTTCTACGGTTATTATTTGCCTGCTACCTGTTGGCATTGCTCAGTATCACATAGCAGGGGACATGCCTTTTCCCCACAAACAGTGGACCTGACCCCGTCTGTCTGTCGTGCCAAACCAGAGGACTGCAGGGCTTGCCCCACGCTGGGGTACAGCGGCCCGTGTGAGCTCAGCCCAGCCCCAGTCTGTTTGATGCTGGTCGAGCCCAAGAAACAGCCCCGAAGCAAAACTGTGACATTGAAAGCCATGCCCTTGGCCGAGTCCCACAGCTGATTGGACTGTTCCAGCCCAAAAATCGGGATCCTGCTTCACCCGGGTGCTGACCGCTCCGATAGAATCATAGAATCATAGAATCATAGAATGGTA
>VWZE01012368.1:33976-53131 GCA_013396675.1 Eubucco bourcierii | reverse complement strand
CCCCCCTCCTTTCAACCTAGTTTAAAAATTGTTCTCTCTTTCTCCTTTCTTGTGTTTTATTTTGTGTTATCCATTGTGATGTCACTAAGAAGCCCCAGCATGGATGTTGACAAGACCTTGCTTACCGGGGCAACCTCCCTATGTAATTCTGCAGCTCCATCTGAGGGAAAAATGTATTTGTAGCCTCTGTGAATTAAGGAGCTGAGAGAATTCAGATACCTAGGCAAGAACACAGGAAAACATTTCTATACCCCAAATCCAAATCCCATGTCTTCTGAAAAATAAACATTGTAGCAAGTACTCCATGAAATCCCAGTTTTCCTACCCTAAGACATCTTTGTTTAATATATATATGATATAAAAATGTTACCAAATTCATCATTATACATCAGAGGTTTCCAAAATGTTGTCCACAAAGACATGGTAAACCATCTGCTTCAAGGAAACATATTAAATAGTATTTCAAACTTTTGCCTTTAATTAAAAAGATACATTGTTGGCTAGATAGAAGTTTTAAACACTGATCATTTTCTGTTAATTCAAGTCTGGCCACCACTTCTGCTAACCGAAAATAATATCTGTCTATCTTTACACATTTCCATTCCACTGATTAAAAAAAAAACAAAAAACCAAAAAACTTCAATACTTTTAAACTAAGCTCTCAACATCTAAGCTCATATATACATAAGTCAGTGTATCAGAGCTATTTCATTTCACTCATCTAAGGAGCTATCTGTTTATGCACTCTTCATTGTAATCTCTTTTTGTTCTGATAATTTTCATATTATTTCTATCATAATAAAGCAGTCATTTTTCTAGGCAGAAAGATCAGTGAGGTTTCTGACCAATCAGTTACTTCAATGATATACAATGATAATTTTTCTCCATTATTGTGTCCAATTTCAATGTAATTAAATTATTTATTATTTTTCATCATAAACCTTACGTCACTATTTTTTAAACGGACTTGTACAGCTATAGAAATAGAGGAAGACTTTAGGGAAATTATCTCTGTTTTATCTGGAGTAGCAGGCACTATTAAGACAAGACTGTTTGTTTTGTTTCCTTAAAGACCTTTTCCCATCTTACTTGACCATGCAGAATATATTATTTTTTGTGGGTTTGTTCTCCAAGAAACATGAAAAAATGAGGAAATACACATGGAACTGTTATAGATTTTATTGCCTGGTATATCCAGCAGTTTTGTATGAGGCCATTGCCAACTTCAGGTAAGTTACTGTGCAGAATTATATTGCCCTTGACACCAATTTCTGCATATTAAACTTTAAATCTGTGGAGACATATGCTAATAAAACATAATAGACTATGTGTAATTTTACTGATTCCATAGAACAGAGATTTTCTCCAATTCATGTCATGGTGGTTAATCTTACATCTGTTGAACCACTACATCAAACAGTATACATTATATAAACACCTTTGATCCACACCGTGTTTCTGTTAAAATAGCCAAAGCTTATACAACAGAAAATTTTTGTTCTCTTTATGTCAACTGTAGGAGGACAGATTATACCTGATTTAGCATAAAGCTGAAAAGTCATGAACAAACAACATTTGATCTTGTATACAGTCTGGCAGTACAATGATAACCCACCATAAATTTCTGAAAGGATTTTAACTAGTAGAGTGCATTTATATCAGATCAGCATTTTGTATCATGCTCTTAAGAGACTTTTGATGTAGTACTGGAAATTCTAAAAAAGATTTACTGTAGGACTGATTCATGACCTTTCTGCCCATGAATCTAAGATTGTATTTTCAGAGACAGATGGTTTTGCATATTATTTCCATAGTCATCTATTAATATCTTTACTAAACAGCTATTAAGTAAACAGTAATGTTCTTTTGTTTGCATTGTGGGAAGAAGAAATACAAATTATGACGGTTTAGTATAAGTGGAGGGGAGAGTCAGACTAGAAACCTTACTCCTTTACTTCCTTTTCACTGCAGATAAACCAAATCTTACCACTGCAAAAAGTTACCTGTGGAGAGGTAAAATAATTTTAGATTTATGAAAAAATCTTCCTAAAGTTAAAAGAGGAAAAAATATGTAATTTTATTAACTTTTAAGTTAACTTTATTAACATTTTATATAGTAAAGCACTTTTGTACAGATGGTCATTGTTATACAATAGGCTGGATGGAGAAGTTATGCTTCATGTAAGGGAGATATTTGACTGTACATCCCCTATAGTCAGGAGTATTGTGATTGAAATTCTCTGGGTGAGGATTAAGGGGATGGAAAATAGAGCAGAAGTTGTTGTATCTACTACTGAACTCCCAGTCCAAGAGGAGTTATTCTCTAGGTAATCAGGAGAAATCTCTTGATCAGTAGATTTTATCCTTATGGGAGATTTCAACTTCCCAGACATCAACCCAGAATATCATATTGCTGTGATGAGCAGTTCTGGGAAATTCTTGAAGCTTGTTGAAAATAGTTTCTTGTCATGAATACTCAGTGAGTCAACTTTGAAAGATGCCATCCTAGAGTTACTAATTGTGAATATTGAAGGACTCATGAGAGATGCAATTGTAGATGGCTTTCTTGTCTACAGTGATCATGAAATGACTGAGTTTACAATTTTTATTGCAATGAGAAAAAAAAAGGTTAGCAATATTGGTATCTTAGATTTCAAGAGAACAAACTTTAAGCTATTTAGAGACCTACTTAGCAGTGTCCCCTAGGAATCTGCTCTTGAGAGCTTAGAAATTGATGAGTGCTAGTTGGTTCTTAGGAACCATAATTTAAAAACACATGAGCAGGCAATCTCATGATATTGAAAGCCAAGAAAGTGGGTCAGAACACTAATTTGCCTGAATAGGAAGTTCCTCTTGGAACTTAGTTGAAAAAAGGTAATTGTGTGTTCACTAGAAGTGATGTCAGGCTTCAATGGAAGACTGTCAAGCTGTGGTTTGCATATATGCAGGAAGACGACACTTGAGACCAAAGCGGAGCTACAGTTGAAACTGGTCAGTGTTGTGTCAGACAAGAAGATGAGCTTTTAAAACCGCATTAATCACAAGAAGTCCAAGGAAAACATTATACCAATGATTGATCAAGAAGGTCAACCAAAAAAGAGGGATGGAAAAGGGATGCAGGTATTCAACTGTATTTTGACCTCAATCTTTAATAATATTGACAGGGTTTGGGTTGCCTGGTTCTCTGAATTTGAAGACCATGACTGGAACAGTAATTTTCCTTCTGTGGATACTGAAATTTCAAGGAACAGAAACCAGGTGTCACATTTGAATATTCAAAAGTCCATAAGATCTGCTAGGATTCATCCCAGAGTACTGAAGGAGATAGCAGATGTCACAGCAGGACTCCTCCCAACTATCTACCAACTGGAAAAGTCCTTTCTGGGTGGAGACCAGCTAATGTTATTTCAGTTTACAAGTGCCAAGAGGGAAGACTCAGGAAACTACAGATCTGTTAGCCTAACTTCTCTTCTGGAAGTAACAGGGAGAAGATTACACTAATTACTATTGAAAGGCATTTAAAGAATGATGCCATTATGGGGCGGAGTCAACATGGTTTTGCAAGGGAAAAGTTCTATTTAACTAATTTGATATCCTTCTAAGATAGAATTCGCTTTCCTAGTGAATGAACAGAAGGTGATGGATGCATTTTTTTCTGGATTTCAGTAAGGCTTTTCATACTGTCCTTTACAGCACCCTTCTGGACAAGTTGTCCAACTAAGGGATGAGCAGGTTCACAGTGTGGTGAATGGGTAACTGGCTGAATAGCAGGGCTCAAAGGCTTGTAGTGAATATGGTTATATCTGACTGGAGACTGATCAAAAGAGGTGATCCTCTGGGGTCAATTCTAGGCTGAGTCCTGTTCAAGATATTTGTCACTTTTTCAGTGTTTTGGATGTAGGAATTGAAAGCACCATGATCAGGTTTGCTTATGATAACAAACTGGGAGGTGCTAGTGACTTTCTTTAGGGATAATATGCCTTGCAGAGGGATCTACATATATTGGAGAATAGCAATCATCAGTGGGATGAAATTTACCAAGTTCAAATGCTGTATTCTGCACATAGGATGGAGTAACACTGATCACAAATATAAATTAGGAGAGGAGTGGCAGAAAGGTATGTCATGGAAGATATATGTCCTGGCTTACCTAGGTGTGGTGTCATGGTCCCCTTCCCTCTGCTGGTGGCGGGGTGGAGGGGGTGAGGTGCAGAGTGCAGGGAGAAGACAAAAGACTTGGAGACACCCACTTTGAGGGTCCAAGACTTGCCCAGACTTGTTCCTCCCAAATAAAGAAAAACAATCTCATGACTTCATTTAATATGGTCAGGTTTAGCAAGGTGCCATTCTGATTAGTGAATCTCTGTGGCCAAGTGGGCCATTACATTTAGGCAAACAATAAATATGCCTACTTTTGCTTTCGTTTTTCCTTTGGCCTGCTTTGCCCTGCCACATTATACTCTGCTTTGCCTGCGACAACTTTCAAGACACCAGCAGAACTCCCTTCAAGTGTTTGGGTGCTGTCTGATACTATTTTGTGAGTAAATATTCAAAGCCTCTTTGTAAGAAATTCTGTAACTAGATTTTAAGCAAAGAGCCTCTTTCCAGTTTTAAGTTTAATGTTTCTATTCACTAGTTGTTTCTTAAGGGTTCTGTCACCTGTTCCCTGTGTGTATAAATATCCAAACCGTGCATTTTGAACATTGTAAATAAGTTTTCTGGTGAGATTTTATTTTAATAAACGATTTTCATAGTTATTAACAATCTTTGTCTGGATATCAAAATTAATAATTAATTTTGCATAATTTGTAACAAGATATATAGAGCACTGCTCAACAGCAGGCTCAGCAGGATTCAACAGTGTGCTCTGGCACCCAAGAGGGCAAACTGCATCTAGGGATGCATCAAACACAGTGTAATTAATCAGCCAAAAGAAGTGATTATCCCTTTGTGTTCAGTGTTGATGCAACCTCACCTTGAATACAGTTTTGGACCACACAAAATAAGAAGGATTTGAAGGTTCTTGAATGTATCCAGAGGAGAGTAACAAAGTTGGTAAATTGGTGAAAGAGAATGTTCTATGAGAAAAGGCTATAGGTTTGTCTAGTTTGGAGCAAAAGAGACTAAGAGAAAACCTCGTTGCTCTCTACAACTTCCTGAGGAGGGGAAGTGGAAACAGATGTGCTGATCTCTTCTCCCTAAGATCCATTGATAAGGTATGTGGAAATGGTTCAAAGCTGCACCAGAGGATGCTGGAGATTAGGAAGTTTTTTTTTCCCCCTTATTCTCTTCCTCTTCTCTCTTCTCTCTTCTCTCTTCTCTCTTCTCTCTTCTCTCTTCTCTCTTCTCTCTTCTCTCTTCTCTCTTCTCTCTTCTCTCTTCTCTCTTCTCTCTTCTCTCTTCTCTCTTCTCTCTTCTCTCTTCTCTCTTCTCTCTTCTCTCTTCTCTCTTCTCTCTTCTCTCTTCTCTCTTCTCTCTTCTCTNTCTCTTCTCTTCTCTTCTCTTCTCTTCTCTTCTCTTCTCTTCTCTTCTCTTCTCTTCTCTTCTGTCTAAATTTTTTGCTTTCAAGATTAAGGACAGGAACTGCATCTTAAAAATACTAAATATATTTCCTATTTTCTAATCCATAAGAAATCCTTTTCAAGATTCTGCAACCCTTAATTACCCATTCCCTCATATAAAAATTGTCACTGATGTGAGATATCACCTTCTGAGATCTTAAAATACAGCTCAGATAATCTTAGAGTAATATTAGATTAATAAGGATTATAATTAATTAGTGTTATGTAATAGATTAGACTGAAAACATTTCTTACATGCCTGTAACAGAAATGCCACAATGGGTGTCTATATCTCTAATATCTTAAAGTTTGCTACTGAGACATCTGATTGCAGATATTTCATGCAATAAGAGAATTGCATTTCAAAAGGTCTGTTGAAGCTAGAGATTGGAGTTTCCATTTTTGCTTTGTTTTGTTTGGTTGTTTGTGTTTTGGTTTGGTTTTTTTTTTTACCCATGTACTGGTTTGAGGCTAATTGAAATATTTTAATAGAGTAAATTACACTATAGGCTGTGAAAAGGAAACAATGGTGATGTCTACTTCACTCATAGGCTTGCTGATATGTTTAAGAGAAGAAACCAAAATATAGATAAGTCAGTCTGTCTGTAGGGGCACAGCTCTTGGGTGGTCTAGTTTCTGACTCTTTCTCCTCTCTGCTGAGTAATGTCACTAATCACTTTTCTTCTAACTCCCCTGGTCAATCCTCCAAGCTCACCTTGCACGTAAGGCGAACCTTGAGGTAAAGTATAGGGGTGGGGAGAGGGTGGAAGGGTGGTTAGGAGCCCCTCCTGGGGTCTCTGACTTCTGGGAGGGTTGTTGTGTTTCTGTATTACCTTTAACTTGTATATTTCTGTAAATATTCATGTCTATAGTGTATATATCTGCTGTACATTGTGCTGAGCTTTAAATAGAGCTTCAGTCCTTAACTTCCAGCCGACTGAGTTCTAGTCTGGGTCATTTTACAAAGTGTGTGTGGAGGGGTAACTCCCAAACCATCACAACCCAGCAAAGGCAAGCAAAACTTTCTAAGCCATTGTGCAAAGCAAAATGTATTTCTTAGTTTTAGATTTTATATATTTATATATTTGCTAAGCCCATATCAAGAAATGTAGATAAAGCAGTTAATTTCTGTCTCAAATAGACTTAAAATAAATGCATCTGATGACATCTCCACATAGTGTTGCACCTGCTCAGATGTGCATGGAGCATTCATGTAACACAGTGCTTTTGTCAGTATAATTTTTGACCATTTCTAAAAATGTAATCTTGGAGTCAAAGCCTGTCATCTACTTATGTGGAGACAGAAGAATGAATTAGTAGTACTTCTTTTCGGAAACAAATGTAACTTTAATGTTGACATCCTATTTATACCCTGTTGAGAAATAAAGTATTTTGTGTATTGAAATGATGAATTATAACCGTTGAACAAAAATGTAATGCATTTGTTACAGCCACTGAGTAGACAAATTGCCATTATGCTGTGCAAGTAATACTTTACAAAACCATTTGTCACACAGGAGAGGTGTCATCTGCAATCTGATTCACACTGCTTAATGTATGAAATGAAACCTTGGTTTTCTTCAGCAGATATAAACCAATAACAAGTAGTCTACATCCCAGAACCCGTGATAAATTCTTTGTTTTCTTTAAAAAACAAATAAAAATTCATCATCTCTTGTGCATTTACAAGAAAAATCTAGGATTACATTGTATTTTAATTGGCATTGAGTATATTAAAAGCTTCTATGTATCACACAAACCACAGCAATTACTATGTTGCAGTTACCAATTCAACAGAATTCTCTACACTTCAAATAAATTCAGTATGATGTATCTTTTGCTGATGGAAACCAGAAAATATTTGGGTAATTTAAGTATTGCTAGTCTATAGCTAGTTTAAGCGGCAGAATTTCTATCCATGTCAGTACAATTAACAGCAGTTGCTAAGGCTGCGTGTATGATTTCCAGTATACACAGAAATTATTGTGTTCTTGAGATGAAGTAGGATAAGAATTTCAGCACAAGAAATATACTTTCACACTAAAAATGAGATTTAGGTAAAAAATCCAGTTCTGGATTGAGGAAAGGTGTCTAGAAAGATCCCTTCAACAACACCCTCATGCTGCAGCAACTTCCTTGCTCTAAGTGTCAAGTTGTAGGGAAATATTCTGTATTAGCTGGATATGTGAGCAAATCCAAGTTAACTAACCAAGTTTTGCTAACTTTAAAATTGTAAGCTGAACTTTCTCAAACCTGTTTGTAATGTTTATCTCAACAGCCAAGGACACAGGCTACAGCAGCTGCAGAAAACCTACAATAACAACCTGGAATTAAGGCATAACAGCGGACAACAGCAAGAAGACTCAAAGCAAACAAGAGGTGTTCTGGACACATAGGATGCAACCAACTGTTTGGTCCCTTACAACTCGTACCTTAATGAATTAGACCAATTACACAATTCCATGAGAGTTTGTATCTGGGTGATTTAAGCCAGCTGGTTGGGTCAAGACCTTGTCCCTTAAATGATTTGACCAACTGCTTTTGTAATGATCTGATCTGACCTGAACAGTCTGTTAGACGGGTATATAAATACATGTTGATATTCAATAAACGGAGGTTGGAAGTAGCGTGGCATTGCTTGGATCATATTGGTCTGTGTGTGACTCTGTCCAGATCTCCCATCAATTGGCTGTGTTCCAGACCCACCCTGGACCAGGCACCAGGTATCCCTGCTTCATCGAGTTACAAACCAAATGCCACTCTCATGCAGCAGAATTCCCTGTTGCCTACTCAGGTATTGAGTTCTGCCTTCAATTCTCCCAGTATTTAAAAAGAATAGATAATATTTTTGTTTATTCTTGCTTCCTTGAGCGGTCTTTGCTTTTGATTTATTAAACTGCTCTAAAGTGACCCATGGGCCTCTTGTCATAATTTCTCTCTCCCCTGATGGGGAATGATAGAGCAGCTTTGGTGGGCACCTGGCCCCTAGCCAGGGCCAAACCACATCTGGCAGTAAACACTCCAGAAATAACTTCAGCTTTCAGTAGGACCTCAATTTACCAACTTCTTAACATTGATACTGAAAGAAAAAAAAAAAAAAAAAAAGTTCACTGTTGTTACCTTACATTTTATTGGTTTGTAATCTTGATTTCTCTAAAGTGACTTGAAAAATATATCCAGACTGTAAGAGGAGTTTACTTTGACAAAATGAGCATCTCTCTTGGGTTCTTCTTTTAGCAGCACTGTAGAGGTTCAAATTGAAATCCCAACATCAGTGAGCCAGAGCTGCGTCTTTAACTCTCACACCTATTCATAGCAGATTCCTTCAAGACTTCTTTCTTCAGTTTAGTCTTCAATAAAGTGTTTATTCTGAGTAATGCAATAAATAATTACAATGCCATTTCCCTTCCCCAAAATAAAAATTTGAAGTATGAAGTCAATTGAAAATTAAATCTGTATTATGCTATACACAAACTTTTCTGACTTATACTGATAACATAATACTGAACAAATTCTCTCTATTTTCAGTGCACTAATGAAAATCAATTTTATAGTGAAGGACAAGTCAATATAATAAAAACATTGGCTTTACACCACAATGTTATCCTGAAATACCAAGTTCCTATTCTTCCTCAAAGCCCTATATCACTGTTTTAGAAATGATCTGTGCATTACATTCCTCTCTGAGTACAGTTCAACTTGTTCCTAACCTAAAATTGAAATGTGATTAATCCATACTTTTTTCCTTAAATGATTTAATAAAAGTAACTACCAAATTATGGTTGCAATAACTGCACAGAGCAAACCTGGGTGACTTTAAAGTGCAGTCTACAAAAATATTTAACATGTATTTTCAAGAGTAAAAATCTTGACTCTAAAAAACCACAGAATCACAGAAATACCTAGATTGGAAAAGCCCCTCAGGATCATCAAGTCCAATCTATAACCCTACTCTACAAGATTCAGTTTAAACCATATCCCTAAGCACCACATCCAAACGACTCTTAAACACATAAGCAGGATCACAACCTTGGACTTCACCAGGACCAACTGTGACCTGTTCAAGCAATTACTAGAGGAAATCTTATGGGACAGGGTACTAGAAACCAAAGGGGCTCAAGATAGTTGGTTAATATTCAAGGACCACTTCTTCCAAGCTCAAGATCAAAGCATTGCAATGAGTAGGAAATCAAGAAAGGGAGCCAGAAGACCCACATGGTTAAGCAGGGATTATCCCCAAGATAATCTCAATCTGTGTCATGAGAGAAAAATCATGGTATGATATGATGATAAAAATGATTAAAAAATCATAATATGATAATCTCAATCTGTCTCATGTCTCTCTGTGTCTGAGAGAAAAAGTACATCCCTTGGTCATACAAATAGCTTATCAAGGGTGCTAGTCTCTAGCAATAGTTTGTAGGTGTGCATATTGCCCATAACACTCTGGAGAACATCAAGTATGAAAGAAACACAGACGTGTAGCTCAGTGTATACCATTCAAAAAATTTAAGTTGTGAAAGTGAAGTGGTGCTAGAAAATTGTCTTAGACATGATTAATTGGAGGATAGAAAAGATGGCAGAGAGACAGGTGGTATACTGAACACGTGTTGTGGTAGGTCTAAGCAGGCACATTATTTTCTAGGATAGCATGGTGGTATTGAAGCTGAACAATCTATTCACATTTAGATTGATGGCTTTATCAATCTCTGCTCACATTTCATAACTAGCCTAACAATATTAGCTGTCATTCTGTCCAGATGCATGGAAAGATCACAGAATGTGATCGACCAACTACACTTAGCAATACTGCTGACAATCTTTTTCTGAATATTAGATTATCACTGATATGAGTTTCATAAAATTCTACACTAAATATATATGACTATGAACTAAATACTGAAAGAATTTAAAAGTGATCACCAAGTGTACATAAAATAATTGTAAATATTTTGCCAGGAATCTCTATGGGAAGCCATTTTTATTCACTACACTTCTGTGTACACACTGTAGCTTTTCATTTTCCCAGTGGGTAAACTAATTAAGATCACAGAATAATGCCAGTTCTTGAGCACAGAATGTGATAACTTACTATGAAAAAATGACAACAAGAACAAAAAACCCAAAACAACCCAAACAAACAAAAAAAAAAAAACACTAAAAACCCAAACCAAAACAAAGAAACAGACCACAAAAAAATCCACAAAATTTGATACACATTGCTTTTAAAAAAGGGTGTCAAAAAGAAATGAGAATGCTGGGCACTCACAGATCCTCTGATTTGCAGATACTATATGTCTAATAATTCTTTTTTGTTGCTTCTCTTGAGACCTATCTCAAGACATAAATATCAAAATAGACAATCCATAAAGATCATTACATTCAGCTAGGCAGTATGGATAATCAATATACAATTAAAGAAACAAAAATTATAATCACTATATGAGTCTTTCAGAGCAAGGATTTGAATCCTGTGGTTCATTCATCACCTGTACAAATGTCTGGAAAATGTATGCCATACACTATGAATGTGTTCTGACCTAGTGATATATATAGGTGATACAGATGTTTCAGCTATTTTTAACAGAAGTGCTCTAGACTTGAGGATATTTTGAAAATAAATGTTAACAGAGAAGCAAGGTTTTGTTGATGTAGAGGACTATTCTCTTTCATATTTTATTAAAACGAGATTTTTATCTTTTATTTCAGAATTGTAATTAGAACACTGAGAATTAAAGCTATTAGTGTTAATTCTCATGAGTATGATACTCAACCTGTGTGAGGCAACAGAGAAATTAGTCTCTCAAGCAGATAAATAGATGACAGAGAAAGCAACAGCATATACAAACACAAACCAGCAGAAAGCTTTAGAAAGAGTTAGGGTAACTATGTGAAATTAAATGGTAGCACTGAAATGCCAATTTACGTGATAACAGTTTGCATTTCTGCAAGTTCTTCATGGTGGAGGTTATAATCAATCTCCTAAATTCATCAGGCTAAATTTTTGCATTTCTGAAGTGGCAAAAAGGATACTTTTAAGAATACATTATCACTTGAACAGCATTTTTCCACCCTTACTCCTGTTAACCATTGTCTCTCATCGAGATACTATGGACTATTTAATCAGTGCAGAATTTACCTTGACTCCATAACAAGACCATTTACTTCCCATTTGGTTCTACTCTGAGCACTCAAATGGGACCTAAATGTTCATAGACCTTACAGTTGCCCTTTAAAATGAATGAATTCACTGTCAATAAGAAATAAAGATGCCCATTAAACAGTCCTATTGTATTAGAAGATTTTCTACCTGAAATCATTACACAGGGGTGATCAGTTTGTGTAGCCATAGCAGAAGAGTTTTGATGCATTGCAGGTTAATGTGAAACTATTTTTGTCAGTGAATGTGGCTTTAGCTGCTCTCATATTAGAAAATGTCATGCCCTAAAATACACAGGGTTAACAGCAAAAGTAGTTCTCATGTCCTCTATTTTGTTCTGTCTAGGTAGACCTTGGTAAATGTACCAACTTCCACAGACATTAACAGTAGTCTGCAAGTAATATGGAATCAAAAGGTTGGTAGATATAATTATTTGGAAATGTAAGTACTTCAAAAACATAACTCGTTATTCCTGGAGCCATAATATAAAAGGAGAGGGTATGAAGGCTCTGTCTGACCTCACTGACCTTTGTTACTAATACTTGAGTCTTTTGACTTTTATTGTGGAGAACAAAAGCTTTTCCTTTGTTGCTTTCCAGATCTCATACTATTTGAAGAACCATAAGGGAAATCAAATGCAACTAGCTCAGCACTGAAACATAAATAGAATCTAGCAGATCAAATTTATTTCACTGTAATGGAGTATGACAGGAAATGAAGGTAAGAATAATACAGTGAATTTATACATGTAGAATGTGTTTACTCACTCTAAATACAGATAGAAAATTAGCATATCTGTCTATGAGAAAAGATCACCACATACTGTCTGCATAGAGGCGGTGCATAGGATGTGTACTGCCAGTAGATCCAGAATCTTCTGCACAGTATCCTTCCAGAGCCACTACTTTAGTGTTCAAAAGATTCCATGATATAGAGACATCTTACATGATTACTTATCACCCCAGTGTTATATTCTTTGTTATCCTTCTTGTAAGGTATAACACTGTATCAGAGAGGGTGGATGGAATTTTAAGCAACTCATTTTACTATTTATTATAGCAGAAGAACATATCATAGACTCACATTTGGATGCCAATATTGCAGATATCTGACTTCAGCTGATAAAATTCTAAACCACATACTTTGATATTACAAGATCATGGGCACTAGATAAAGAGAACTTGTTTTCTCCCTCTTCTGGGTGCTGATGAGGTTTCACTGGTAGACTGTTCAGTTTTGGGCTCTCTTGTTCAATAAAGACATTGATAAATTGGAGATTTCCTAGAGGAATTTACTAGGGTGTTCTCTGTCTATCTGGCACCACCTATGACTGAAGGCCAAGAAAGCTGAGCCTGTTTACTTTGACAAAGAGGAGGCTAAACTGTGGTCTAGCATAAACCTGCAGTTACATGAAGGGCAGTTCCAATATTAAAGAACTAAACTTTTCTGGTTAGCACAAAGGGTATTAACAGAAGCAGCAATGGCTGCATGATGCATCTTGGAGGGCTAGATGAACATCAGAAAAGAAAATTCTCTATGCTTTGTTCAGCTCTGCAATGGCTTGGTCAAAGGGACTATGAAACCTCTCTCCTTGGAAGCCTTCAAGATTGGATTAGCCAAACCATGCTGAATGAATTGTTCCACTCTTGGCAATAGTCATTCTTTAATTAGAGAATTGGGATAGTGAGATCCAGAGGTCCTTTCCACCAACATTTCCACAATTCTGTGGTTTAAACCAGTACATATTAATGTTGGATAACCTGAAAAAAAAAATTAATTTATATTTTGTGTTCAATCTTAATGGTGAAATACAGGTCTTATATAGCAGATCAGTGGGAATTTGTCCTTGGTTGTTGTTGGACTCAAAAAGTTATTTACTTGGAAAGTTAATAAGAAAGTTATTTTTTATTGAGGAAGAGTATAATTTTGCTTCAACTTACAGTAAAAGAAAAGAGAGGAAAATTACAAACCTTAATATTGACCAGCTTTCCTTTCTCAGTCATAGCTCAATAAATTCCAGGGAGAGGTGCTATATAATCTAAGAAATGCAAGTTAGTAGATTTAGCTGACATAATTAAGTAGCTATTCAGCATCTAATCACTATTCAAATATTCCATTTTGTGAATCTGATAGTTGACCTGTTCTTGCATACTGTGTATTGGAAAGGTGAATTTTCCAACTGAATAAAACACAAAGATGCAAGTCTATTTTCTGTTCTCCAATCTAACACAGTTAAAAGTAACTAACACTTTAAATCCCAGCTGAAAATAAAATCTTATAACTTTATGCATATTAGCAGCATTATTAATTTAGTATCTGGAAAGTGGATATTTAACCTCTAACTAAAAATAAAATAATAAACCAAGTCAAAAAACCATCCCCTGAAAAATATCTAAATATAGGTTATTTCATTACCTATAAAAATCAGTCTCAGAAAGGATACTGCATGTGAAATGCTAAATGAGAACTGACTGGTTAAATGCTGTGCCTCTTGCAATCAGAAGAAATAACAATTATAGCAGCAACTGCTAATCCTAAGAAATCAAAACACAGTTAGGCAGCCACTAAATTCTATTATAAAGTGTAATTATTATTATTAGACTTCTTTCAGAAAATGAAGAGATGGAAACATTATGCAAGTACTTAACCTTTTTTAGTAGCTAGGGCATTGTTCTTTACTCTGCTACTAAATATATTCATCTTTAAAAAGAAAAAGCCTCTACATTCTAAAAACACTTGCTGGTTCTTCTCTTTAATGCTTAATCAGAAATGTTGAGATATTCTATTTTTTCCTGAAGTGGATTAGATTGCAAATGAAGATATGTTAAGTAGGAAGAACATGTTATAATGCTTTGTAACTAGCACAATCTAGAGCTAAATGTATTACACTGCTGATGCCTCAAAGGGGGAAAAGGATCCTTGCACTCAAGTTGTCAGGGCTCATTGAAAGGGTTGTAAACTAGGTTTGGAGCAGGAGGAGTAGGATAGAACCAGGCTCACTAGAGATGAGCCTAAGGATAGCCTACAATCTGTCGTTTCACTTGAGATGGGAGATAATAACAACAATATAAAAATTGTCTGTGGCAAGTGGCAGGAAGGCACACCAGGGTTGGAAGGATGGGGTGATAGTAAGGACCTTCAACCTGTTGCCCTGAAGCATACTGCGAAGCATGCAAAGGCATGGTGTTACAGAGGTGAGCCAGGGGCTCCCAAGGTAATAGGAGATAGGAGGGTAGCTTCCATGAAATGCCTTGGGGAAATAAATGGGTGTCCCTCTAAGAAGGTGTTGTGGCTGGCACCCCAGCTGAAGTGCATCTACACTGGATGGATGGTCGAACCCAGAGAGTGGTGATCAATGGCACAATGTCCACCTGGAGACCAGTGACAAGTGGTGTCCCTCAGGGGTCAGTGCTGGGACCAGTGCTGTTTAACATCTTTGTCAGTGACATGGACAGAGGAATGGAGTGCACCCTCAGCAAGTTTGCAGATGACACCAAGCTGTGTGGCACAGTCAACTTGCTAGAGGGCAGGGATGGCATCCAGAGGGACCTGGACAGGCTGGAGAGGTGGGCCCAGGCCAACCTGATGAAATTCAATAAGGCCAAGTGTAAGGTCCTGCACCTGGGTAGGCACAATCCCAAGCACAAATACAGGCTGGGTGGTGAATGGCTGGAGAGCAGCCCTGAGGAAAAGGACCTTGGAGTCTGGGTTGATGAAAAGCTCAACATGAGCCTGCAGTGTGCACATGCAGCCCAGACAGCCAACCGAGTCCTAGGCTGCATCAAGAGAAGCGTGGCCAGCAGGGCAAGGGAGGTGATTCTGCCCCTTTACTCTGCTCTCGTCAGACCCCACCTGGAGTACTGTGTGCAGTTCTGGAACCCTCAGCACAGGAAGGACATGGAAGTGTTGGAGCGGGTCCAGAGGAGGGCCACAAAGATGATCAGAGGGCTGGAGCAGCTCTCCTATGAGGACAGGTTGAGAGAGTTGGGGCTCTTCAACCTGGAGAAGAGAAGGCTTCGAGGGGACCTGATAGTAGCCTTCCAGTATCTGAAGGGGGCCTACAGGAAGGCTGGGGAAGGATTATTTACAAGGTCCTGCAATGACAGGACAAGGGGCAATGGGCTTAAACTGGCAGAGGGGAAATTTAGACTAGATGTTAGGAGGAAGTTCTTTCCAGTGAGGGTGGTGAGGCACTGGAACAGGTTGCCCAGGGAGGTTGTGGATGCTCCCTCCCTGGATGTGTTCAAGGCCAGATTGGATGAGGCCTTGAGTGACCTGTGCTAGTGGGAGGTGTCCCTGCCTATGGCGGGGGGTTGGAACTGGATGATCCTTGAGGTCCCTTCCAACCTTACCATTCTATGATTCTATGATACAGCAACGTGTGCACCAGTGGCAATTAGAGGAATCTGGTGGAATGAATCCTGCGAATGGAGTGTGGCTGTCGATAGCTACAAGAGGTTCAGAAGGGACAGGAAAGGAAGAAGGGGTGGAGGTGTTGCCTTCTATGTAAAGAAGTGGATAGAGTGAGAAAAGAGTAGCATTGAGCAGGTCAGAAGCTTATAGGGAGGTACTAGAGATCAGGCCAAAAGAGGAGGCATTGTGGTTGGAATATACTACAGGCTGCCTGATCAAACAGAGCCTATCAGGAAGGCAGAGAGGGAAGACTTTGACACTTGCACGCACTGCTGAGAAATAGCTAAACATGGTTGTGTTACCAGTAATGGTTTTGATCATCAATCTAAAACATAGGCTTCTATGACAAAAATTCACTCAATTTCAGTCAGATACAGTAATCCTGTCCACACAAACAGCTGAAATGTTGTTTATAGTTAATGTAAAAAACAACCTTATATTTTATCTTCTGTGTAACAGCAATTTCTTTGAGCAACCTAAGAAATGTTAATTAAAAGAAACCTAGTCTACCTATTTTATCATGAACTCCTGTCAACTATTTCTAGCCACCTAACTCCTCCTAAAATGTTTCCCAATTTCATGCAGCAAATTGCTTCTAATAACTTCTTCTCTGGTAAGTGAATCTATGTTGTCTCTTCTGAGACGCATGTTTCACTGAATTATATTTGCCTTGAATGACTGAGATTAGTGAGGGTCAAAATGAAATTTAAGGTTTTTCCTGAAATATTACTGCATTGACAAGTTTTCTATGGGTCTCATTTGTGATGGCTACCTTCTACAATCCATTGCACCCATTATCCTGAACAGAAGACTGACATTTGATGTTTTATTACATACATTTGCACAGACCGTGCTGTCAGCAAGTTTGCTGATGACACCAAACTGGGAGGAGTGGTTGCCACACCAGAAGGTTGTGCTGCCAGGCAGTGAGACTTGGACAGGCTGGAGGGCTGGGCAGAATGAAATTCACCAAGACAAGTGTAGAGTCTTGCACCTTGGAAAGAACAATCGCAGGTACTAGTATAGATTGGGGACTGATTTGTTGGAAGGCAGTGAAGGGGAAAAGGATTTAGGGATCCTAGTTGATGGGAGGTTGACCGTGAGGCAGCAATGTGCACTCATGGCCAGCAGGGGCAATGCCATTGTGGGGCGTATTAGAAGGGGTGTGGCTCGTAGGTCAGGAGAGGTTCTACTGCCCCTCTGCTCTGCCCTTCTGAGGCCACATCTGGAGTACTGTGTTCAATTCTGGGCCCCTCAGTTACAGAGGGACGTAGAACTGCTTGAGACTGTCAGCACAGTGCCACAAAGATGATTAAGGGAATGGAACATCTCTGTTATGAGGGAGCTGGGGCTCTAGCTTGAAGAAGAGGAGACTGAGAGGTCACCTCATCAATGTTTACAAATACATAAAGGGTGAGTACCAGGAAGATGGAACCAGGTTCATCTCGATGATGCCCAATGACAGGATAAGGGGTAGTGGGTAGAAGTTGGGGCATAGGAGTTTCATATAAACATGAGGAGGATTTTTTTCCCTGTGAGGTTGACAGAACACTGGAACAGGCTGCCCAGGGACATCGTGGAGTGTCCCTCTCTGGAGATATTCAAAACCTACCTGGACGCATTCCTGTGTGATCTGGCATAGGTGATCCTGCTCTGGCGGTGGGGTTGGACTAGATGATTTTTTGAGGTCCTTTCCAGCCCCTGACATTCTATGTTTCTATGATTTGTCAATTATCTTGATTCAATTAGAAGCTTCTGTAAGTAATTCTCAGCCTGCTTGAGGATAGACTGGCTCTGACAGCAGAGGCTTACTCTACCAACTAGTGACTCTGTCTGAAGATGTCAGAGTGCTACTCTTCTCTGACCAACAGTGACCACTTACTGTTTTTTTTCCTCTTTACACGTGGGTATTTTGAAACAGGTTGTGGCTCTACAAATTGAAAATTTTACCCCATAGCCTGCATCTATTTTCCCTTTTCTACACCAAGGCGTATGCGCTTTGGGCATGTCAAGCAGTTACTTAACTCTACTGCTGGTTGTTTAGTGCCCACCAAGATGTTTAGATTTGCATTTTCCTTTTGTGGTCTTAAAATTACATTTGCTGTGGATTTATTTTTTCCCAATGCATTTCCTGCTCTCTCTGTATTTTAACTACTCTGAAAACAGTTTCATTTTACCTATGTAGTAAGTGATGACATTTCTCTTTTTTTTTTATAAGAATAAAGTTTGTTATGGAGGGAAGCTATTTGTTATAACAATAGTAAGATTTTAAGCTACTTACTCCCTGCTATCGGAAAATTAATTTATTCAAGCAATTCTATTCCTACAAGGTTTCAGTTAACAGATGTGCATTAAAAGTCTTATCAAAGGTAGGAGAATCATTCTAGAAGGCTAGAACTTTCCTTGGAAACTGTAATTAATTTGATATTGGCTACGATACAGACATGAAAGTTTAGGAAAAGCTAATTCAAAAGAAAATAAAAAAATGGATTCTTGCATAGGGTGCTTAAAATCTATATTAAAAGCAGAACAGCAACAAAAAAAGCTATGCTGTGATTTGGGCTTGAAAAAAAACCTCTTGTTTCAACAAAATCAGAGGAGAAAGACCAATCTATTGGGTGACAATTCATTGTAATTAAAAAAAAAAAAAAAAAAAAAAAAAAAAGATTGTGATACTTGTTTAATAATTTATTTACTCATTTCTGGAAATATTAAAATCAACAAAGCAATACACACACACATTTCCATATATGTACACAGCTGACAGTATATCCATCCTACTATTCTTCTATAGAAAAGCATCAAACATGTCAGTTTAGGCAACAGCTCCCTGAACATTTTCATAACATAAAAGTAGAATCTATAACTCCTATCATCCAAACTCGTCTTATGCTGCCATTTCTGTTCTCTAAGTTGTTGTTTGAGTTTTTTGTCTTTTTTTTTTACGTTGTTCTTTGTTTTTTAGCCACTGTTCTTTTCTAATATGGATTGCTGATCACCTTTTTTTTTTTTTTTTTTTTT
>VWZE01012368.1:21719-33959 GCA_013396675.1 Eubucco bourcierii | reverse complement strand
TTTTTTTTTTTTTTTTTTTTTTTTTTGTGAGAACTGCAAACAAATGTGGTTAACACAAAGAGCTCACATGAATGGAGAGCTGGGGAATTTATTTAGCATACTTTCTCACTGCTAAAGAAATGGGTAACTTATTTGTAAATACAGACTATGGAAAAACTTAAAGATCTAAAGAATGAGACAGCAACTAATCCAAAGGAATCTCTTGAAGTTCATGGATGTTAAACTTCTGTGTTTTGCTCCCCATCAGGCTAAGTACACCTACAAATGCCACGAGAAGGTAATTTTTTTGTGATTCTAGTCTAAGAACCTCTTATGAGTAGATTTTACCACTCTAATTTCAAAAGTATAAAGTATTGGAGAAAAAAAATGACCATTTCTGAATGCCCTGAAAATCTGAATTACAACTTTCAGAAGCTTTTGTGGATCAGTCTGCAATTTGAAAGAACTGTTGGTTTTGTCTTCAAGTCAGTTTTTTGAGTCCCAGCAGAGTGTGGTGTGAGCATGGCCTTGGACAGTCAGTCTCAGAAGATCATGAATCTGCAACAAGTGATGCCCGTGATAGTCTCACTTCAAAGAGTTTCCACTCACCCATAAAGTCTTATCTCCTTTTTGCCTCTAACAGTCTGCCATTTCTCAGTCATTCTCACAGAAGTATTTGTGGGATGAAGCAACTGATGTATGCAAAAAAAAAAAAAAAAAAAGAAAAAGAAAAAGAAAAAGAAAAAATTTCTAAAAGAGAGATAGAAGTGGAGAGTCTTTAAAAAATGTAACAACCCCTGACTGTCTTCCAAACTGAACCCAGAAGCAGTTGCTTTGGCACAACTGGGAGGTGTCACACAACAGTGTGGGAGTGAGAAGCCAAGTGGTAAGCACTGTGACAAAAGTGTTGCCATCAAATGCTTAAAATGGTAAAATTCTGGTTTCCGTTCATCACCTGTAGCTCCTTGAAAATAAATGTGTTTGGGCTCTGAAATTTCCCAAAGAGCTTTAAGCTAGTTAGATTATGTATTTTACAGAAGTTTTCAACCAATAGTAGCTTACAATTCTTTAAATCACAGATATTTAGCCTACAAAGTATGCTGGCTGTGCCCTAACTGTATGAAATTCCTTAAACCATAGGTAAAAATTCTGAAGTTTATGATCCCTATGGTCTCCAAGAAATGAATTTTTTTAGACTTTCTAAAGAGCAGCTTCTAGTTAGATGTTTTTGAGCTTCACTGCCTCTTTTGAGATTTCTGAAGGAGTTGCATCTGTGCTAGTCATTTGAAGGTTTTGTAAACTTTCCTGAACACCACTGTAAAGTTTCTTAACTCTTCATGGGAAAAAGAAGTGAGGTTTTTAAAATATCCAGGAATCAAGGATATATAAAATGACTTTCAAAAAGTAAGCCTTTGATACTCATTGAAAAGACATTGACCACATGACCAGAGATATGTTTATGCAGCTGATGATTTATGGTATTTATCTATGTAAAAAAACTAGAGATAGAGTTTTTTTATGGGGCAAACAAACATGAAACTAACAATATTTATTAGTTCGTTACAACAAAGATACTAGAACTAAAACCTCCAAGATTTTTAGAATTTGATTTCTCTCAGTCTAATCTAGCATATTTTTCTACTAATGGGATGTCTTCATTATACAGATATCTGAAACCCAATTCTGGATCTCTGCAGAAGTAAATCTCTTAAAGGAAAAGTCTAATTTATCTTCACTGTCACAACAGGGGGAAAAAGACCTGTGTTAACCTCCAAGTAAAATGTTACACACCTAAGTAAAAAGTTCCTCTGTAGTTTGCAACTTAGACCATTCCCTTGGTCCCTTTCAAGCAAAGTCAGTTTATGATCCTTCTCAATCCAAATGTTTGGAACTTCAAGACTCAGTAGAGATAGAGTATGTGGCAGGTACTACAGAAATAAATAGTGTCTTGATTTCTGCAATTTTTACGTTTATTTTAAAAAGAAAAAAAAAAAAACAAAAAAAAAGAAGCAAAACCAAACCAAAAACCCGCGTTGTGATGGATTAGCAACTCTCCTTCTCCACTCTTTGAAATTTACCAGACTAGCTCTGATGGCTTGGAAATAAGATGAAGCTATGTTTACAGCATGGTCAAATTTACAAGCATATTGTGTCAGTTTGAGTCTAATTGGAGTATTTTACTGAGAGAAGTTAAATCCTTGGCTGTGAGGAGAAGAATAACAGTCACCTATAGCACTCATTCTTCTGCTGAGAAATGCAAGTAGTCAAAATATAGATAAGGCACTCACTTCTCTCTCATTTCTCAGTTAGTTCACAGCTGTTCTCTCTGTCAGTCTGTGTCGTTGCATCTGCCTTAACTCTTTAACTCAACCTAACCCTTTTTTTTCCTCTAACATCCTTGTTGTCTTTCTGGTATCTCATCTAAGATCTCTGCACATTTATTAGATGAGATATACATAGAATCATAGAATCATAGAATGGTAAGGTTGGAAGGGACCTCAAGGATCATCTAGTTCCAACCCCCTGCCATAGGCAGGGACACCTCCCACTAGTACAGGTTACTCAAGGCCTCATCCAATCTGGCCTTGAACACATCCAGGGAGGGAGCATCCACAACCTCCCTGGGCAACCTGTTCCAGTGCCTCACCACCCTTACTGTAAAGAACTTCCTCCTAACATCTAGTCTAAATCTCCCCTCTGCCAGTTTAAGCCCATTGCCCCTTGTCCTGTCATTGCAGGACCTTGTAAATAATCCTTCCCCAGCCTTCCTGTAGGCCCCCTTCAGATACTGGAAGGCTACTATCAGGTCCCCTCGAAGCCTTCTCTTCTCCAGGCTGAAGAGCCCCAACTCTCTCAGCCTGTCCTCATAGGAGAGCTGCTCCAGCCCTCTGATCATCTTTGTGGCCCTCCTCTGGACCCGCTCCAACACTTCCATGTCCTTCCTGTGCTGAGGGTTCCAGAACTGCACACAGTACTCCAGGTGGGGTCTGACGAGAGCAGAGTAAAGGGGCAGAATCACCTCCCTTGCCCTGCTGGCCACGCTTCTCTTGATGCAGCCTAGGACTCGGTTGGCTGTCTGGGCTGCATGTGCACACTGCAGGCTCATGTTGAGCTTTTCATCAACCCAGACTCCAAGGTCCTTTTCCTCAGGGCTGCTCTCCAGCCATTCACCACCCAGCCTGTATTTGTGCTTGGGATTGTGCCTACCCAGGTGCAGGACCTTACACTTGGCCTTATTGAATTTCATCAGGTTGGCCTGGGCCCACCTCTCCAGCCTGTCCAGGTCCCTCTGGATGGCATCCCTGCCCTCTAGCAAGTCGACTGTGCCACACAGCTTGGTGTCATCTGCAAACTTGCTGAGGGTGCACTCCATTCCTCTGTCCATGTCACTGACAAAGATGTTAAACAGCACTGGTCCCAGCACTGACCCCTGAGGGACACCACTTGTCACTGGTCTCCAGGTGGACATTGTGCCGTTGATCGCCACTCTCTGGGTTCGACCATCCAGCCAATTCCTTATCCAGTGAGTGGTCCATCCATCAAGTCCATGCTTTTCCAGTTTGGTGACCAGGATGTCATGTGTTGATCCGATTATTTCTGAGGTCAGGGAAAGAAGGGATAGAGTGCGGGGCGGGGTGGGGGGAGAGGGTGCAGGAGAGAGGTTTGGTCTGGGAGCCTCCTGGGCTCCTGGGCCCAGTCTGACCATTTCAGGAGGGATTCTGTGTTTCTGTATTACTTTTAACTTGTACATAACAGTAAATATTTGTGTATTTTATATATATATGCTTGTAAATTGTACTAAGTTGTAAATATAGCTTCCTTAACTTCCAACTGCCTGAGTCTAGTCTGGTGAATTTGTGGGGGCGGGTGGGTAACTCCCAAACCATCACAGATATATACACAATATATACAAGTATTTACAAATATTTACACACACACACACACACACACACACACACATATATATATATATATTAGAAATAATACAGAAATCCAAATTCCCTCCTTGATTAGCTGAAAGATACCAACATCTGATCTACGTGACTACTGGTAACAATTTTAAATTAGGTCTGTCGTGAGATGGAAACTATAGTCTTACAAATTGGAAAAAGGGTTTGTATGTAATAAATGAGAAATGTTTTCTGTAGGACAGTGAATTTAGCTTTTCTAATGATGATGGAAAAATGTCTTGAACAGTTTATTAACAATCAATAATACATACAGGGAATACAAGCTCAAAGCTTGTGTAAACTGTCTTTCAGTATTCAGAAGTGTGAAAGAGGACATTCGTAAATTAAGAACAAGAGTGCATTCAAAAGTATCTCACCTGAAGTAATAACTCATCTTATGAAGCATATCCCTTCTTTGGTTAAGTATCTCATTGTTCAAGAGAGGAAGAGTGAAGAGCCTGCAAGTTATATGACATGATGTTCATGCTATCAATCTAGTTAGATTACTTTACCAAACTTATAAAGTTTGGTTCATGTCATGAACCAAAGATTCTAACTATGTTTATGGTACTGTCTTGTATCTAGGATGTCAGTACAGCAAGATTTGATAGCTTTTTAGATTGCCTTCTGTTTTAACTATGCCTCTCTTGATACAGAGCTTAGAAGCTTGCCTCATCCATTAATACCATACTACACATGCTGTGATGGTTTGACAGTTACCTGCCCCCCTACACCTCGTAAAATCACCCAGACTAGACTCAGCCAGCTGGAAGTTAAGGAATGAAGCTCTATTTACAGCTTAGCACAATATATAAGCAGATATATACACTATATACAGGAATATTTACAGAAATATACAAAGTAAAGGTAATACAGAAACACAACACCCCTCCCAGAAATCAGACCCCAAGAGGGGCTTCCAGCCACCCTTCCACCTTCTTCCCACCCCTTTACCTTACCCCACAGTTTGGCTTACTCGCAAGGTGAGTTTGGAGGATCAGCCAGAGGGGTTAGAAGGAAAGTGGTTAGTCAGATTATTCAGCAGAGAGGAGAGGACCCACTAGCTCCCAGAGAAAGACTGAGAGACTACCTTTTCTATGTTTGCATTCCAATTTTTAAACATCTCAGCAAGCCTATGAATCAAGTAGACATCACCACTGTTTTCTTTTCACAGCCTATAATATAATTTTCTCTATTAAAATATTCCAATTAGCCTCAAACCACCACTTAGAAGCTTGGATCATCCTTTAATACCATCCTACACATGCTTAAAATAAGGGATCTGTATTCAAACCGAATCCTACCCCTACAATGCAGACATCTGAAGAAGTGATTGCATAGCCAAAACCTGTCCAGCCAGCGTGCACAACAGATACAAACCAAGCTTTACACCATACTTGCGTTTTTTGGTTAAAAGTCTGGGTGTCAAGTAGAGCATGCTAGTGAGTCAAACACAATGCTGAAATAATTTGATTTGCATAATTTTGTCTTTCCTCAATAACCAGCTGAATTCAGGTAAGATGGAATGTAAGTACAGAATCATACAGAAATTGTTATTTTAGCTACTGGAGGGCTGTATTTTTCTGTAAGCATGAAAATTAAGAATTAACTAAATTTTGGTATAAATACATTGTGCAAGGGAATGCTTTTCCACAGAAACAGGTATGATTTTAGATCTAAATGCAAGAACTACTGTTTTGGTTTTCTGAGACAGTCTTCCTACCACTTGAATGTGATCTTTTATTCTTTGTTCTTGAGCTTGTATTTGTTTCAAACATCATTATTCTAATTTCTGTTTAAAAAGTTGTATAGATAATCACATTTTATGGACCTAGGGTTACTAACCAAATAGCATGGAAATATTAATATAATCTTTATTTAAACTAAGAACACTATGTTTTTTCTCTGAGTCAGAAAACAAGTTTGCTTCACAAAAACAACAGTATCACTCAAATAATTAAAAGTTCATCACTACAAAATCTCAGAATAACATTCTGTTTAATGGTGGTGTCATTTTTTAGTTTCATGGTGCTAAAACCAGTTCAGATAGCTTCTTCCTGTAACATTTATACATGAATCAAAGTAGTTATTGTTGCATTGAGAGTGAAAGGTAAATGTTCTTTCATGAATGTATTCACCTGTCTTATATATTATGTCTTATATTTAGGAGGAAGTTCTTTACAGTGAGGGTGGTGAGGCACTGGAACAGGTTACCTAGGGGGGTTGTGGATACTCCCTCCTTGGAGGTGTTCAAGGCCAGGTTGGACAAGGCCTTGAGCAACCTGTGCTAGTGGGAGGTGTCTCTGCCTATGGCAGGGGGTTGGAACTAGATGATCCTTGAGGTCCCTTCCAACCTTACCATTCTATGATTCTATGATTCTATATTTACGTCGTATACCTTATGCAACTCATACAATTCTGATGCCTTCACTTGGAAAATAACACATTTTGTAGTTATACAAATTTATGTAGAAGTATTTAGCTCAAATATTTAGAGAACCACAGATCTGAAGCCACCTCTGGGCATGAAACAAGAATAAAAGGTGAAGAGGTGGTAGAAAGAATAAAAGGTGAAGAGATGGTGGAAAACATGCTGTGAAGAGAGTTTGGGACCCTTAATGTCCAAAAGATCAGAGAACATCTTAATTTAAAACACTCACTGAAATGATGAAATAAGAGACCGAGGAATTTACCTGTATGAGAAGAGTGGCATTTGATTTAGATATTTGGGCATCTTATTTATTTGCCTTATAAATGCAGATTCATAGATTGGAAGATTGCATCGGATTGGAAGGAACCCTCAGAGGTAGTCTTGTACAACCCCCCTATATGAATCATAGAATCATAGAATCATAGAATAGTAAGGTTGGAAGGGACCTCAAGGATCATCTAGTTCCAACCCCCTGCCATAGGCAGGGACACCTCCCACTAGTACAGGTTACTCAAGGCCTCATCCAATCTGGCCTTGAACACATCCAGGGAGGGAGCATCCACAACCTCCCTGGGCAACCTGTTCCAGTGCCTCACCCCCCTTACTGTAAAGAACTTCCCCCTAACATCTAGTCTAAATCTCCCCTCTGCCAGTTTAAGCCCATATGCATACTGAAAAAAAAAAAAAAAAAAAAGTAATTCTCTTTAACTTTTTTTTTTTTTGTGGAAAATAAATTTCTTACTGTTGAAAGCATATGCTTTTTCTATTTTTTCATCAGTTGTAAAACATTCACATTTTCTGATGAACTTTGAGGTTTTTTTCATTTTAGTTTATTATTGACATTAATAATTTTCTCTTTGATAAAAAATATTTTGTTGAAAGATTCTTACAGGAAGTACAGGTTAGAAGCTTAAAGAAAGACTATAAAATGAAGTATTTGTGTTATATGAATTACCAGAACCAAAGATCTGAGAAGTTCAAGTTTCCTGATAATGCTGTCAGAATGAAAAAACAAGAAAGAGTTTTGTGAGCCTTAGTCTTGTTTTGAAACACAAAAGCATCTTTATGATTTAGCTGAAAATTAGGAAAATCTCACAAAAATAATTATCTAAAATGCATTTTGAAATAAATACTGAATGCAAATTTATTTTTTTGAGTCAGACAGAGAAGGGGACAAGAATGCAGAAGTACTACCTTATAGCAGTTAGTTAAGATTGTATTTGTCAATTAATACGTAATAGTTTGAACAATTTCTTACTGAAGACAGTTCACACACATATGAAGTACAGTATATCTAATTATCTGAGCAATAATTTTGAGAAACCAGATTTTTAGTCTCAGGGTTCCAAAATTATCAAAATACAGTGTGAAAATAAAACCCCTGAATAATAAGAAACTAATGATACTTTCTGCTGTTTATTATATTGACAAGATCAATCCATGCAAAGACTCAGTTATTTAAAGATACTTTATAAATATCACAATAATGAAATACCTCTGCAAAGAACTCAAAAAAGGCAGTTTTTAATCCATTCTACTAAGCTGAAGCATTTGTCACTGTCATTGTGACAGCTGGAGATTAAGATCCCAAAAGAAAAACAGATCTATTTATTGATGCTGTGTTTCAGAAGTGCACTGTTATGCAGCTTGTTACAGTAAGTGTGCATGCGTTGGCTGCAGTAGGTGTGCGTAATAGAGAACTGTAAGTAGAGAAGACAGAGCATGTTTGAAATAAATGTAATGTCTAAGTGAGTAAACTTTGCTTCTTCAGGTAAGCAGAAATGCCTATTCCATGTGTGTTGTAATTGCATTTTAGACAAGGTATGCCAATTCTTCATCCTTCATCCAAAGTTACAAGAATTAAGTCCATTAGAGCCTGAAAATATAATAAGCACTGCCTATGGTATGAGATATTTTTAAACTACAACAAGGTGAAGGAAGTAGCGAATAAAGTAGAGAAGCAAAAGAGCGGAGGAGAGTGTGCACATGTAAGTGCAATATGCAGTAATATACTCTGTAGTCTGAAATGATGCTGTGACTGGGATGGCCTGGAGGTACCTTGAAAACATATTTCAGCAAAAGAGGTATTGCATTGTGGCACATTCTCAGCAGTGAGTTTTGGTTTTTACTGTTTTGGTACTCGTGCTCTATTCATGCATTTTTTACTGCAGTCAATAATTTATTTCCAAGAAATTAAAAGCCAAACATAAAAATATATATGCAAATCAATACAGAAAAGGAGAGATAATTAATAATATTATCGTATAGAATTCAAGAGAATGATCCAGTCTTCCTTCTTCTATGTTTATGTGCAAGGCATTTAAGTGCACTATGGGGAGTTATCAGCCTCTATTCATATAATTTCTATACTGTTTTCTGACACCTCAGGACTATTATATTTGTATAACCTGGTTCCTTTACCTGCACTGGGAATTAGCTGCATGTTATAAAGAACTAACAAGCCTATACAGTTCTAAATCTAATTGACTAAGTCTTGCTGAAATGGAAGTGAATGAAGACAAACAAACTGCTAATTTTTTTCCCCATCTTGATCCCAGTAGGAAAAGAAAAAATCTTTCTTAACCCAAATAGACACACCTGCAGTATCTTCACATCATGACTCTATAACATGACGGAGACATACCTCTGCATCTTTCAGCCCCGAATAGTGAAATCAATATGAAATAAAAGTTAAAAATACACAACTATTACATTGCTTTGACTGGTCATTGTGAATCAGACATCTTGAGAAGAAAGAGGAAGGTCTGTTCTGAGACACTTCACTTTTTTCCACATCGCTTTCCTAGTCCATCCTTTGTAATCCACAACAATGGATAAAGTGGTTTTAACTTTTAATGAATTACTGCTTCTGTTTTGCTGAAAGGTAATAGAACTGGAAAGCAACAGTCAAAGGTCCTGACACCTTATTTTTCTGCATGGTTAATCTACTTTAGTCAGATAGTGGAAACTCAGATTAATAAGGTCATTCATATCTGCACATTTAGTTCCTAAATATATCTGTAACCAATGAATGAAAACTTGTAAAACCATCTGGTTGAGTGAATAGCCAGATCTTCAATGGAGCAATTATTTTAGCCCTTGTCTGCACTAATGTAGCTGTGCTGAAATCAGCAGAATTTTTACTTGGGTATTTATCCAAAATCGTAGACTGGTTTGGGTTGGCAAGGACCTCCAAAGGTCACCTAGTCCAGTCCCTCTGCAGTGTACAGGCACATCCTCCATTAGATCAGGGTGCCCAGAGTCCCATCAAACCTGACCTTGAATATCTCCAAAGATAGGATCTCAACTACCTCCCAGGGCAACTTGTTCCACTGTTCTGCTACTCTCATGGCAAAGAACTTCCTCCTAACATCCAACCTAAATCTACTCTTCCCTAATCTATAATCACAGCTCCTGGTCCTATCACTATAGGCCTTTGTGAACAGTCCCTTTACAGCCTTCTTGTAGGCCCCTTTCAGGTACTGGGAGACCACTATGAGGTCTTCCTGGAGTCTTTTCTTCTCCAGGCTGAAAATCTCCAGCTCCCTCAACCAGTCCTTCTAGGAAAGGTGGTCCAGCTCCTTGATCATTTCTGTGGCACTCCTGCTCCTTCAGGTCTGTGTTCCTCATATATTAAGGGCACCAGAGTTGAATGCAGTATTCCAGGTGAAGTCTTACCAGAGAAAAATGGCAGAATTGCCTCTCTTGATATGCTGGACATGCTTCTTTTGATGCAGTCGTGGATGCAACTGGTCTTCTGGGTTGTAAGCACGCATTGTTGGCTCTGTCCAGCTTCTCATCCACCAGAACTCCCAAATCCTTTTCTGCAGGGCTGCTTTCTATCACATCATCCCCCAGCCTGTGTTGATAATGAGGATTGCTCTGGCCCAGGTGCAGAACCCTGCACTTGCTCTTGTTGAATCTCATGAGATTCATCTCAGCCCACCTCTCCAACTTGTCCAGGTCCTTCTGAACGACATCCTCTTCCTCTAGCATGTCAACAGCACTACTCAGCTTGGTGTCATCTGCAAACTTGCTGATGGTGCACTTGATCATACTCTTTATAGCACTGATAAAAATATTAAAGTACTAGTCCCAGTATGGACCCCTAAAGGACAGCACTTGTCACTGCTCTCCATCTGGAATGTGAGCCATTGACCACTACTCTCTTTCGTGTGTGTTAGACTTTACCACACAATTAAGCCAAAATACAAGTAGTGGCCAAATAAAATTTGCTAATTTTTTTTTCCATGTAAATAAAATGTGAAATAAGTATAAAATTTAACTTACAACATATTCTATAAATCTATAATTTTAATCTTCAATAAAATTTGGTTTATTTTCAGAATATATTTTTGCATGTTTTGCTTAAACAGGATCTTATATAGGACTGAGATAAATAAGTCATGGGAGTCTTCACAATTTGAAGTTTCCTGAAACAAAAGCTTACTTCAAAACTGAAAAAATCAGAAAATGAGATTTGTCTAAGTGCTTATATAGATCCTATTGTTCAGTACATAATTTTGACTTCTGAGATTTTTCTAGAGTCACAGAATATTCAAATAAAAACAATTTATAGTGACATGTGTTTTTTCAATGAATTCTGAGTTGCTAGAGAATTGTTTTCTCTGCTGCCTCGTCATGCCATAGACAAATCCAATATTTCTATTCTGCTGCTGGAGTACATTACATATAAAAGTTTTTTTCCTTGACATACTGACAAACAAGTTATTTTTTCTCCTGACTTGTCTCTACCTAGTTGCTTCTCTTATTCTTCTTTTAAAAAAGGAAGGTTAAAACAGAGATTTATTTCTCAATTAAGCCATTTGTGTTTGTACGGTGTACTTATTTCCGCAGTATTTTCTTATTCTCTCCTTTAGAACACAGTCTAATAATCACTGTAAACCTCTGAAAATTTATGATTGTTTTCTAATAAGATCCAAGTGTTATGCAGCAGCTGCTAAAAATAATGAAAAAGAAAGATAGCAGGTTTGAGAAATGCATTTTCATTGTTTAGAGTGGCACAACATTAGTGAAAATGACTGACATAAAACTACAGAACTCTGGATTTTCTCTTTATTGCGCTGACATGGTATTATTTTCAAAGACAGAATTTTGGCCTTGGAAAGCTTCCCTCTCTATGTAAATCTTATACTATGTGTGTTAATATAGTTCAACTCTTCAGTGCATTGCATTTGCATAAACTTGAATTGTGTATTTTCGTATATATATAAAGGTTTCTTATTTCTAAACAGATGTATTTTCCTTCCATTTTGAATGCAGTAGAACATTACACAGTGTGTCATTGGTGGTGTATACCTGTTGGTCAATATTTAATAATTAGCAAAGTCCTTAAGTAATAGTTTTAGAGGGCAAGCAAATTTAGTCACTTTTCACAAACAACATCTAGCAGAATTAGCAAAACTGTAAATGGTTAACCATGGTTATATCAAGTGTTCTTTATTACTGGTCACTATTAATTGTCTGGAAGACATGACATTTAAAGCTTTTTGATCTGGACACAATGTACTGTATTATATATAATAAAATTTTTTTAAAAACCCCAAACAAAAAACCCCAAACCCTCTCATCTGACAAAAATGAAGTCTCCAGTTCTGAAGATTGTAGAACATTTTTTAAGAGGGTAGATGTTGATTTATGAAAAAATTGCAATTCTTGCAAATATACTTTTCACTTGAACTCTGCTCACTAGTCTACTTCCAGTGGAAACAGACTATAACAAGCTAGTGTATACATAGTTTCCTGGTTATATTTTTTACTTTTCCTGTCCTTTCCAACATTTACTGTTGCTCCCAGACAAAATATTGGTTCCTACACATGCCTGCAACTCAGATTTGCTGGATCATCCTTTTTTTTTTT
>VWZE01012368.1:0-21694 GCA_013396675.1 Eubucco bourcierii | reverse complement strand
CCTATGGCAGGGGGTTGGAACTAGATGATCCTTGAGGTCCCTTCCAACCTTACTATTCTATGATTCTATGATCTACTTAGAAACAGGCTCCTAGTAATCACCTTAAAAGATCTGAATATTGTCCTTATCACCATCAGACTTTCTTTTCTTCTTATTTTGATGTGTACTGAGTCAATGTGAGAATATTTTGGTAGAAGCGGCACTGCAGTGCTGGCTTCTCTGAGAGAAGATTAGAATTTGCTCTTACATCAGGAAAGTCAGTTTCAACCAGCTCCTGTTCACCAAAGTTGAGCTCATCAGCAATTCTAGTGGTTCTTCTGTGATAATGCACACATAGAAGGGTTAAAAATGCTGAGCAATATCTGCAAGTATGGGAGTCTGCTCTGGAGCAGTTTAATCCTGATGTCCTGTACCAAGATGAAAGGACTCACAGGCCAGGTATTGTTTGCCTTCTTGGCCATGTGGGCACATTGTTGGCCCGTATTCAGCCTGCTGTCTATGAACACCTCCATGTCTTTCTCTGCTGATTAGTTTTCCAGCTGTTCTACTCCAAATCTGTAGCATTATACGGAATTGTGACAGAATATCAGGATCTGGCACTTCGCCTTGTTGAATCTAATACTATTGACATTTGCCCATCAACCTATTCAGATCCTTCTGACAAAACTTCCTATTCTCAAGCAGATCAACACTCCCTACTTACTGTCATCAGCAAACTTGCTAAGTGTTCGATACCCTCATGTAGATCATTAATAAAGATACTAAGTAATATTATCACCAATACTGAGCCCTGGGGAACACCACTTTTGACCAGACACCAACTGGACTTAGTTTCTGGATTTAACAGGTGAAATTCCAAGATGAGTTTACAGGATATTCATAAATGAGCCGAGAGTGAATGGTGACCTACAGAACTCTTCTTGGATGCTTCAGAAACTTTGAGGTAGCGGGTGAGACCAGACACATATTGTTATGTGCAGGAATGAAGCCTTTGGAGCCTGCAATGTTAAGGCAGTCTACCTTGGAGTATTTTTTGTAGGCAAATTTCAGGAGAACCTCCATAGCAGTGACATTACATGTGACCATATCAAATACATTCCACTGGTTTCTAAGTGTCAGAGAGCGGGAAGCATGGATAGATTGTTACAGTTTACTAATAAGTACAAATGGAAATTTGCATAATAAAATTATGTTTCATAGTATGTAGATTTCAGTAATGTACAGTATGTAGGTTAGGCTAAGTGTAACCTACAGGAAGACACAAAGCATGTGACTCAGTGCCTCCATTTTCAGTGAGCAGCATGTCAACAGCTCAGGATCCTGAAAACATAATTCCATACTCACTCCTAAGTGCATTTCTAGCTGTTAAACATTTAAAACAGCAAATGGCTATCTAAAAAAGAATAGAAATGTAACTTCGTCATGATAAGACTCACAGACAGAAAACAGTAGAATTAAGTATCAGGGAAGGTAGACTCTAAATTTGGCAAAGTTAATACAATTCTATTTCATGTATGAAGAGTAAAAGACTCAAAGCAAATACTATTTGCACTCTGTGAGGCACACTGTTACCATCCGTCTTTGAGGGATTAGTCTTGAAAAACCTACTCTGAATTTTATAGCTTACATCCATTTCAAAATTAGAAGCGTGTAAGTGCAATCTCTTGTGAGACAGGGACAGTGTGCTAATGTATTAATACAACATTCAATGCCAGTAGTACTTCAGAAGCATAAAATAATAGCAGAGAGCATTTCATATGGTGATGCAATCCAGGCATCTTAGCAATGTACATAAATGTCCTTAGAAATGTAGCCCAGAATATTAGCATATATTTAAGGGTTTGTCAAGAAATTAAATGATAGCTGCACGCTGCTTTTTTCCAGGTTAGTTATGAAAAAATAGTACACATAATTTTGAAAACTATGCATTTAAAAAAACCCAAAAACCAGTTGTCTGAATCATCTCAGGAATTGAATAACTTAAATATGGAAATTTTAAATAGAAACTCTTGTGTCCAAGACATGGGGAAGGGCCAATGTGTTTTGAAAAATTCTCCAAAAATCGTTGCTATTTTTAATCTGAAGCACCACTCAGAATTTCAGATACTTCCAGTTAATTGAAAAGTTTGAGCTTGCAGTTTGAGCTTCACAGAGCTTGCAGGTTGCCATTCCCTGTGATATGTACATTCCTTATGGTCCACGGAACATCTTCTTCTGCCACATTGCTTGGCCTCCTTGTATGGAAGAGGTGAAGGCTAGCATACCTCTAGAGTGCTAGCAAGTAGAAATAGAAGTTGACTGGCTGAAGCTGTTGTGCTTACAAATTCAATGTTAAAATGTGAACTTTTTTGAAGACACAGACAGGTTTCTTGCAGAACAAATAAAATCTCCAGTGAAGGGTGATGATTATTTCCCTTTCACTTCAAAGAAAGACTTTAGTAGCTCAAAAGCACACATAAAAGTAGTAATAATCACCCTTCACAGGTGAGATATCCTGTAGGTATAAAATGCACAGTTGTCTCCTCACTGAACCTTCAGTTGTGGACTTGACAAAGAAAGAGACAGTCTATGATTTCTCTTTCACATAGATATATTCTGATTCTTTATCCTTCCTCATTGCTCTCTCCAACCCCACTCCCTCCTTTTTTTTTTTTTCCTCTAATTTTTTTCCCCCTCTTACTTTCTATTGTAGACTTTAACATGCAGATCTACATGCAGCTGCAGGATGAGATGTCTCTGTTGTAGGGAAAGGTAAGAGATTATCTCTGCATAATTTGCTGTGGATCAAGAGAGAGGTTCTGAAAAGGTGTGACTGAAGACCTGTTTCATCATGTAAAGGTCTACTTTGTTTCCCTTTGATTTCTGTGGCAAGTAGTTATGCCACATGGGTGGCAGACTATCTCAGTGTTAAGGACATATCCTTCCTTTGTCAGGGTGAAACAATTTCCATAACAAAAGAGCAGCCTGAGTCAAAATTCAAATTCATGTGACAACCAGCATAGGCAGTAAATATAGGTGGATGAATGGAGGTGGCATCATGTTTTAGGGCAGTTTGATCAATTCTTTGTACCCAATAGCCCATCTTGTACTTGGGCAAGCGTAACCATAAAATCGTAGAATCATAGAATGGAATCTGGAAGGGACCTCAAAGATCATCTATTTCCAGTCTCTGGCCATAGGCAGGGACACCTCCCACTAGTACAGGTCACTCAAGGTCTCCTCCAAACTAGTCTTGAACACATTCAGGGAGGGAGCATCCACAACCTCCCTGGGCAACCTGTGCCACTATCTCACCACACTCATTGTAAAGAACTTCCTCCTAAACATCTAGTCTAAATCTCCCCTCTACCAGTTTAAACCCCTTGCCCCTTGTCCTGTCATTACAAGACCTTGTAAATAATTCCTCCCCAGCCTTCCTGTAGGCACCCTTCAGGTATTANACCCTCTCCAACACTTCCATGTTCTTCCTGTGCTGGGGGCTCCAGAACTGCACACAGGACTCCAGGTGGGGTCTGACAAAAGCAGAGCAAGGGGGCAGAATCCCCTCCCTTGCCCTGCTGGCCACATTTCTCTTGATGCAGCCCAGGACTCGGTTGCCGTCTGGGCTGTGTGGGCACAATGCAGGCTCATATTGGGCTTTTCATCAACCCAGACTCCAAGGTCCTTTTCCTCAGGGCTGCTCTCCAGCCATTCACCACCCAGTCTGTATTTGTGCTTGGGATTGTGCCTACCCAGGTGCAGGACCTTACACTTGGCCTTGTTGAATTTCATGAGGTTGACCTGGGCCCGCCTTTTCAGCCCGTCCAGGTCCCTCTGGATGACATCCCTGCCCTCTAGCAAGTCAGCTGTACCACATAGCTTGGTGTCATCTGCAAACTTGCTGAGGGTGCACTTGATTCCTCTGTCCATGTCACTGACAAAGATGTTAAACAACACTGATTCCAGCACTGACTTCTGAGGGATGCCACTTTTCACTGATCTCCAAGTGGACATTGTGCTGTTGATCACCGCTCTCAGCTTATTACCACCCAGCCAATTCCTTTTCCAGCGAGTANGGTGCACTTGATTCCTCTGTCCATGTCACTGACAAAGATGTTAAACAACACTGATTCCAGCACTGACTTCTGAGGGATGCCACTTTTCACTGATCTCCAAGTGGACATTGTGCTGTTGATCACCGCTCTCAGCTTATTACCACCCAGCCAATTCCTTTTCCAGCGAGTACTCCACCCATCCAGTCCATGTTTTTTCCAGTTTGGTGACCAGGATGTCATGTGGGACAGAGTCAAATGCCTTACTCAGGTCCAGGTAGATAACCAGTTGGTAATAAATAAATAATTAAATAAATAAAAATCTTAGACATTTATTACATGGAAGTTTTCAAACTGCATAATTGTAAGCTTCTGTGCCAATATGATTTATCAACAAAGTGGTTAGTTTTCTCTTTTTGTGCTGATTACAAAGTGCTTTAAATCTTTAGAATAAGCACAGGATGTGCGTAGGGAAACATTTTCTATTAACTGGACATGTGAGCAATCCAGGCTGTGCTAACTGCTAATTGTAAGCTGAAGTTTCACAGCCTACATGAAAATGTTATCCAAAGGGCCAAGCACACAAAACGCGACAGCCATCAGGAGAAATTAACAACAGCAGGCAATGGTAGGAAGATCAAAGCAAAACAAGGGGCGTTTTGTACAAATAGTGGTGAGCTAACCGCTTGGTTCCCTCACAGCTCACGCCTTAACGACTTACACCAATTATAGAATGCCATGATAGTTTGCATCTTGGTGATTTGGGACAGTTGCTTGGGGCAACAGTTTGTCCCTTAATGATTTGGACCAATTGCTTTGTAACGGGCTGGTTTGAACAGTCTGTTGGAAGGTTGTATAAATGCATGTTCATATTCAATAAATGGGCATTGCTTGAATCATATCGATATGTGTGTGGTTTTGTCCAGAAGCTCCCGCCAAAGAAGTCCCTGGTAGAATTGCTACAGAGGTGGATGAAAACCTATAATTTTTTAACCTCCAAATTCTCTGTCTGTATCCTTCTTTCACCTTGAGTATTTAACACTGGGGAGTATTTTTTAAGCTGTTTTATTAGCATAGAAACATTCACCTGTCCTTCAAAATTATTTTGTGATGATTAATCAAGGTTTGTAGGGCACATCTGAGATTTTCAGCACCAAGTAAAAATTAAGTACCATTATTTGTCTATTCTTAGAGTTTTATCCCTGTTTATAAGCCTTTGGGGAAAGTAAATATGATCAAAGCCTGTTTCATGGAAAGTCTTTAGAACTGCATGTTTTCAACAGAAAGCTAACTCATTCCCTTGACTCTCTTTCCACTGGCATTGCTGTCCTACTGCTTTCTCCAGTGTGATGTCAGACTGATGTAACTAATGTGCAAGAGATAATGATATGTAATGAGTTGTTCTGTATGTTATCTGTTTCACTTTGCAACACCTTTTGTGGGTTGCTCTCATAAATCTTGATTCAAAAAGGGGAATTAAACTCAAAGCTGGTGGAAACTCAGAATTCTGAGAGAAAATATCATCTGTTCTCATTTCAAAAGAGCAGCTTTTGAGTAATTTCTTTAAGAAATTTGTAACACTAAGAGATATTGCCTGTCTTGAAATATTTTTAATTGAATAACAGTTCAAATTTTAAAATTTTATACAATTGATTTTCAATGTTTGTTAACTAGTTGTGTGGCAGCATTATGTAAATTATCAAATTGTAAATAACTACTGATATGTCATGGTATGATTAATAATTTATATTGCCTTTTTATACAAAGATCAAAGAAATAAATGCACTGATACTTTGAAATCATTGTCCTTGTAGGGCATAGATCCTGCCAGACTGGTTTAACCCTTGATCCACGTGTCAGTTGTCTGGTGCTGCCCCTCAGTGTGCCTGCATGGTCCCACTAGGTATGAAGCTTTGAATTCATTGGTCAGAAAAATGATGCTAATGCCTATCGGACAGTTTCATTTTCAAAATGATGTATTTAACGGGGGGTGATTTAGAAACCGTGCCTTTCTGCACTGACCCTCAACTGGGAGCAGCACCCCATTTGCGGCTCCTTAACTAGGAATCACAGCGATCACATGTTTGCAGCTTGCACTAGCACCTTAGTAGCAACTCAGTTCTTCTCTAGTTCCCTCTGCCTGGAACATTTTGTATTTTGCCCTTGGATCATTATCGTGGGTTTTGGAAGTGTCTTTGTACAGGAAACTTACTAAGGGAACAAAGCATCCTGAGTACATATGCTAGAGTTAATGCTAAGACTCCATAAGCATAGTTAGAATTTTTTCCTGGTTTTGCATTCCTATTTTCCAAGTTCTGATTTTTTAAACTGCTTAATTCCATGTTTATAAATACTTTTTGTGCAACTACTTCCTTTTTACCGAAAATCCAAAGAATCTCAGGGAATTTCCCCAAATTTTTTAATATTAAATAAAACATTATTGATATTGAACATAATATTCATCATTAATAACTATTAATTTATACAACAATCATTGCTCTTATTTTCTTCATAAAACTTATTTCTATTTATACTGAAAATTTTAGACAGAAATGAGAAGAAACAAAAAGGAATTTTTTTAAATAGGGCTTTTCTTAATATATTTTCCAATCACTTTTTCTTTGTCAATGAAAATAGCCTGAAAGAATTTCCCCTCTCCCAACGTAACCCCAAAAGTAGTGATGATTTGATTCCTTCCATCCATGTACTCTGGGGAAGGAAAATCCTCTAGTTGTATTACTGCAAAACTAAGTAAGCTACCATCTATGAAAGATGAAAAGTTTTCATGAGTATAGCTCCATCTTTTATAATATGTATAAAATGAGTTCTGAAGAGGTTTTTGCAAGCAAGTTAATGACTCTTGAGGAAGGATAGTTGCTAGAAATAAAATACTACTTTATATTATCATCCAAGCATAGAACTTGCACTGTTACTGATACTTGTTTTTACTAATAATGCAGAAACTATTTATATGGAAATCATGTAGTATGTGCTGCAATCTTGGAAAACATGTAATTTTAAAACAACTTCCAACAACTAAGAAAGGGTATGACTGTAATCTGGAGCCTGAACTAAGAAAATTTGTCTTAGTAGGGATTTAAGATTTTAGACATTTTAATTCATGAAAAGATCAAAAAACAGAGGGAGAGAACACACTTCTTTGAAATAAAAATAATACTTCTTTATAAGTTTGGAGGTTCAGCTCCTGAGTGTCTATAAGATAGTGGAATAGGCTGGAACTTGATGTTTTAAAACATTTCCTTATTCTCAACTAAAATAAATTTTAAAAAGTACCTCAAGCATTTACATGTCATCCAACTAGTGGACACAGAAGAACTGACAATACCCTTAGAACTGAGAGTACTATGAACTCTGCTTTGTGTGTCTTCCTCACTGAAATGGGACTGTTAATTTGGGGAACAATCAGGTCTAGCTGTACTATGCTGCCATGATTTTCATCTTCCTAATAATGTATGCAGTGGTACAGTTCAAGACCAATGACAACCCAAGTTTATAGTCATGTTTGATTTGATATAATTGAGCTGCTAGTTAAATGGTTTAAAAAAAATAAAATAAATAAATCTAGTAAGCTATAATTTAGGTAAGAACTGCAGATAATACAACAGTCAGGCAGGACAGGAAGTAAAAACTCCCTCTTCTAATAGAGCCATCATAATAGGTCTCATTGTTATATCTCACTAATTGTTCTAGTCTCTGGTTTTCTCATATCTGACCTATGGATTTTTCTTTTGGAAGGAGCTCTTGTGCTTGTCCTACATCTGCTTGTGTATTCAGTGTTGACAAGTCCCCTCTTTGTTTTGCCAGTTGTTTTTTTGCCTCAGTCAGAGACAGCTTTTAAGTTAAATTGCCATCTGGCAACTTCACTGCTCTTCAAAGTTCTCTGAAAGGAAACTCATTTAGCAGGTGCACACTAAGTCATTGGCAAGTTATTGACAAATGAAAAAAAAAGGTCAGCCTAGACTGACAAGAGCACACTTCTAAGCAAGAGCATTACACACATTTTAAAATAAAAAAATTGACAGTCAGAGGACACAGTCTCAGAAGACGGACATGTATTTCTAGATGTCTTGTTTCTCTTTCTCTCCTTTTCTTTCTTTTTTATAAAACTACAAAGATTACTAAGTTAGAAATAGAAACCAAGATGAAGATGTGTGAGTCCTGGGCTTTCCATTTACAGTTTTGTACTCCAAAAGATAAAGCATTTGTCTGAAAAAAAACCCCAACAAAACAAACAACCACCAAAACAAAAAAAAAAACCCACAAAAATGAAAACAACAAAACCCTCAATTAGCTAAATGAGGTGTCTTCAATTACCGTATATTTCTGAATTAATCCCTTCCATGTATCTAAAGCACCTGAAAGGCAGAATGTGTCCATTTGTTTATGAAAGATGATTAGGAACAGTTTTGTAGACAAAAGAGATTTTTAGAATGATTATGGGATAGGGAAGAGAAAATTTAGAATAAAAGCGTAGGGTTTTTATTTTAGATAACAATGAGTACAAGAAAGAATACATTTAATGATGCACATAGCTGATTCTGATCACAGAAAGTACCATTTTAGATTAAGTTATGATGTCACTAGACATAGTATTTTCAGTGAGTCAAAATAAAATAATAGGCAGAACTTCAGACTGTGACTTGGCTTCTGCACTATGCTACAGTATGTTCTGTTAGCTATTTTTAAATTCTTAGATGCCACAACTGTGATTGAGGCACTCAGCTATTTTCTTCACCTAATGAAGAAAACAGAGTCTTCTCATAGACCTGTGTTGACACTGAAGAAATAAAATGACTATTGTACTCTTTTAGGATGCTATGAAGACATCTAATGGCAAAATCTTGCCTAATATTGCTCTCAAGTCCATGTTTAGAAAAAGTATTTTTAAATGTCTGCATTGAATGAGTACATTTGGAGCTGTGATTCATTCCTAAACAGAGTGCTAAGGGTTATGCAAAAATATCTCCAGGTCAACTAAATACAGCAGATTATAGTGTCAAACTTTGTTTAGAGTTTAATACAATCTGAAACCTTACATAGAATCATAGAATGGTAAGGTCAGAAGGGACCTCAAGGATCATCTAGTTCCAACCCCCTGCCATAGGCAGGGACATCTCCCACTAGTACAGGTCACTCAAGGCCTCCTCTAACCTGGTCTCGAACACATCCAGTGAGGAAGCAGCCACGACCTCCCTGGGCAACCTGTTCCAGTGTCTCACAACCCTTACTGGAAAGAACTTCCTCCTAAACATCCAGTCTAAATCTCTCCTCTTCCAGTTTAAACCCCTTGTCCATCCCCAGCCTTTCTGTAGGCCCACTTTAGATACTGGAAGGCTACTATAAGGTCCCTTTGAAGCCTTCTCTTCTCCAGGTTGAAGAGCCCCAACTCGCTCAGCCTGTCCTCGTAGGAGAGCTGCTCCAGCCCTCTGATCATCTTTGTGGCCCTCCTCTGGACCCGCTCCAACACTTCCATGTCATTCCTGTGCTGGGGGCTCCACAGTTGTACACAGTACTCCAGGTGGGGTCTGACAAGAGCAGAATAAAGGGGTAGAATCACCTCCCTTGCCTTGCTGGCCATGCTGTTCTTGATGCAGTCTGGGACTCAGTTGATGTCTGGGCTGCATGTGCACACTGCAGGCTCATGTTGAGCTTTTCATCAGCCTAGAGCCCCAGGTCCTTTTCCTCAGGGCTGCTCTCCAGCCATTCACCACCCAGCCTGTATTTGTGCTTGGGATTGTGCCCACCCAGGTGCAGGACCTTACACTTGGCCTTGTTGAATTTCATGAGGTTGGCCTGGGCCCACCTCTTCAGCCCGTCCAGGTCCCTCTGGATGACATCCCTGCCCTCTAGCAAGTCAAGTGTGCCACACAGCTTGGTGTCATCTGCAAACTTGCTGAGGGTGCACTCGATTCCTCTGTCCATGTCACTTACAAAGATGTTAAACACACTGGTCCCAGCACTGACCCCTGAGGGATGGCACTTGTCCCTGGTCTCCAAGTGGACATTGTGCTGTTGATCACCACTCTCTGCTTGTAACCATCCAGCCAATTCCTTATCCAGCGATCACACATGGACAGGAGTATGATCAATCATGGGAATATGTGTGTCTTGGAATCTGAAAGATCATAGTATATAAACATTTTGAAATATTTGAATATTTTTCTGTGTAGAAATTTACGTCACCAACCCAGGAATACCTTGTCCTTGATGTAAGCAGACTGGTTTTTAATAGAAAAAGGATGGTATAATGAAGAAACCATTTATATCTTTCAGACAGCAGTTCAAAATGAAGCTAGAAAGAGCACTAACTGGATGTTGCTTGCACTGAAACCAAATTACACACTCTATGAAAGGCTGTACATATCTAGAGGAATAAGAACTTGTTCTAAACCAGAGTAGTCCCAAGGTAAATATCTTCTATTTCTACTTGAACGCACCAACTAGAACAAGGTATTTGTCAGAGAGTCAGTAGGAACTAATGGAGGTAAAGCTCTGGTGACAGGTAAAATCTGTGCCCTGAAAGTCAAACTCTAAAACTATACACATGAGCTCTATTACAGAGAAATCTTGAGAAAACAACATAGTCTCCTGAAGACTCCCAAATCAACACAGAGCAGACATACACAAAAGAGAGATAAGAGTGGAGAATCAAATACAAAAGTCTAGGGAAGTCACAGTGATTTTTGGCTTTTAAAAAGTTGCTAAAAGATAGCCATAGTTTCTAATTCAGCATTTCTATGCTACAGTTCTATAGACAATTTAAGAGACTGAAAAGTCAAAGAAGAAAATAAAATGTCCTTTCAACTTCATGGTTTAATAAAATCTGATACTAAAATCAATTCAACTCAGAAATTGAAAAACATCTGTAAGTAAACTTGCCTTCTCTGAGGAACATTGTCAACGATTTTCATGCCAACGGCATCGCAGCCTGTATCAGGAATAGTGTGCCCAGCAGGACCAGCATTGGTGAAGCAACACCTTGAGTACTTTGTTCAGTTTTGAGGCCCTCACTATGAAAAAGAATTTGAAGTACTGGAGTAGGTCCAAAGAATGACAACAAAGCTGGTAAAGGGTCTGGAGAACAGGTCATGAGGAATAGCTGAGGGAACTGGGGTTGTTTAATTTGGAGAAAAGAATGCTGAGGGGAGATCTTCTTGCTCTCTGCAACTACATGAAAGGAGATTGCAGTGAGGTGGACATTGGTCTCTTCAATCTTTATACAGTTACCTGATGTGTTAAAAATATTGAGTATTCCCCTTTTCAAGCCGTCGTATTTCTTTACCTTTACTGTGAATAGGATTTAGTGCATTCCAATTCATCTATTTAGGGGTCATATGTGAGCTAAGTCTTTAAAGTTCTTTCACAGTTCATGCAAACCTAATCATGGGGTCAAAAAAATTACTCAGTTCACCCTGAAGTAGACAGTGAATGTCAGATTTGTAGCATTGCTCTTTAGTCAGTTCTCCTGAGCAGAGTTGTGGTACAAAACAGAAAGGAGGCATTTAAAAATGTCATGGTATTTAATTCAATTAGTTTATAGTGAACACTTGATTGCTCCTTGACTGAGAACTCTGCTTTTGATTGTTCGCCTCTTATGCACAGCAAGCCAACCACTGTAGATGCTGTGAATTTGTACAGTTCAGCAGTCTTTCGTGGGTATTTGTTGTGTCTGCCTCTTTTTTACCACACAGCAAGGCTGGAGGTTTTAATTTCTTTTAACAGAAGCTAAAATGCTACATGTCACTTGACTTATAAATAGTCTTCATTTGCCCAAGCGCTCTCTCTCTTTAGCAAGTATCTACAAGACAAAGAAAGAGCTATGCACGTCATCTATGTGGACATCTGTAAAGCCTTTGACATGATACTCCACTGCATCCTTCTCTCTAAACTAAAGAGATATGGATTTGACAAGTAGTAGGATGGTCTCTTCCCGAAAGTAATGGTCAATGGCTTGATGTCCAGACAAGAAGTGATGTCTCTTCATCAAGATGATGTGATCAAGTCCACCTTCAACAAGTTGCAGATGACATCAAGCTGACTGGTGCAGCTGATATGTCTGAGGAAGAGGCTGCCATTCTGAGACCTAAACAAATTTGGAAACTGAACCTGTGGATATCAGAAGTTTAAGATCCTGCATGTGAGTGGAGTCAATCATCAATATCAATGCAGGTGGGGGGATCAAAGGATTGAAAGCAGTCCTTTGAAGAAGGATTTGTGGGTAGAGGTGAATGAAAAGGTGGATATGAGCCAGACTAGAAATCCATCTGTATCTTGGGCCAAACCAAAAGAAGTATGGCCTGCTAATCAAAGGAGGTGATTCTCCCTCTACTTCATTGTGGTGAGAGTTCACCTGGAATATCGTGTCCACCTTTGGAGATCTCACCAAAAGGTAGACATAGATCTATTGGAGGAGGTCTGGAGGAGGGACACAAAAATGAACAAAAGGCTAGAGCATATCCTTGAAGAAATGCTGAGTATTGGAATTTTTTAGATTCGAGAACTCTACAAAGGGACTTGTAGCATTTCAGTACTTAAAGTAGGCCCATAAAAAAGATGAGGACAGGCTTTTTATCAGGGCTTGTTGCAACAGGACAAGTCATAATGGTCCTAAACTAAAACAGGGTAAATTTAGCTGTAAGCAAGACACTTTTTTACTAAGAGTTTGATGAAAAACTGGAATAGGTTTCCCAGAGAGGCATTATATGCCCTATCCCTGAAAACATTCAAGGTCAGGCAGGATGGGGGTCTGAGCAACCTGATCTAGTTAAAGATGTCCCTGCTCACTGGAGAGTGGGTTGGACTAGAAGCCTACTATCCCAGATTATTCCATAAGACTGTGATTCTCCAGTGTGATCTTTTCATAGTCCAGTGCAATGATCTGAGTATCCATTGGGAATGTGGGAGATCAAAGTTTTCGTTCAGCCCAAAGAAACTCAGATTCCTCCTATTTACCAGTAGGTTGGCTAATCAGTAATCTACAGGGATTTTGGGGATGTTCATTAGAAGCAATCAATATTGCTTCAGCTGTAACTTCACAGCGGATACAAGGGTCATTCAGAGATAAGAAACACAAGGATTAAAAGTCTTTTGTTGTCTGATTTCCTAAGTGTTCACATGGAAAGAGAAATAAAGCTTTACTGACTGATCCTGGAATTGTTCATGTATTCAATTCTTGCAAACTACCAGAGAAAAATGTGTAAAACAGCAGGAAAGCAGGGAGAAACACCCAGAATGTATGGTGGTTTGGCCCTGACTGGAGACCAAATGCCTACCAAAGCTGCTTTATCAGTCCCCATCTTAGATGGACAGGGGAGAGGGGAAAATACAACAGAAGCCAGTTATAATAATAATAAGCAATAGACTGCAGGGAAGAAAAAGCAAAGAGATGTTAGTCTACACTTCCCATCATCGGGACAATGGTCTTGGGAAGAAAGGCATTCTACATGTAATGGTTCCCCTGGAGGACAAATGCCACTTCCTTCTTTCACTTCACTCTCATATTTGAGCTGACATCATATGGCATGGACTATCCCTTTGGCCAGTTTGGGTCAGCTAGCCTGGATCTGTACCATCAGACTCTTGGGGCAGGGAAATGTTGGAAAAGCACAGCCTGAGTGCTGGACGTAGCTGTAGCCAAAACATTGCTGTGTCATCAACACCCAGCCACAGCACTAGAAAGATGCTTTGAAGAATCTTAACCCCATCTTAGCCCAAAACCAATACAGAATGCTTCCATCTTTAACATTCCTAAAGGTAGTTAATAGTAGTATATACCCTTCTACTTGCCTAATATATTGTTCATCTACTGATCCAGGAAGTGATGGATTTTTAGAAATGTAGTACTTAACATTTCTTCACATTGGAGAAGAGGTGGAGTGTCTTACCCTGTTGCGGATCGCATTAGAAATAAGGACATAGTTCCTAAGAACATCTGTACAACCCCGGATTTGAGGGTGCAAAATACGTTGCTTTGGGATAGAAAAGGGCTGTGGCTTGATATGAGTTGTGGTATGAAGAGTGCTAAAGAATTCAAGGACAAGTCATCCTTGAATTCTTCGTAAATAACTGCTAGTAGCTAAAGCTTGCAAACGCAAGTAGGAGGAACATGTAAATGTGACTTATTAGGCTTGAGCCAATCGCTTGCTGACAGCTGTGCATATAGTTACAGGGTACTATAAAAATGTCTGATGCTTAAATAAAGTTGCACCTTGATTATCACTCATATTGAGTTGGGTTGGTGTCGTTTATTTCCTTTCCCGACATTATCCTTCTCCCAGTATTAAAATTTTTAGACTAGTCTGATCTCATCTGCTCTTACACATCTAGAAGTGTTTAAAGATAAATATAACATGAAACACTATCAGTTATTTGTTGTACTATTGACTGATCTATCTGTATTAGGTTTGGCTGAGCTGGAGTGAATTCTCCTCAGAGCACCTTTCTAGTGCTGGGTTTTGCAGTGCTGTATTTTGGTATTGATAGCACTCCAGTACTTTGCTTACTGTTAAATGAGCACCTTGGCTCATTTCCCTGCCCCGAGAGTACATTGAGGGATGAGTAAGATCTTGGGAGGATACACAGCGAGGATACACAGCCTGACCAACTGACCCAAACTGACCAAAGGGATATGCCATTCCATATGTCAGCTCAGATATATATGCTAAGGGAAAGAAGGAAGTGGGGGGGATACTCAACTGCGGTGTCCCTCCTCCAGAACAACTGCTATAGGTGTTAGAAGCCTGCTTCCCAGGAGTGACCAGAGATCATCTGCTGAAGAGAAGTAGGTAATAACAGCTCTCTTTGCTTTTGTTTTCACTCAGCATCTTTCTTTGTGCTTAGCATTGTTAAATTGCTTCTGTTTTATTACTGGCTATTTGTATTTTCCCCTCTACCCTGTCTGTCTAAAAAGGGGTGTGATAGAGTGGCTTTGGGGCATTTGGCTCCCAGCCAGGGCTAAACTACCGCACTATCACCTTTCAAAAATTAGATGATAACTGTAAGTCCATTACATCTGTGTAGCTAGAACTAATGAAGTAGGAGCCTTGGTATATCACAGTGATTTTGTGTCTTTATTTGGGTGTAAGCAGTTGGATTTATTGCAATGATCAGCATAAGAGTGTTTTCTCCTTAAATTATTGCCATTATGACTAGAATCTCCTTTTATGTTGTAAAAGGATGTTTCAATGAAGACACAATTCTTACCTTGGGCAACATTGTGCTTTAATTTGTGCTAATGAGTTACTGTATTGGTTTGAATTTAGCTTCCCAGGGGACTCAAAATATATCTAACAGAAACCAACGCAATAATAGTAGGATGCCTTCCCCTCTCCCATCTCTTTTGGAAAGGCAAGAAGAAAGGAGGAGAGAAAAGGGGTAAAAACACCCAAAGAACAGTCTTGCTACAATTTGGAAGTTAAAAAAAAAAACAAACCAACAAAAAACTTTAACAACAAATAAAAGGTATTTAAGGTAGAGGAGTTACAAATAAGTATAAGGAAGAGAAAACCAGATACAAAACATATATATAACCAGACGGATGGCAATGGATGGAAGGGATGTCCACCATGTGGTAGAAAACTGGTCATGTGGTACAACAGGATCAGCAGGAACAGTGATATCAAGCACTCAGGCCACAAAGAGAACAGAGAGAGTAACAGGAAGTTCCTTTGTTTATATAGGGGGTCCAGGCAGGAAGTGGGAGTGGGCTAAACACTACAGATAGGGTCAAGCAGATGTGGGGTCAAGTTCTGACCACTCCCCCCACCCAGGAAGGTTAACCCTTTACAGTTACAGAGTTATAATTAATTTACTTACTCACACATGAGAGACAAAGTTGATCAGAACGACTTTCAGAGTAGGATAGAGGGTGTTCGCCCAGGGAAGTCCCTGCCTCTCAGTACTTAACTCCTGGGGAAATATAATGGGAAATAGAATCAGTCAAAGCAAGCAAGATAGCAAGCAAGCAAGCAAAGCCCAGCACATTTTTTGGTGTAAAATACAGTCTTGGTAAAACCACAAAAAAAATTGGTTCTTTCTAATCCTTGACATTCTGTGACATTTTGGAGTAATTCTACTAAATGACAAGACTGATTCGAGACAGAGCCTAGGGTAGTGGCACTGTCAGCTTGCCCTGGGAGATGTGGATGTTGATGTCTTTACTCTGAGTGCCAGACACTTCAGTTCCATTTGTCTAGGTGCTCCCAGATATGACACGGCTCAAAGTGTTTCTTTCAGACATGTTTCTATGACATTTGATGGGTTTAGTTCTCCAGAGTCTTCTAGTTAAAGAAAGCATACAGATTTTCAAAGCACTTTTTTTAGGAGGAAAACAAATATCTGACACTGATACTTTCTATGTACTTGAAATCACACATTTATTGTGGGTTTGGTGTTTTGGCTGTAGTTCGGTTTTGTTTTTTTTTTCCCTATATTTTAAGTTTCTATTTTTATTAGTCAGAAATAAAAGCTTTTCCAAAATGTTAGAAATTTCCACACATGGACATTTCAAACTCCTCTCTGCAGAAGCACAGCTGTATCGTTGCAGACTGAATTGACAGATAGCAAAGAAGTAATTCAATGGATTCTCCTTCAGACACTGATTCATTTTCTCCACGTAAAATCACAAAGGAAAAGACAGTGTTTCTGTATTTGCAGAGAATCTGTGGAGATCGCGAGATCTGAAATGTAGCTTTAAATACTTTTGTGCGCTTAAGTATATATTAGGGTTAGAAAAGTCTTAATTAGAAAGAAAACCAACTGACAAACCTATAACAGAAGAGAGAAAATAAAAAGTGGAAAGAACAAACCATGTAATGTAGCCTCATGGCAGCAGAGGAACTTTAACAATTATAAACTAACTTTATAGACACAACAGAGAAAGATAAATATGAATTTTAGATAGAAAATATAGATGAGAAACCATTTAGGAATTTTCAACTTTCTAGATACTGGCTTTGGTTTGACTAACAGGACATGGAAAATTCATATTAGCAAAACTAACGGTACCTTGCAAAAGATATGGTAAAATCAAAGAGATGCATTATTGCTCCCCTGTAAATTATCTCAAGTTTCTGTTAACACCTATATACATTTATGATTTCTTCATCTTTTTAGATCTACTGACAGAAACTTGTGGCAATGACATCAGTCAGGATTCAGTGGAATTTGATGAAATGAGAAAATATGTGAGATTTCTAATAGCATCTGCTTCTGATTTGATCAGATAAGAAGTACTTTCTGGTAGAGGCACTTAGTGCCATGGTCTAGTTGATTGGTTAGGTCTGAGTGATAGGTTGGACTGAACAATCTTGGAGGTCTTTTGCAACCTGGTTGATTCTATGATTGTAAGGAGACCGAAAAGGCTGAGGTGGTCCATAGGTCTGAGAGAAATAAAACTATGGAGGTACTTTTGCCTCTGGAATCAATGATGCATAATGCACCTTCTGTTCAAAGACCTCATCATTATTATGTATCATCATAAATTCAATTTACTAACTTGACACAACCAGCTGACTTAAGCATTCTAAGCAGATAGAAGAAGGAGGAGAAAGTGGAGATTGTGCGCTACAGTGCAGGCATGATACCATCATGAAATCTGTAGAGGAGAGTTGTGACTGTGGGATTATCATCACAGTTTAAAAAAAATGTACTCTGGCAGAGATCAAAGACAGTGTGAACTAAACTCAGCTCTGGTATTTACTCTACAGGACTAGGAAAGCAACTCCAATGAAAGTGGAGTTAATTCTTTATGTTCCAACATATAAATTGCATCTGTAAACATTGTTAAGGAAAGTACTGGTGTTCACCATTTTTGCAAGAAAAAATGAGGTGTTTTGTTTATGTTTCTTTTTTTTTGTTTTGTTTTTTTGTTGTTTTTTTTTAATTTGACATTAACTCAATGATACTCATTAATGTCAGAGTTCATTATTACCTAAACTTTATTAATATAAAAGCATGTCACCTGTTATGTTTACCTTCCAAGGCAACTGTTCAAGCAAATGCTTCATATTAATTTATGCTCTTGGTTTTTTTGGTTTTTTTTTTTTAAACTATATTAAAAGAATTGTTATCTGCACATACAGAATACTAGTTTTTTGAGACAGCAATAAAAGAAAGAAGGAAAGATACTTAGTGCTACAGATGTTTGGACATGTGCTAAGCTGTTGTATGGAACTGCTTGGAAAGATAAGAAGAATTTGGATCATGTGTAAATTCTATAATCTGAAACTGAAAAGGCTTAGGGCTTTACTGAGACAATTTTGAGGATAGCCTCTGATAAATTGAAAAGATTTATGGTGATGCAGGATTACATGCCAGAAGGTAGGGAAAAAAGAAACTTTGTGGATGAAAAAGTAGACATCCTATATCAACTATCATAGGAGAAAATATTATACTGTTCAGTATTAATCAAATTAGTCAGTAGGTCACAGGTTTAGACTGGTTAACCCTGTAGGTCTAATTGTGTTGACAGTGATTTACCTGCTTGGAAAGGAATCATCGTGTTTGTAAAACTCCACAGAAACTTTAGAAATCATTGGGAAGATCACAGAAAATACTTTTCCACCTAGTTGAAAAGAGTTTGATCACAGAGAAAAACGTCTAGGAATAAAATGTGTTTTACTTAATGAGGCAAACTTTATGAGAGACCCATGGAAGAGTGCTTGTCTCTTCAAACTCCTCCTATAGAAATTAGAGTACGTCAGTTCACCAAAGATCAAACTTCAGTAGTCTGTATCCTTTAAAATTGTGTTCAAGACACGTTTGGACATGGCACTTAGTGCCATGGTCTAGTCTTGAGGGCTGTGGTGATGGGTTGGACTTGATGATCTCTGAGGTCTCTTCCAACCCTTGCGATACTGTGATACTGTGATACTGTGAAAATCCAGGTTCTAGGCAATACAGTAACTATGACAGAAGCATGGCATTTGAGGGGTTGCTGTCAACATCAAAATCCCATGAGGAATGTACTTTGAATTCCCCAACGTCTTTGGATCATAATTTTTATGATGAGCACAACAATGCCTGTAGATGCACAGTCATGTGATGATGTAATCGCTCAGCTATGCAGATTTTTTACATTAGCTCCAACGGCAACAGATCTTAATTTTGCCTTAGTGAGAAGAAAACACTCTGTTTCAAATGTTTTAGCTAAGATATGGTCAACAAAAGCAATCCTGTTAAAAAGACGCTATATAAACAATTGATCTTACTCAGAACTTATGTTTAGAGAGAATATTTCTATCTGAAAGTCATAGTTACCAGTATTATTGATAAACAATAGTGCCTTTATTGATTGTTGTCTCTGGAGGTGCAATGAAGTGATGATCAGGAAAATTGCAGCTTTCTAGTGGAGTATAAAATACATCTTTCCTCCTCTTTCTGTAAAATTTTCACTGGCTGAAGTTTTATATCAAGAATTAAATTTATAAGCTATTTTTAATATATGAATATGTGGAATTGGTAATCTTCAAGTTTTTTTTCCAATCTAAACAATTCTATGATTCTATGATTACACTTGAATACTCTAACCATATTTTTAAAGTAGAGACATCAGAATAAATTTTTACTGCTTGTAGCAATTATAGAAAGACAGATTCAGACTGTTAAAAACTCTTTAGATTTTTTTTTTTTATTCACACTGAAAATTAACTGAGAATATGGGAAAGGGAGAAAAAAAAGACATTTGCTTCTTAATAGAAAGACAAGGGAGAAAACCAAATTATTTAGACCTTGGGATAAAATAATATGATAAAATAAAAAAGGGCTCTAGAAAAACCTTTCATAGGGAAATTAATTAACTTTGTTTCTTTAGTGAGGATGTTACACATTCTGTGTTGTTTTAATAAGCAGATTTCCAGGAAATAACATGATGAGAAAGTAAGATAAAAAGTAAAATCATAAAACCAGAAAAATACAGATGACTTTTAGTATACACATTGCTAGCCTTTGAAGTGATATATTTAGAAAAAGATTTAAAAATAAAAAAGAAAGAAAAGGAAAATAAGCTATTACTATGGCCACACATCTAGAGAAAGAGAAATATGTGAGGTCAGTTTATTAAGGTCTACATCCAAGAAATACGAGACAAATATATGCAAAAACAGCTACCCCATGCTTTAGAGATGAATATGTTGTATTAAATATCCATGGAAATTCTAACTAAATATTTTTGGAAGGACAATTTTTATTACAATGAGTTTCTGAAATAATCTTTTGTGAGCCTTGCATATTATTGAGGTTTTGTGTGTGTGTCTAATTTTGTAGCTATACTACAATTAACCTTCTGCAGAACAGAAAGCCACGAAACTGAGTATGCAAAAAAAAAAAAAAAAACAGCAAAAAAACCCAAAACCAACAAAAAAACCCAACATTAATTGCAAATTAAGGTACAAAGAATAACTGTTGACATATTTCCAATAGTCTTCACTCTTTAGCAAAGACTCTTGGGAAAAGGGTACTCTAATCTCTTCTACCTCTCTGTCAACAAGAACAATCTGGTTAAGGCATTCACCTAGAATTGAGCTTGACCATAGAGTACACAATTTGATGAGAATATTTTCTGAAAATACTGCAGAGCAAATAAATCTCAGCATGTAACTTTATGCTAAAATATTTTTTACACAAGCAGTGAGTTCTCAGTTGCGTTTTACACAAATATGTTGAGTAAACAAATTGTTTCACTGTTAGTTTCCCAAAGACCCAGTAAAACTGAATTGGAGATTGACATTCTAATCTTTTAGGGCTAAGGAATGCCATGATCTGTATCCAAAAGATTTTAAAAGATAATTCTTACTTGGTCTAATTACACCACATATATGCATTTCTGTCAGTTAAAACTCAAACTAACTTGATGGTGACCACGAAGGGTGATTTCTGGGTTTACATTTATGAATTCCTACTTCTGAGGCTCATGATAGCTCTTATGAGACATTATAACACATCATCGGCCAGCTAAATATTTAATCATAGAATCATAGAATTGTAAGGTTGCAAGTGACCTCAAAGATCATCTAGTTCCAACCCCCTGCCATAGGGAGGGACACCTCCCACTAGTACAGGTCTCTCAAGGCCTCATTAATAACTATGCTGTGTTGTGGAAATACCTAGAACATTTCAAAACATAGCATACAAAATCAATATAATGTTGTTTGAATAAATCTTATTTAAAATGTTAGGAATGACATTAATAAACATGAAGTCAGAATTTTTAAGCAATATCTCACCAGAAAAACTCTAAATGTCTGCTATGTGTTATATATCTACTTCTAATATACTAGTTAGGGGAAAAAACAAGCTTAAAAATATATCTATGTATGTGTGTATATACATAACCTCTAATATCAAAGAGAACACTGATGCATGTTTTGCCCCATGGATTCCTTCAAATTTTGCTTGTACCTGCATTCAAAACAAGATAGTCTATAATAGGAGGTCTCTTCCAACTTGGCTGATTCTGTGATTCTATGAATACATTTCTTAGAAAACTTTCTTTCATCTGATTTTTAAGGTCTTGTTATAAAACAGGGAATTAAAAAACAGAATTGAGCTTCTAAGAACGGAAAAAAATGTAAAACACTAATGAATGCCTTAAAGATTTATATATTATTTATCGGTTCTGATATGAAGGAAGATTTTTTTTTTTT
>VWZE01012367.1:51024-63184 GCA_013396675.1 Eubucco bourcierii | reverse complement strand
CACCTCTGGTTTGTTTTCCATTTGCCTTAGCAGATATATTCAATGTTCAATATATTATTCAATATAATATTCAATATTCAATAGAATATTCAATATTCAATATAATATATATTTACAAAGAGTAACAAGAAGACAGTTTGTTGATGTCGAAGGCCTACGTCTTACTTGAACATACCTGTTTCAGACACTGTAATCTTTGGACAGATGTTTTTCTGCTTTCATAGGGAATGGAGAATAGGTGGCCTAATTTTATAACCAAAAGTATTTTGGTGACTGTGTGTGATGGTTTGAGGCTAATTAGAATATTTAATAGAGAAAATGACACTATAGGCTGTGAAAGGAAAACATCATGATGTCTATTTCACTCATACACTTGCTGGAGAATTGTTTGGGAACAAGAACCACAACATTAGATAAGTCAGTCTCGCTCTGTCGCTTGCTGGAACAGCAGCTGCTGGGGGATCTAGCAGCTTCTGGCTCTGGCTCCTCTGCTGATGAATCCTCACTAACCACTTTTCTTCTAACTGCCCTGACCGATCCTCCTAATTTACCTTGCGTGTAAGGCAAACCTTGGGGTAAGGTACAGGGGTGGGGAGAAGATGGAAGGGTGGTTGGGAGCCCCTCCTGGGGTCTCTGGTTTCTGGGAGGGGAGTTGTGTTGCTGTATTACCTTTTACTTGTATATTTCTGTAAATATTCTGTCTATAGTGTATATATCTGCTGTACATTGTGCAAAGCTGTAAATAGAGCTTCATCACTCAACTTCCAGCCGGCTGAGTTCTAGTCTGGGTCATTTTACAAAGTGCTGGGGCGTGGGGAACTCCCAAACTTTCACACTGTGTTTCGTGTAAGGGAAAGAGAATTAAGTTTCTTTCTTATGTCCAGGTAGAGGTAAAATTAGACACAGAGAAAGGTTGGTTTGGAAAAAACCTGCATATGTACAGTTACTGAGGATAACATATTTCATGTTATATCATATATTTCTGATAAAGAGTTTAAAGTTGCATTTTGTGATGGTTTGGGAGTTACTCACCCCGCCACACTATGAAGAAAGCACCCAGAATAGACTCAGCCTGCTGGAAGTTAAGAATTGAAGCTCTATTTACATCTTAGCACAATATACAAGCAGATATCTATACAATATACATGAATATTTACAGAAATATACAAGTTAAAGGTAATATCAAAACGCGATCCCCCTCCCAGAAATCGGAATCCACAGGAGGGGCTCCCAACCACCCTTCCACCTTCTTCCCACCCCTCTACCTTGCCCCACGATCTGCCTTATGTGCAAGGTGAGTTTGGGTGAACGGCAAGGATTAGAACCAGAGTGATTAGTTAGGTTACACAGCAGAGAGCCAGAAAACACACCAGCTCTCAGAGAGAGCGAAAAACTATCTTGTCTATATTTGTATCCATGTTTTTATACGTCTCAGCAAGCCTATGAGTAGACACCAACATTATTTTCTTTCCACAGCCTATAATATTTTTTTTCATTAAAATATTCCAATTAGCCTCAAACCAGCACAATTTAATATCCAGACTTCAAATTCAGAATAACAAAAAGTTCATCTGCCTGTATACTGCAACAAGTTGGGGCTCTTCAGCCTGGAGAAGAGAAGGCTTCCAGGAGACCTGATAGTAGCCTTCCAGTATCTGAAACGGGCCTACAGGAAGGCTGGGGAAGGATTATTTACAAGGTCTTGCAACAACAGGACAAGGGGCAATGGGTTTAAACTGGCAGAGGGAAGATTTAGACTAGATGTTAGGAGGAAGTTCTTTCCAGTGAGGGTGGTGAGGCACTGGAACAGGTTGTCCAGGGAGGTTGTGGCTGCTCCCTCCCTGGAGGTGTTCAAGTCCAGGTTGGAAGAGGCCTTGAGTGAGCTGTACTAGTGGGAGGTGTCCCTGCCTATGTCAGGGGGTTGGAACTAGATGATCCTTGAGGTCCCTTCCAACCTTACCATTCTATGATTCTATTCTATGAATAACAAAATTGTTTAACTGCATGTGTTTGGTTCTGAAACATATACCTTAGTGTTAGTTCCGTATGTTCGGCAAACTAAGAAGTATGGCTCATTGAAAGAAAAAAATCTGGAAAATTTGCATGGAATTAGCTTGACATTAATGATGTGCACAAGTGAAAATCATCACCTTAACTTTTTGTGTGAGCTACTATAAAGAAGATAGACTCTTCCCTGCAGTATTTTTCTTTCACAAGGTTGGTCTGCCTTTACTTTTCCTTGTGTTGGCAAGGCTCTGATTTTATTAAACTCAGACCAGACTTGCTTCGCTTGACAAGTGAGAACAATTCAAATCACTTAGTGTTTTATGAGGTATGTCCACTTACTGGAGAAGGTGAAAGCCACTTGCTTTGTCTAGTTACTGATTTCAGATGAGCAAATTAAAGAGGGAATTTTAAAATCACAAATTGCAATATATAGGTTGCTGTGTATATTTCCACATTCGGACTGCTTTTCTTAGAAGATTTGAGGTGGTTTTAGCAGCTTTTTCCGCAGAGGAAGCTGCTTGTCTGTTACTTTGCTGCGAAAGGAGCTTGTTAGGTTAGATTTTGTTTGGGCTCTAAACTGGAGTCTCTTATGAAACCCATAATTCTTGGCTTTCTTGGGAGATATGAAGCCAAGGCAACATGTCTGATCCCGCAGTAAATGCACTCTTTCAGCCAATGGCAAAAAGTGCTACAACTGACCACAGTGCTTGATATATTATTTGCTTTTTTAAGTGTCTTTGTGATTGACCTTTGTTTTTTTCTCATCCGTATCATTCATTGTGATTGTCTTCTTAATGTTACAGAACAGAAGCAAACACCTGGAGAAAGTTCATGTTGTCCTTGCGAATAAGTCCTGTGATTTGGATTCACTCATTTCTACTCTGGCCTATGCCTACTTCCTAGACAAGGTAATGGGGAAAAATGGATCATGTGGTCTTTACCTCATTTGTTCCAAGTTGTTACAGGCATCTTATTTTTAAGCTGTGTAAAACATACTGTGAAAATACTATTCTGAGCAATAATTTTGTTATGATCAGAGGTGAGTTTTTTTTTTAAAATAGAAACAATCCAAGTTTCTTTCTATACAAAAATTGATGGGTGGTTATTAGATGACTTATTCAATAGCATCAAAAAAATCACTCCTATATGTCATTATTTCTGCTTGTTGGTTTCTCAGCCGTTCTGTGAAAGGCAAAGACAGACAAGAAAAAAGCAGTACACACTTACAAAAAATTAAATAAAAGGGAAAAAAAACCCAACCGAACAAAATTCAGACTGCTTCTAAGTGCTTATTCTGTTAAAACATCTTCCTACATAGCATAAGATAAATAAATACCAGGATTTATTTTATACAGCTCTGACAATATGTTACAGGTCAGTCCTCCTGATGTTCTTTGCTTACCTGTGCTGAACATACCAAGAAGAGATTTTAGCTACTTCACAGAGACAAGATATATATTGAAGGAGCTGAATATCCCAGAGTCATTTCATATCTTCAGGGATGAAATCAATTTGCACCAGCTGAATGCTGAAGGGAAATTGTCTTTAACACTTGTAAACAGCAACATGCTGACAAGGTATTGCATTCTGTGTATAACAAGATGGCTTATGTGGCTTTGAGCTCTTTTAAAAATTATATTTTGCATTTTTGTGCGTTGGTATTGGCATTGCTTTGTTAACACAGGCAAACAAAACAGAACGAAAGATGTGAAATATATTTTGTCTCACATTATGTCCAGTAATAGTCATCTTTCCATCACTTTTAACAGACTTGCCTTTTTTTAAGGACCTTGGATTAGATTAGATACGCTTAAGTTAGATGTTTTAATTTAGTTTGAATATTCTGGAAGCTTCTGTGACCAGTAAAATTGAGATCAGTGGTTATTTTCATGCTTCTTACTTAGCTTTCACTAAAACATCAGAACTCCCACGCTGATTTGGAGATGGAGCACTTGCATATGTTCTGTTAAGATGGCTACTAGATTACTGCAGTCCTTACAAACTGCTGCATTTTTCTCAAACTGTCCTCAAGTGCCAGAGCATCAGAGTTTCTCTGTGGAAAACTTAGTTCATATACCCATTCTTAGGGGGGAATACTGACAAACCGATAGTGAATTGTTTGTGAGGAACCTCTTTTTAATGATCTGTCTGTCTTGCTCAGAGTGAAGGATGCTGTTTACTTGCAAATCTGTTAAGAACTTTACTTAAGTAACGTTTTGTTGTGTTGTCACCCCATCCTACTCTGAGAGGTTTCTACGGAAAATTGAAAATAAGAAATACCCAGGAGGTCTCATAGCTATTGATTCTTTAACTGCAGTCATCTTACTGCATGATGCACCTTTTCAAAGTAAAAACTCTTTAAGATGTCTTTTTGTGTATTAGTTCCTTCCTGTGTTTCTTCCTTCCAAAGGATTATGATTACCATTTTATAGTATAAAGTATAGTTTGGCTTTGTTATTGCTATTAAAAGCAGAAATCTAAAAAATTTAAGTGCAACAGAAAGATCTTTTGTAAGTTTTCAAAATACTCAATGAGAAATATGCAAACTCTCCCCTATGTATAGAGTTAGATTTTGAGTATATACAGAAATGTGGGGGTTTTTTTTCTAATTTTAAAAATACTTTTATAATGTAAATATAAACATTAGCCACATATCAAGCAATAAAACCACTTTAAGCACTTTGTTAAAAAAAAATTAAAGTTGAGACTTCATTGTGACGTTTTTCAGCTTTTTAGCAGACTTGGGGATCAACAATGATGTAGTGCAGAGGTATAAAAAACTTTTTGCACTGGTTTACTGGGTTGTTTAAGCAGCTAGAAAGAAAATAATACAATTTTTGATTTTGTTTGATAGTGAGGATAAAAGTTTGGAATCGGCTGTTGTTAAAGTCATCAATCCAGATGAGCGATGTGATCGCAGCCTGGAGTTACAAGCATCTTCTTCCTCTTTAGTACTAAAAGAGATTCTTCAAGAGGCACCAGATTTAATCACTCAGCAACTGGCTTATCTCCTCAGAGGTGAGAGATTACTCTTTATATTAAATACTGAAAGGTTTAATGGAGTGTTTCTGAATGTGCTCATGCAGAAAGAGTGTGATCCATTCTTTGGTTAACAATCCCTTTAAAGACCACAGGAAGCTTCATAAAAGAAGCAGGGAGTAAAGAGTTTGTTAAAGAGTAACATTACATTGAATATTAAAAATGTGCATTTAAAAACAGGCTTGAGAGGTCTTTGCTGTATCACTAGACAAGAATATTAAATGGAGCTGTCGACACATCAGCTGGGTAGCTGGAAAAGCTGTGCACTGTGTTGATTCCAGGGGCATTGTGGACAGCAATATGGATTGGAATCTAGTATTTACATGTTAAAGCTTCTCCCAGTGGTAGTACTTTCTTACAGACTGGTGTTTTAGTGGCATAATGTGAAAATTTTATTTTTTAGAAGTGCTGTAACCATGTCTTCATTGCCCTTTCCTTTTTTATTCCTGGTAGAGCACAATGGATGGGGCTTTCAACAGTCAGAACTATTTTAATTTCTGTCTTCATAGTTCATTGGTTGTATTAGTTCCTTCAGTTTATTTGTTGCAGCAGGACTCTTCAGTTGGAAACAAAATTGGTGTTGAACAGAACTGATTGCTGCTTTTAAGTTATTTACTGGATTTTAATAATGTTTAATGACCTTTAAGGGTTTTGGAATTTAATTGATATGCAACTGTTAGCTGCCCTTTTAAGAAACAAGTGTGAGTATGTTTAATGAGGATTGTGAAAACTTGCCTACACTTAGATTTCAGAAGCTACTGGAGTCCTGGCTTGTCACTGTGTCATCACTGTGGTAACTAGTGTAATGAAAGTGCTATGAAAAATTGCAAAAGGTAATTTTTTTTTTTTAAAATGTTTCCACAGAAGCAGTATTAAGAGTAACAGAATTTAGCCTGGTTTTTTTTTACTATCTTTCCATGCTAATAGTCTCTATTAAACATGCCATGGAATATTTTTGTAAACTCAAAATTTCTGATGAGTAGCTCTCCAGTAATCTAGGCAAATTACCTCCATGGATGTAGAGCCAGTGACAAGGTTCTACTGTGTTTTTTTTACTTTACTGGCTTTACAGTGAGTATTTTGCTAGAAGGTAATACAGATATCTCATATTTTAATAATTATTGCATAATGGTTGTGACAGCTTAATTTGTTACTTCTTCTTCAAACTTCTTTATTTTCTCACAGTCTGTTAGAACTCTTTTTTCCATTTTGAATACAAAGGCAGATATTTATAACCTGCCATACTTAAANCATATTTGTCTATAAGTTAGAGCTTGTGCTATCCCTGGATATGTGCCAGAAGCAAACAATTATAGAACCTGCCAGAGTCTTGGGCCTGTATTATTTTATTTCCCCAGAGATGTTTATGAGGGGACTGTTGCCAAACTCAAGATCCATTAAACTGCTGAATCATTAAATTTTCTGTTGCAGCCAGCTGGCAAGGATGTAATTCCAAGCACTCACTGTCAGGTACCTCGGGTCAGTACACTCCCAAAAATGCCTCCTTATGTTTATTTGTATAAGGCCTTGAAGTATGCCACAAGGTGCAAACTTCACATGTAAACAGAGACAGATTTACAGCAAGAACATCAGCAGTTTTGGGTCTGGTTTGTTTTTTTTGGGGGGGGGGGGTGGGTCTGGATATTTTTTTTTTTTTTTTTNGCCTGGTTTTTTTTTACTATCTTTCCATGCTAATAGTCTCTATTAAACATGCCATGGAATATTTTTGTAAACTCAAAATTTCTGATGAGTAGCTCTCCAGTAATCTAGGCAAATTACCTCCATGGATGTAGAGCCAGTGACAAGGTTCTACTGTGTTTTTTTTACTTTACTGGCTTTACAGTGAGTATTTTGCTAGAAGGTAATACAGATATCTCATATTTTAATAATTATTGCATAATGGTTGTGACAGCTTAATTTGTTACTTCTTCTTCAAACTTCTTTATTTTCTCACAGTCTGTTAGAACTCTTTTTTCCATTTTGAATACAAAGGCAGATATTTATAACCTGCCATACTTCAACTTTGAACAAACTTCATGTGCTTTACTGTATTTAAAAAGAAAGAGAGAGAAAACTTTTCCTGTTCAACTAGGCATTCTTGATTTAGGTAGCTTAATAATTAAGGACTGTGGGTTTTTTAGCTGAATGCTTTCCTGGTATGTGTCTCCCTGTCAGACATACTATAAGTTAATTCTACCCATGGGTTTTGAATAGAGGCAGCTTGGAGAGTCACGGTGTTATACAGCCATATTTGTCTATAAGTTAGAGCTTGTGCTATCCCTGGATATGTGCCAGAAGCAAACAATTATAGAACCTGCCAGAGTCTTGGGCCTGTATTATTTTATTTCCCCAGAGATGTTTANGGGGAAGTGTCTGATGATTTTTTTTTTTTTAATGTGAATCTGCTTTTTCTAGCTATAAGCTACAGAGTTGAAGTCTTTTTGTGCCTTTTGGAGCAGTCTTATCATTAGAGAAGATTAATTTGTTAGTCCAGTCACCCAGAAGAAGTCTAAGAAATGCATTTAAGGATTTTGGGAGTTATGTACATTTTGTTTTGTTTTGTTTTTGTTTTTCCTGATGTGTCTTGAACATCAATCAGATGATTCACACACTGCCTAATTACTGCATCCTTAACATATATGCCAGAAAGAAATAGAAGCGATGCTTCTTTCCTGCAACTTTCCTCCCTCTATTGACATTTTATTCCATCTTTGTGGCTTCCCTGTTACAGAATGAAGGCTATTTGTTTAGGTCTGTTTTACAGTTTTGGTTAGTGGGTTGTTTTTCCTTGGGGGTGAAGTATACTTCAATACTTTCCATGAGGTACTGTTGATTTTCCCATTTTCCTGTTCTTTATTTTTCCAGGTCATTCAACAAAACCTTGACAGGAGAAATGCCTATATTGTCATTGTACTGTTTCTCTCAGCCATGAACTTAGAATTCAGGAGATGCTTGTGCTATTCTTAATGGTTTCCCAAAACGACTTCTGCCTTCATTAGATAATGTTTAATATTAATGCACAGCAATTGCTTTTGGCAAAACTAGTGCTCTGCTTCTTTGTACACTGCTTTGTAGAAGAGAATAAAATGTGCCTTTTTTTTTTTGTGAGTCTGCCTTTTTTTCTAGCGACCTCTCCATTGAAAAAAAAAATAGCTGTTATGTAGTGTGATGTACTCAAGAAATAATATTGAATCTTGTATTATCAATTATGTATTTCTTTTTTTCTGTGCTTGTTAGCAGACAGAGCAGCCTCCATTATGCTTTCAGAAACCCTGGGGGAATTGCACTAGCTCTCAGTAAAATCTGCAGGAGATTTCTGAGCCCATGTATCTCTTTTAGACCAGATACTTAAAAGAGGGCACACAACTAAATGGACTACTGACCTTTGACCAAGGAAAAGTACCTTGAGTGAACTGTTTTTCTGAACTATGCAGAATCTTAACCCTCCAGGGATGCTGAGGATGCCTGGGAGAGAAGATGTGTGCCTTTCCTTCCTGCTGATAAGCACACAATTAAAGAATGAAGGAAGAACGAATGTCGATCTTAGGGCTTGCTGACACACCACTAATTTGAGAAGGATCCTTTTCTTGCTTTCACCCTGGTAGAGGAGTTAGCATTTGCAAGCACTACAGTATTCCTGTGACAAGGGGAAAATAAAACCTTTTAGAAACCTTTCTAAGATGTCTGCCTACCATGTAGCATTATTTCAGGATGACTGCATTTCATAATTGTAGTAAGTGGTAAATCCTAGAATTTCTAGGTTTGCTTTGCTTTTTGAAGATGTCACTTATGACTAAAATGGGCAAAAGGACTGATCCTGAGATGAACTGAGCAGTGAAAGGCAGAGGCTTCCAGTTAGATGATGCAGTACAGTGCAGTCTTCAACACATTCTTGTTTTACTTTACAGTAATATCTGTGTCCTGCCAAAGGTGGGATCAAATCCAAGATGGCCTTACTGATGAAGAAGCTGAAAATTTGTGACAGGTAGAAGGAAGAAATATGTGCACATTGATACCTGTAGAGGTACATGGTAGGATGCTATAATATGTCCTGGGCCATTGTTTCATCCCTTATGGTTACAGAATAGATAATAATGTAAAAGTTATCTTCCAACAGTCCACATGCTTAGGTAAATTAAGCTAATTTTACTGGGATGACCAATGCTGCTGCAATGGTATGGTAGGAACTATTTTGGTGTGAAAAAAATCCATGTATTATTTTAGCAGACAGATACTGATGTTGTTTTTTTTGTTCTACATAGCCGCTGTGATTCAAGTGTAAGGTCCTGCACCCGAGTAGGCACAATCCCAAGCACAAATTCAGGCTGGGTGTTGAATGGCTGGAGAGCAGCCCTGAGGAAAAGGACCTTGGAGTCTGGGTTGATGAAAAGCTCAACATGAGCCTGCAGTGTGCACATGCAGCCCAGACAGCAACTGAGTCCTAGGCTGCATCAAGAGCAGCGTGGCCAGCAGGGCAAGGGAGGTGATTCTGCCACTTTACTCTGCTCTCGTCAGACCCCACCTGGAGTACTGTGTGCAGTTCTGGAACCCTCAGCACAGGAAGGACATGGAAGTGTTGGAGGGAGTCCAGAGGAGGGCCACAAAGATGATCAGAGGGCTGGAGCAGCTCTGCTGTGAGGACAGGCTGAGAGATGTTGCCTACTGCGTAGGCGTGGCGACCTGGTTCCAGTTATTGGTCGCGCGGTCCATCAGCACGCAGACACCAATGTGGTGGACTGCAAATGGCATTTATTCACAGGTAACACGGGTCTTTATACCTTTGAGTTTACATCACTTCTCTCTGCTTACCTCATGCCCAGGTGCTGTTGGCTAATACGGAGGGGCCCTACCTTTCTGTACAGCACGATATCTTCCGGTCACCAGACCCTGATTACCACAGAGAGAGTTTGGGCTTGCAGCCTGGAGAAGAGAAGACTTCGAGGGGACCTGATAGTAGCCTTCCAGTCTCTGAAGGGGGCCTACAGGAAGGCTGGGGAAGGATTATTTACAAGGTCCTGCAACGACAGGACAAGGGGCCATGGGTTTAAACTGGCAGAGGGGAGATTTAGACTGGATGTTAGGAGGAAGTTCTTTGCAGTGAGGGTGGTGAGGCACTGGAACAGGTTTCCCCGGGAGGTCATGGCTGCTCTCTCCCTGGAGGTGTTCAAGGCCAGATTGGATGAGGCCTTGAGTGAGCTGTACTAGTGGGAGGTGTCCCTGCCTATGTCAGGGGGTTGGAACTAGATGATACTTGAGGTCCCTTCCAACCTTACCATTCTATGATTCAGGCAGTTGTTAAAATCACAACCAGAAACTGGTGAGGCTGCTAGAATCTCTCTTGGTTAATTGCTGTTGGAGAAAGAAACAATCATGGAATTGTTCAGGTTGGAAAAGATGTTTCAGATCATTAAGTCCAACCATTAACGCTACCAAGTCCATCACTAAACCTTGTCACTGAGCACCACAGCAACATGCCTTCTAAATTCTTAAATTATCAACTACTTTCCTGGGCAGCCTGTTCCTATGCTTGACAACAATTTCAGTGAAGTAATTTTTCATAATTCACAGACGGCATCTGGTTGGAAGGGACCCTCAAAGGTCATGTTGTCCCACTCCCCTGCAGTCAGCAGGGATATCTCCAACTGGATCAGGCTGCCCAGGGCCACATCAAGTCTGATCTTGATTGTGCCCAGGAATGGGGCCTCAACCACATCCTCAGGCAACCTGAGGATGTTTTACCACTCTTCATTGTAAAGAACTTCCGCCTTACTTCAAATCTGTGTCTACCTTGCTCCAGTTAAAAGCATTGTTGCTTGTCCTGTCACTACAATATTCCAAAGAGTCCTTCCCCAGCCTTTCTGTAGATCCTTTCAGATACTGAAATGTTGTTATAAGCTCTCTCAGGAGCTTTCTCTTCTCCAAGCTGAAGAGCCCAAATTCTTTCAGCCTGTCTTCATAGGAGAGGTGTTGCAGCCCTGTGATCAGTTTGGTGAACCTCCTCTGGTGCCACTTGAGGCCTCTTCCTCTTCTTCATTAGACTCTGTTCACTTGGCTCTAGCACTTGGCTATGGGGCTAGTCAGTTTAATTAGGTGACCTAGCCCTGAACTGTCAGTACTGTATGGAAACATTGCACTGACATGCAAACCAGTTAAATAATCTTTTTAATTTAATTGTAATAATTTGGGAATTGTTTCTGTGAGAATAGGAAAAAATAATTTTCTGTAGGTTATGAGACACAGAAACCATCTGACTCTTCCTGTGTGGTTGAACTTTTACTGTGTTTTAGCAAGGAGATAGTTCTGTGTTTTTCTTACAGCCTAGCTGAAATCCAAGACCAACTGGCTAAAAACTGTGGTGTATTTATTGCTCCCTTCAAAGTCAGTCCTGTGATTAAACTGGAATGATTTGTGCTGCCTGGATTGGAAGTGAATCAGAATTTGCTAACCTGACACTGAACCCACTTGCGTAGAAGTTATGTCTATAATAAGGCAGACAATGAAGCTCATATCATTAACTTCAGAACTGATGACCTTGATCACATGTACAACTCACAACTCCGGTTTCTCTACATTTTCCAGTATGCTTGTGTTAAGATTTCATCTTCTTGATCATCCTGAAATACTCTCTGCTTAGAAGTATGCACAACTGTGCTGAAAGTTGGACACATCATATGTCTGAGTACCTATGCAAATGGACAGAATGCTAAGCTTATCCTAGTGTGGCTGAGAGTCTGTACAAAGATATGCAATGGCCTCCCTCCATTGGGTAACTGCATGCTGAGTTTGAGCATGCACTGTAGGTCTGGTGCCTTCTGCTGGAGTCTCCATTTCCTTTGTGTGTGCATGGGTGATTTCTCTATCTGCTCTTAAAGGAAGAAAAGGTTGCCCAGGAAGGTTGTAGAAGGGCTTTGGAGGGCAGAAGGGCTCTGCAGCAGGACCTAGACCGCCTGGACAGATGGGCAGAGTCCAACGGGATGGCATTCAACAAATCCAAGTGCCGGGTGCTGCACTTTGGCCACAACAACTCCATGCAGAGCTACAGGCTGGGGTCGGAGTGGCTGGAGAGCAGCCAAACAGAGAGAGATCTGGGGGTGCTGATTGACACCCGCCTGAA
>VWZE01012367.1:5388-24616 GCA_013396675.1 Eubucco bourcierii | reverse complement strand
TGCTCCCTCCCTGGATGTGTTCAAGGCCAGATTGGATGAGGCCTTGAGTAACCTGTACTAGTGGGAGGTGTCCCTGCCTATGGCAGGGGGTTGGAACTAGATGATCCTTGAGGTCCCTTCCAACCTTACCATTCTATGATTCTATGATTCTATGATACACATACTGAGTCTTTAATTCCCTTGCTTTTCTGCCTTATTTTTGGTTTTTTTTTTCCTAATTCAGTGGCATAAAAAGGGATGTCCTTTGTGGTTTATTCCCTGTACCTATTATATGATTACTCGGTTTTTATCAATGGCCTTAAAGGCACAGACACTCCTAATTTTTCTGTTCTCTCCTTAAGTTCCTCTAAGTCAGCCTGGGGGTAAATAGGTTGGGATTCTATTCCCTGTTCCCACATTTTTATGTTCACCTCCACAAAACAGCCATTGCTCTCTTCCAAAACATTCTCCTTAACAGCATTTCACAACAGATTAGCTGACCGCAAGAGTTTTCACTACATCCTGCATTGACAATAATATGTTACTTTGATCTGTTGGTTGTGATCATCTTGATTTATGGCAACACACTCCTGGTTCTAGTGTCCATTGACTGCCACAAGGGCAGCCCCTGGGACTGCACAAAGGCTGATTTCACTTTCTGTTTGTGGATCTTAGCATCTCCCTGTAAAGCAGCCACTCAATCTACTGCTTGAGGGACATGGCAGTTTTCACAAGCCCACTCCATTTCTGGCAGCGAGGGCTTACAAATCTATTCTTCAGGAAAGTTCAAGTTCAAGGTAATCCTCAACTCTGTTGCCATAATAATGCATAAATTAGATCAGGTACTGGGAATGGTCATTTCAAGGGGATGCCCCATTTATCAGTATCTCCAGATAGCCCACTTGCCTCTCCCTCAGCAGTTGCCCCACTTACATCTTCCTGACCAAACTGATCCAGAATGATGAGGTACCCCACCTGTTACTGTTAGTGCTGCAAGTTTCTTGAACAGTACTTTGAAGTTTTATACTCTTTCCAGTATCACATGTGGCCACAATTCCTCATTCAGTTGCCATAGTTATAGCACATTCAACTTGTGTAAACTCCATCCTGCAGTTAGTTGCACACTGTTTGGCTCTAAACTGCACATCCATCAGTCCTCTATGGGGGACTCTTCTCTGAAGACATCCAGAAGTTATCAGCCCATTCCATGATCTTTGGATGCATTTATCCAGTAAGCTCCAGCCCGCAATACAACATTCTTGAATGTATAACTGATGGTTTTGTGAGCTCCATCTTGCACAGTAGCACTAGCTCATGGTCGTCTCTGGTTACCAGTTGCCCCAGTCACAGAGCTAGGTATAAGATGAGATACAGGGTGAGATACTCTGCTTGGTTGCTTCAGTCATTATCTTCATGGGACAGAGTTGAGGCAAACATCTCAATTTAGCAACTTAACTCCTTGTAATCACGGATGATAATACAGAATGTGTCTAGTTTATTGCAGAGTCATTGAATAAAGCTTCTGGAAAAATGAAAAGAGGGAAACTTCACATACTAACATAACCTTCCTTGACAAGTACTGCTCTATGGCATCAAACAAAATTAAATAACACGGTGACATATGAGTAAATGTCATGGGTTAGGGCTGGGCTGACCCCTAAATGATTGATAGACACTCCCTATTAACCCCTCTCCCTTCCCTGACAGGAGAGAAAGGGAAGAAGGGAGAGATTCTGATGGAGAAGAAATGAAAACTAAAGCTAATTTAATATTATTATTAATAATAATAACATAGAATACTATTGAATATAGTTCAATATACTATTGAACCAAATTTGGTTCAATATACTATTGAATTTGGTTCAATATGCTATTGAACCAAACTTCTCTAGTGTCCATTAATCATCATCACCACTGAAGTTCTGGAAGTCCCAGAGTGACTCATTTGGAAACTGGATTTGGGAACTCCTGGATTGGAGCTGAAAGCAGAATGGACAGTCGTCTTTGAATGCTGGCTGTTGAAGAAGAGAGCTTGAGCCTTATGCTGAATGTGATGTACATGGAATAGAATATCTAGCTAGTTAGTTTAGTATCACCTGTCCTGTTGGCTTCTCCCTGCAGATGCAGCCTTTTACTCTGTGCACCTCCAATGTAGTACACAAGATTTAGCAATGACCTTGGTCTGCATAGCAGTCTTTAGTACTAACTAGAAACATCACAAGTTGTCACTACTACAAGCAGACACTGTGCAAAAACATGCTGCTAATTTCAGAAAGTGCAGATTGAGTTAAAAAAATAAGAAAATTAGTTTTGTTCTAATGCAGACCAGGTCATTTAAGTTCTTGAAGCTCAAATCCAAATAATTTCTCAGAGTTCCAAAGGTAACAGGTAAACAATGTTTCTTCTATAGTGAATTTCTCAGTTAAAACCAATCAAAGATAATCAGCGTCATACCCATAGGCATGAGATCCTTGTATAAGATGGGAGGGTCCACCAAATGGAAAAAAAATCAGTCTTAGATTTTTTTTTTTTTAATGTTTTTCTGGGTAGACCTTTCCAAAGATATCAGCAATCAGCACTTATTCTCAAAGTGTAACTCTCCCATCAACAAAATGGTTTTTTTCCAGTGTGATGCTAGTAAGTGAGTAGAAACCAGCAGGAGTCATGCTTGAGATGAGCTTGTCTGTTTTTTTAATGCCGGCTGCTTTATAAATATCAGTTGTGAGATTCGCAATCTAGTCTCATCAGTGGATTTTTTTTTTTTTTTAGGCCCATTTCTTCTGTAGCTGATTAGAAATAGTAGAAAGTACTTGTATTTTACTTGATCATATTTAGATTCTGATTTTTACTTTCTTTCCTCTTATCAGCAGCAAGGATAGAACTAGAACTGACCGTAAATCTTTTGGCAAACATAGCGACAAGAAAAAAGGCCTTAGACCATATGTCTAGGGGGAAACAATATTTTTGTCAACTTTATAGTACTTCTACTGGCATATAAACTTCTGCTAATAGCTATGCTTTGCAGAATGGACGTGAACTAACAGAGTAAATCGAGTAATAGTGGTAAGAGATGATATGATTGAAAGGACAGTTGAAAGAAGGTGGGGGTTGAGAGACTCCACAAGAAAAAGGAAAAAAAAATTAAAAAAAAGAAAAAGATAAATATTTGTCTCTTAGTAAGTTTCCTGATTACTGGAGACAGCTATGTGCTTATCAGCCCACAGTGATTACCAAGCACAGAGGTAGAATGTGAAGAGCCTGGCTGTAGTTGACATTTACTGTAAGTTAATTATCTAGGAGAACGTTTATAGTATGGGTGAAAGATGCCTTTTTGTTAGGTGGCTACCTAACACTACCAGCAAATAATACCCATTTAACTGCTTGTTTATTCATATCCAGCTTACTGCATAGCAACTTCTCCGTTCCTGTATTGCAGAAATGGAGGTCTTGGCTGAGAATTCTAGTGGCAGCTTTCTTCTGTGGAAAATTGGAGCCATCTACTGTCCAAAGAACGCATTGCTCAAAATTAAATGTGTGGTATTTCTGTCTTGGCCTATAATCTAAAAAATCCTTCAGCGTTTGTTGTTAGGAGGGTATTTGCTAACCACATGGATATGTGATTAGTTAGGTCTAGTTGTTTCTGGAAAAAAATTAGCCCTTAGTACATATCGTAAAAGTCATTTATCCAAGTTTCAGCATTAACTGCTATTTAAAAATTTGTACTACATAGGCAGCTTTGAGAATCAGGGATTAAGCTGAACTTAGAGCAAGGGCACAATATCTAAAAAGATAATGCAGTAAAATTAAAACAGTTTTTCTACTCAGTTCATAGTTAGCTTCCCTTGCTAGTTTTCTTCCCAATACTTAAATACCCTAAACAAAATAGTAAAGTACAGTTCAAGTTGGAATATGACTTAATGGAAAAAGCATACCAGGGTCATTGTTTCATAATTTCTGATCTAATCAATAGCCTAAAATACTTGGTCGTATATTGAAGAAAAAAAACCAAAACCCCAACAAAACCCAGACCCTAGTTAAAACCAACAACATAAAAGCAACCAAAACTCCCTTCACTGCTTCTGCAGGCTACATTGTGCCATTGTGTGCTGGCCAGATGCACCAGTTATGTCCTTGTGACAACCTAGCACTATCTTCAACAGGTGTAGCTACACAGAACTAATCAATCATATGTCCATTTGACACATAAAACAGAGTAGATGCTGCTTAGTTGCAATGAGCTATTCAAGAGTGAGAAGACAAAAGAAATATATAACATGCTTATTTACTGTTAGAGTCAAAAGATACAGACTCATTATCTTAGCTTAGTAAGGTTCCACATTATTTTCATTGCTCATGTCTTGTACATGGAGGTGAACACACCCAGTGCAACTAAGACAACATTTTTATGTAGGTTGAACCAAATGATTATAAATGAATTGAGGGATGTCTCCTGGGATTGGACATAAAGGTCTTGTAAACTGAAAATTTTATAAACAAACAGCTGTTGGGAAAATACCATTATGCTGTAATAGCTGCTATTAAAATCCATTAGCAATCTTGATGGCCTGTTTGAATTTGATGCATCATTTGCTCTGACAGCATTTCTTTCTAAAGAAATTTGTGCAATATATGTAGATTATGAAAGAAGCTAGTAATAGACTAGGAGATTAACACCATTAATTGAGATTAACATGATTAGGCAGTTTGCTTCCATGTACCAATCAAGCTTTGGGGAATACTATGTATCCTTCAGTTTGAGTATTATTGTACAAACAGGAACACATTAACCTGAACAGCTGCTAAGTTTTCTCCATCACTATGGGAGAAATATACAGCTCTGCAGAGAGTAAGTATTTCCACGTTAAAAACTGTGTTTCAGACAACAAAATTAATTTCTGGTGTTTTCTAGAAGTTTGTGCACTCTCCTCATCGATGCCAAGCTGTCATTCTCCAGCTCACAGATCCAGACACCGCAGAGGATACCAACTGCTACAGGCCTAGGCATGGCCTGCAGATCATGCTGCTATCAAAATTAGACTTATAATGAAATTTTGAAAAGTCTGTATACCAAGAACAGTCTGAAAACTCTCTTAAAAACAGTCAAGTGTCAATGTTACAGTTAAACGGTCCCTTCAGAAACAGGGATGAAAATGCTTGGAGTGAAATACCTTATGTAGGGATGTTCTCAGCTTGCTTGTTCATGGATGCTACAACGGCACCATCTGGTGGGCGAATAAGAATTAAAAAAAAAAATAAAGTGGACAGATTTAGACGTCTTTTAAACTTCTTATCTGCTCCCTTGTTTTTTTGTGACGCTTGTACTATGGTGGTATAATGTTCATTATTGTATATGCCTTGCTCCCTAGTTCTCTCTGAGACTTGTGTTTTTCATTGTTTCATTCAATGAACTCAACAGGGAAATATTTTTAAATATTATTGTGGTATAAACTCACATCCTCATTTTGTGGATACCTTTTTTTTTTTCACTCTCTTACTGTTTTCAGTTTCTTTGCCATATTCTGTTTTTCCTCTCTGGTATCTGCAAGCAGTTTTTTGCTAAAAGGCCTGGTAAAGGATGCTGTGCCTTTTATTGTTTCCTGCCATCACTCCTCTTCTTATTCTTTATGAAAGTACAGTAGTGGAGAAATCCTGCCTTGGATGTGATAATAGGGTGTCAGTTCCTTTTGTAAGAGGGAGGAATAGAAAGGTTTGTGGTTTAGTTTAAAGAAAGATAAGTGAGTGCCTTTCTATCCCTCTATATCTGGACCCATCTGTCTTACTTTCTTTTGCAGATCTCAAGTTTAAAATTATCTTTTTTGTTAAGGATTATTATGCAAGTATCTTCTTCAAAAGAGCTGTAGGTCTGTGATACCACTGTTTATTCTGGTGTTGTGGTATTTTGCAAGAGCCTAAAACTAGAGTAACACATGTAAGTTGTTAAAAGAGTTTTTAGTTTACTACTTACCAGTTGCTTCAGTTACTTCATGGTTGTGATAATACATTAGGCATTCCAGTATATGCCATTTTCTTGCACTATCTAGGAGATTGTGATGGAGGTAAAGCCCTCGTGTCATTCCATATGGATTCTCCCCATGGTTTAAAAGAAAACTGGATGCTATTTGGAGCCAAGATTTCTCATTTGCAGGTTAATTATTTTAGTAATATTTTCAGAAAATAAACGAGGTACTGAATTTGAAAATATCTATTTCACAGGGGTTGAAGTAAGAGCATTCTGAAAATGAGGCAGCAAGATAGAAATCCCTGTATTACTGTCCTTTAAAAAAAAAAGGGGGGGGGGGGGAAAAAAAGAGAGAACAAAAAAAGGTGTTTACTTCTTAGTCATAATTTCTTTTAAACGTTGCGAGTTCCATGTATCCATGTATCATATTGAGAGTAAGTATCAAGTAAAATTAGAATAATAATAAATGTATCAGGGCTACTTTGAGCCCTGAAGGCCAGTAGTTGTTAAGCTAAATTTACATGCCAGTGTCAGTAGTGCTGTGCCAGAGTGGTAACTCTGAGCTGGATTCAGATATCGTCTTGCTTTGTGTGTTATTTTTCACTTTTGATTGTTGAGAGAGAGACCAGAGCACAACTTTCTGAAGCACACAACCTGGATAAAGCATATGTGCTAGACAACTTGATCCAGCCGGGTGTCATCCTAAACATGCCTTACAAATTACTTGCATTTTTGTTTTCAGAAACTCGATCCAACTCAGTTGTAAAGGCTACTTTCTTAGCTACTGTATATGTAAAGCAGAGACAACGGTGTTACAACTCAACTGCCTGGAGTAACCAAGTGTATGTCCCCTGACAGGCATCTGCAAAGAACTTGGTTTTGCTTGTGTTGGTAATGACTCCTTTATGTCTTCTGAGGGAACTGACTGTTTAACAAATTACTTGCTAAAGGCATTTTGCTTGCATAACTGTAAGTGCTTATTAGAAGAATCCTTAGGAAAACTTAAGTGAATTACAGGAAACTGAATCGCTGCTCTTGTTTGTAAGAAGGCTGAGATTTTTTGGAGGCAAAGTTCAGTGTAAAGTATTTGATCATCTCTGTCCATTTCCTAGTTCCTGTTCAGAAACGGCTGGCACAGATGAGGTAAAGCTAGTTCTTCTGAAAACACATTGATCCCTCTTTGTGTGTCTTGAAGGAAGATACTCAGCTTCCCCAGCAGACAGAAAGAATGGAAAATTAATTGGTCTCCAGTTGTATTCCAGATGAGGGTTACTCCCTATCAACAAGGCAGCATGGACAGTCAAGGAAGGTGTCAGTGACTTAGCATATATAACAAAACCAACTGAAGCAAAATAATTCAAAATTAATTTCAGAAAATTTTTTCATGCTTAGTGGGGAATGTTTGCTTCATGGAAGGACATTTTGATAAAATTGAGCACTTGAAAAATAGCATGAATATTGCCTGCGTGGGGAATTAACTGGGAGAATGCTTAGTGTACGTTGTGAGTGTTTGCCAAAGCTTCTGAAGTCCCCTAGAGGCTTCTCACTAAGTTATTTTGAAATTTCTTCTTAATTAGGGTATTCGTTGAGGTTTGCAGAACGGACATAAAGGTAATAATGGCTGTTTGTGTTTTTTAATATGCGGAGACCCCAGTTAGAGTGGGTCATTTCAAAGCCATGGCTGCTCTACTGAAAGGAAAACATTACTTGTGAACCAAAGGATAGAGGCAGAATAAGGGCTGAGGTACAATGAAAGAGTGTTTTGCTTCAACAGGAAACCATATTTTCAGTTAGAGAGATCTAGGGCAATAGGGAAAAAAAGAAACCCAACATAAAAAACTGGAAATAAAATCTCAAGGTGGCACCGGTGGTTCTTGCTGAGAATTCAATTGCACAAGAATAGAGAACAAGAAATTGGAAATGGGAGTGGAGATTTTATAACAGGTGTTAGGAAAAGTAAAAACATAATGGAAGTCAAGAATTTGCAGCACTGAAGGAAGGAAATACATAGGAGAAAGTAGTATTTTGGAGTCAAGAGAATGAAAGGGAGAAGTACAGTTTTTGAGCAAAACTGGTTTGTTATCCTTTAGAAAGGTGGAAAAGAGGTAGCTAAATGAAAAAGGCTTCACCAGTTACTAAAATTTGATGAAACGATCCGAACCTGACACGTTAACAACTGAGAACACATTAAAAGTGATAGATTTGAATCCTGTACAAGCGTTCAGCGTTGTTTTGAATTTTTATTAGCTGATCATTTTCAAAGGAGGATTTTTAATGGTGACAAAAGATTTGGATCCTGCATAGATCTGGATGACTAATGACCCTGTATTGATGAGTGGTCCATTTATATTATTCTAGGCAAATTATCTCACAAAACCCTTTGCCCATGTATGTAGTGTGAGATAGTTTTAACAAGTAACTCTGGTTTATCCCAATGTTGTGGTATGTTTATATATATTAGCCAAGTAGGTGTGATGAGAAAGAGAAAGGTGAAAAAAAAAAACCCAGCAATTTTGGATTTTAATTTGCCATTTAAAAAAACTTCAAGAGATTTAAGGGATTATAAATTACTAAAAATTCAGGTAATTGAACCAGGAAACAAAAAAGTGTGAGTGTATCCATGAGGCTACATTGCTGTGTGAAATACATTCAGACTGACAGGCAGTATTCAATGACAGCTTCTGAGTTGCTTTTTGGGCCTTGGTTTGTCTGGTTTTCTTTTACTGACGGCTGAACCATTTCACGTTAAATACCATTAGCTCTTAGAAGGAATTAATGCTGAATGATATTGTTATCCTACAAATATTTTCTAAATTGCTTCTCCTTCTTTTGACTGCTCTTGCTGCAAGTTTTTGTGTTACATACACAAGATTTTTGCTGCTTTTACGGTCTGCATTAGCATTTTAAAAAGTCAATATTTTGTTAAGTACAAGTTGCACCAAATTATTTGTTCAGAGTGCCACACTGGAGGAAGAACTGCAGGTTTACTTCTGCTTCCTGTACACAAATACATTCTCCCCCTTAGCATGATGGTGTTATGGAACAAGGCCGCTGGTGGAGACACAGCACAGTGAAACTCTTGCTAGGTAATAGCCCAACAACGTCAGGTGGAGACATCTGCTAGCTGCTGTCTTTGGGTCTGCCAGGCTTTTTATTCCTTCACCAAAGAGGGGGTAGGGTTGGGTTCCATTGTATCAGAGAAAAAGACAAGTGCGGAAAAAAGGAGCAAAAATTTTTAAAAGACAAAAGTCTTCAAGACTAACACAGATACATTATTTCTAAATATGCTTCTGAATGAAAACTGATGGTTTATTAGCTGGTGTTAAAGTAATTTTCAAAGATTAGGAGAAAATTATCTCCTGTTACAGGCATGGAGGATATCTGTGATATGTGGAATATAGAAGACATAAATGTACATACGATTTTTCAGACTGTCTGGCGGTATCCATTTACAAAATTGCTAGCTCCTTGTTATTGAAAGGGTTTTTAATGGTTCATCCACAGTCTTCCTGTCTGCAGATAAAAAAAGTGCTCCTGAAGGAGTGAAAGCACTGTTTCATCCTTCTGTACTGATGGCAGCTAAAGAGATACAGCACTTTTTTGCCAGACAAATCTACATTTTAATGGGCAAACGACAATAGTGTACTGTTATAATTATTATGATGAAACAACTCTCCATTTCCAATTTAAGCTAGCAAGTATTAAAAGTGCAAATAAGAATAGCTCACCATCCTTCCTCGGCATTTGTTTGGGTTTTTTTTTTTTTTTCCTTGATTATATCTTCAGGAAGAATTAACATTGCAATGTAACATTTGTTCATGGATTCGCAGTGGTTAAATCAATAGTTAATGAGGTTCGTCGTATAATTTCAGCTTGTACTTAGTTTATGCTAGACCAACTTTATCCATACTCCAAACAAATTATCTCTTATAATCACCAGCCTGAAGATAAATCTCTAAATGTTTTTCTGATGATAGTGCTGTGGTTGGCAGGTGTTAGAAGTGCCTCCCAGGGACAAAGATTGAAGATGGGCTTGTTCTCACAAATCCTTCAGGCGAGGTTGTTTAGCTTTCTATCCTGTCATCTGCAGAGGAGCGTTGTATGGTGCCCCACTAATGAAATCTAATAGGCAAAGGTCATATATCTTTATGAATAAAAATGCAAAGCTGGTGAGTGATAAATGTGCTCCATGGGGTTCAATGGACGATGCTTAGCAATAAAATCCATGTTTAAACAGTGTTTCAAATGGCTTGGCGTGTCTCTGGCTTTTGTGCCTTAACTACTTTTTGTAACAATTCTCATTACTAGTGATGGGATTAGATAAATACAGAAAGAGTTGAATATGCATGCCAAGTTGTCTGTGTAATTAAAGAAATAGGTGAGGACTTCAAGTAGGTAATTATTTTTCAGTATTCATAGCATAATGAGTAAGATGGCTCACATAAAGAGTACATGGCAGTACTCTATTTAAATTTGAAAGCTCTGTTGACTGTCAGTAGATGCAGAATAGCTAGTGCAAAGATGTGGAGATTTATGTAGGTTGTAGGATCGCTTTTAAAATGCCTATGTCAAATATCAAAATATTAGGGAAAAAAAAAATCAAAACGGAACATGCAGGCCTAAAATTGCAGACAGAACTTCTAAAGAATCTGTCAGTGCCTTTAAGAAATTGATCATCTGAAGTTAAAAGGAATTAAATAAACCAGATATTGTTGAATTACTGCTGTTTTTTGAGGAGTTACCAGTTCATTTGCTATAGTTATACTGCTGAGCTAAGAGACAGTTCAATAAATCAACTCGGGCTTGATGAATTCTACGAACCATTGCAGTGAGTGCGTGGAAGAGAAAAGAAATCTCTTAGTATTCCTGCTTTGACAAAAGGGTATGCAAAGAGCCTGAATGGATGAATGGTTGATTAATTTTGCTAGAAATTTTCTTGACAGCTAGAAATGTGTTTTTCTGTTACCATGTTTGCATGGGAATTATTTTGTAAGATATGAATTATTACATGCAAACTTACACCTGAGACTTAGCTAGCTAAAATAGACAGATCCTGATCAGTATATATATGGTTGTGCTGTTTCTTATGTTTCAATTCATCACTATGGCAAGTCAGCCTTTTGCTTGTTACCACTAGCTAATCAGTCAACAGTGAAATCAAATATTGTATGTGATTAAATGAACCTTGTAACCAAAGTGGTAGGTTGCGGTGGGTTTTTTTCTGGTACTTTTTAATTGATTTACAAGCTATGGAAAAATTTTATTGAAGTTCTTAACTTAGGATCAGAAAGCAGAATAATATAAAGTAGAATTAAAAAGTGTGTCATATGCTGTGTCTGTATGGTCTAGTGATTAGTAAGACACAAAAGTAGTGTTGCGATTTTTTTCCTTTAAATTTCAGAGGTAAATAATGCAATAGGATGTATTTACTATACTGTACTTGAGCATGGAGGTTTCCCCTTTTGTGTATACTCTATGCATATTTTTCACTGGCTGTGTTTGCTTATTAATATGGGGCACAAACAATTTTTATTTGCTTTTAGGCTTTGGATACTCACAGAGTCATGGAATCTTAGAATCATTTCAGTTGGAAAAGGCCTTTAAGATCATCAAATCTGTTAAGCTAGGACTACCAAGTCATCACTGCACCACATCCCTCAGCACCACATCTATAATTCTTATAAATACCTCCAGCACTTCTCTGGGCAGCCTTTTATCAGTGCATCACAACCCTTTTTCATAATATCCAAGCTAAACCTACCTTGGCACAACTTGAGGTAATTGCCTCTCGTCCCAATACTTGTTACTTGGGAGAAATGACCAATGCTCACCTTGCTACAATCTACTCTAATGTAGTTGTAGAGAGCAAGATCTCCCCTCATCCTCATCAAGGCTAAACAACCTCAATTCCTCCAGCCAGTCTTCACAAGGCTTGTCCGCCAGACCCTTCACCAGCTTTGTTATCCTTCTCTGCATACATTCCAGGACCTCAGTGTCTTTCTTGTAGTGAGAGGCCCAAACCTGAACACAGTACTCAAAGTGTGGTCTCACCAGTGCTGAATACCCCAAGACCTTTTCCCACCAGGAAGCTTTCCAGACACTCTCCTCCAAGCCTGTAGCACTGTATGGGGTTATTGTGACCCAAGTGCAAAACCTAGCACTTGACCTCGCTGAATCTCATAGAATCACAGAAAACATCCGGTTGGAAGATACCTCAAAGATCATTCAGTCCAACCTTCAACCCATCGTTAAAGGGTCAACACTAAACCATGTGCCTAAGTGCCAGGTCCACACACTGCTTAAAAACCTCCAGGGATGGTGACTCCACCACTGCCCTGGGCAGACCATTCCAATGTTTGATAACCCTATCTGTGAAGGAGTATTTCCTAACATCCAGCCTGATCCTCCCCTGGCACACTTGAAATTCAACATTTCATCTAGTCCTGTCGCTTGCCACCAGAGAGCAGAGGCTGCGCCCTCCTTGCTCCAGCCTCCCTTCAGGGAATTGCAGAGAGTGATAAGGTCTCCTCGTAGCCTCCTCTTATTCTAGACTGAACAGCCCCAGCTCTCTTAGATGCTTCTTATAGGCTACATGTTCCAGGCTGTTCATGTATGTCATTGCCCTTCTCCAGAACTTCAGTGTCCCTTCTGTAGTGAGTGGCTCAGAACTGAACACAGTACTTAAGGTGTGGCCTCAGGAGTGCTGAGTACAGGTACTCATCTCCCTGTTCCTGCTGGCCACATTGTTTCTGATACAAGCCAGGATGCCACTGGCTTTCTTGGCCACCTGGGCACACTGCTGACTCACATTTAATCAATTGTCAACCAGAAGCCCCAGGTCCTTCTCAGAGTTGCAGCTTTTCAACCGCAAATCTTCAAGTCTGTACCTTACCAAGGGGTTATTGTGACCCAGGTGCAGGACTTGGCACTTGGCCTTGTTAAGCTTCATACCTTCATACCTTGGTCCATCAGTCTAACCTCTTCAGGTCCTGCTGAAAAGCCTCCCTATCCTCTAGCAAATCAACACAGCCACTCAGCTTGGTGTAATCCGCAAACTTACTGAGGGTGCACTCAGTCCCTTCATCCAGATCATTACTAAAGATATTAAAGAGATCCCAGTACTGACCCCAGGGGACATCCCTAGTGACTGGGCACCAGCCAGACGTAACTCCATTCACCACCATTCTTTGGGCCTGGTCATCCAGCCAGGTTTTAATCCAGTGCAGAGAGCACTTACCCAAGCCTTGTGCCAGGAGTTTCTGAAGGAGAATGCTGTGGGAGACAGTGTCAAAGACTTTACTAAAGTCCAGGTAGACAACATCCATGTTCCTTGGGTTCCATGGGTCACCTTATTAAATTGGTCAGATAGGAGCTGCCACTCATAAACCCATGCAGACTGGGCCTGATCTCCTGCTTGTCTTGTGTGTGCCACATGATGGCACTCAGCATGATCAGCTCCAGAACCTTTCCTGGCACCCATGGTTAGACTGACAGGCCTGTAGGTCCTTGGATCATCCTTTCAGCCCTACCTGTGGATGGGCATCACATTTGCTAGCCCCCAGTCAGCTGGGACCTCCCCATTAGCCAGGACTGTTGGCTAATAATGGTAAGCGACTTGGTGAGACATCTGCCAGCTCCCTAAGTAGCCTTGGGTCAATCCCATCCAGTCCCACAGACTTGTGCATGTCTAAGTGGCACAATAGGCCATGGATCATTTCTTCCTAGACTGTGGAGCTGTTTTCTGCTCCCACCCCTGTCTTCCAGTTCCAACCACTGAACTCTCAAGGACTAACTGGTGACACTGATACTGAGGCAAAGTAGCTGTTCAGCAGCTCAACCCCTTCCTTGTCTTCGGTCACCAGGTTCCCTCCCACATCCAGTAATGGGTGAAGATTCTCCCTGGCTCTTCTTTTACTGTTAACATACTTAAAAAATCTCTTTTTGTTATCTTTAATGACACTGGACAGATTGAGTTTTAGTTGAACTTTGGCCTTTCTGATTTTCTCCTTACATATCCTTGCAAGAGCCTTGTCCTCTTCCTGAGTTGCCTGCCCCTCCTTCCATAGACAATAGACTTTCCTTTCTCTTCCTGACTTCTACCCAAAGCTCTCTGCTTAGCCCGGCTGGTCTTCTGCCCCACTGGCTTGTTTCCTGATGCACAGGGATTGCTTGTTCCTGTGCCTTGAAGATTTTCCTCTTGAGGAATATCCAAGCCTTCCTGGACACCTTTGTTCTTCAGGACTGCCTCCCCAGGGATACCATCAATCAGTCTCCTAAAGAAGCCAAAGTCAGCCCTCCAGAAGTCCAAGTATTTAGTTCTATTGTCTCCTCTCCTAACTTCACTGAGAATTTAAAATTCTACTCATTCAGTTGGCCTCAGCCTGTTGATCCAGCCTGTCCAGATCTCTCTGAAAAGCCCTCCTACCCAACTTGATGCTGTCTACTGAGGATGCACTTCCATCTTCTTGTCCAGATCATTGATAAAGATACTATACAAAACTGGCCCCAGTACTGAGCCCTGGGGAATGCCACTAGAGACCATGCACCAATGGGATTTAACTCCATTCTCCACTACTCTTTCGGTTCTCAAGTTTCAAATAAGAGCATTCACTTTCCATGCAGTTTAGTTCAGAGAAATATTTACATAGTCTTCAAAATTATGTGAAGGGAGAACAAGTTAACATAATGCAAGTGTGTTAAAGAGAACAGGAAATGCTTCTACAAATGTATTATCAGTAAAAGGAGGACTGAGGAGAATATCTGTTCTTTGTTGGATGCAGAGGGAACATAGTGGTCAAGGATGAGAAAAAGGCTGAGGTACTCAATACCTTCTTTGCCTCATTCTTTAGTAGTTTAGTTGTTAGCTGGGTACCCAGCCCTCTGAGTTGGTAGACAGGGATGGGGAGCAAAATTAAGCCCCCACAGTCCAAGAGGAGATGGTTAGGGACCTGCTGCACCACTTTGAAATACAGAAGTCTATGTGGCTAGATGAGGACTGAGTGAGCTAGTGGAAGTGCTTACCTTGAGTACCACACCTTGAGTGCTGTGTTCAGTTTTGGGCCCCTCACTGCAAGAAGGACATTGAGGTCCTGGAGCACATCCAAAGAAAGGCAATATATTAAGCCAGTAAAGGGTCTGGAGAACAAGCCTTAAGAGGAGTGGCTGAGGGAATTGGAGTTGTTTAGTCTTGAGAAGGGGAGGTTGAAGGGAAAGCTCATTGCTCTCTACATCTGCCTTAGAGAAGGTTGTAGCTAGGCAGGTGTCAGTCTCTTCTCTCAAGTAAAATGTGATTTAATGAGAGGAACTGACCTTAAGTTGTACCAAGAGAGGTTTAGATTGAATATTAGAAGAAACTGCTTCTCTGGAAGCAGTTTGGAGGAAGCCTTGAGTGGCCTGTGCTAGTGGGAGGTGTCCCTGCCTATGGCAGGGGGTTGGAACTAGATGATCCTTGAGGTCCCTTCCAACCTTACCATTCTATGATTCTATGATTCTACGGTGAGACACTGGCACAGGTTGCCCGGGGAGGTTGTGGCTGCTCCCTCGCTGGAGGTGTTCAAGGCCAGGTTGGAGGAGGCCTTGAGTGAGCTGTTGTGCTGGCTGGAGGATAATTGGAATATTTTAATAGAGAAAATTATATTCCAGGCTGTGAAAGGAATTCGAAGTGCCTTGAGAAGAAAGGGATGGTTATGAGAAGCTAGGGGCACTGAGCTGTCTCAAAGCTACTTCAATCCTAATTTTTGGCTTTTCCTTGCAAGTCACTAAACCCAATGGTTTGATCTACACCGTTTAGTCAACACAAAGGATTGTTTATCCTGGATAAACGGCAGACACGGGGGGCAGGTGTAACAGCACTGGTGAGACTGCTATATTTGGACTAGCATATGAACCAAGAAAGTTCCTAAGGAAAGTTGAAGTTGCTTTACACAGCTCATTGCCATCTGGATTTACCTTCCTGAATCTTCTTGATTACAGAGGACCTGCTGAAAACAACTTCCTCCAAAACCACAGGGCACAAGCTAGCATAACACCAGTGCTAACATTATACTTCCTGTGGCTTCACATGGCTTTTGCCCCTTCCCTACCAGGGCATGGTCAGAAGGATACTCTACAAGAAGAATTAACTGCAGTCATTTGAAGCTGAGTGGATGTTCAACGTGGTCTTCCAGGACTTCTGAACCACAGTGCACACTGAATGAATTATAGATACTGGGTACTCCAAGATATTGTGGCTGGAGGGGGAGATACATCTGCTTTACTAAAGAAACACAGCTAGTGGTGTTGGCTGTCCAGAAATAGGACCTCTGGAACAGGTTCCCCAAGGAGGTGGTTGAATCCCCTTTCCTGAGGGTGCTTGAAAATGCATAGATGTGTTGCTAAGGAATATGGTTTAGACTTGGCAGTTTGATAATGGTTGAACTCTGATCTTAAAGGTCTTTTCCAACTGAAATGATTCTATGATTTTAAGTACATTCCCTACTTGCAGCAGAAGTCATAATGTTAGGATTGGAAGTTTTCTAGTTTATCCCCTTAATTATTTACAGAGGAAGAGTTTTAAAGATATACTTGAAAAATAAGGTAGTATTTAAGACTTTAATCTTGACAATCACATCTATATATTTTGCTGTATTTTACATTTTTAACCCCAAACTACTTATCCTTCACTGCCAACAATGCTGACAAATGGCAGCTCTATTTTTATCAGCAATGATTTTCCTATTGCAGAAAAATATCTATTAACAATAAGACATATTAAGTGCTTGGATTTTTTTTCCCTTGAAGATGGAAAGAAGCACTTTCACCTTTATCTCACTAAATTAGATGATGTATATAACTTCTTTGATTACAGTACTGCTGCAAACTGGGTTTTTTTCTTCCACATTTTGTAGTGGAAGAAAATGTGTTGTACCAGCGCACACCACAACAGAATGCATACTATTACCTATGTTTGTTTATGTCTTTAGGCTACACACTCAAGGTTTATCTCATGCAGTAGTTGCAATACCTTAACAAGACTTCACCTCCAGCCCTTCCAATTAATTACATTCTTTGAGTGCATGTACACAGACCTCACTGACACCAGTAAGCATTTTTGACTGTTGTATTTCAGGCAGTTAGTTGCCCACTTCAGTAGTCAGCAGTAGCTGCCTTGCTTATAGAACCATAGAATGGTGTGGGTCAGAAGGGACCTCCAATGGTCATCTAGTCCAACCCCCTGGCAGTGAGAAGGGACATCCTCCATTAGATCAGGTTGCTCAGAGCCTTGTTGAGCCTCACCTTGAATATCTCTAGGAATGGAGCCTCAACCTTCTCCCTAAGAACCTGTACCACAGTTCCACCACCCTCATGGTAAAGAACCTGTTCCTAACATTCAATCTAAATCTGCTCTTCTCTAATTTAAAACCTCTCTGGAGAGGTTCCTGTGTGAACTGGTACAGATGATCCTGCTCTGGCAAGGGGCTGGACTGGATGATCTTTCGAGGCCTGTGATGGTTTGGGAGTTACCTGCCCCCCGCCCCCACTTTGTAAAAATAAAAAAATTCACCCAGACTAGACTCAGCCGGCTGGAAGTTAAGGACTGAAGCTCTATTTACAGCGTAGCACAATGTACAAGCAGAGATATACACTATAGACAGGAATAGTTACAGAAACATACAAGTTAAAGGTAATACAGAAACACAACTCCCCTCCCAGAAATCACAGACCCCAAGAGGGGCTCCCAACCACCCTTCCACTTTCTTCCCACCCCTCAACCTTACCCCAGGGTTTGGCTTACGCGCAAGGTGAGTTTGGAGGATTGGCCAGCGGGGTTAGAAGTAGAGTGGTTAGATTATTCAGCAGAGAGGCCAAGATCAAAAACAGCTAGAGAGCCTGAGACTCTCCATGAGAGTATCTTATCTGTGTTTGTGTTCTTGTTCCTAAACATCTCAGCAAGCCTGTGAGCGAAATAGACATCACCACTGTTTTTTTCTTCTCAGCCTATAACCTTTTTTTTTTTCATAAAAATATTCCAATTAGCCTCAAACCAGCACAAGGCCCCTTCCAGTTCCTGACATTCTGTGATTCTTTTGTGAACAGTCTCTGCCCAGCCTTCTTGTGGCCCCCTTCAGGAAGAGGAAGGCTGCTATTGGATATGCCCAAAACCTTTTCTTCTCCAGGATGAACCACCTTAGCTCCCTCAGTCTGCCCTTGTAGGAGAGGTGTTCCAGCACCCTGATCACCTTTGTGGCCTTTGTCTTGTCCCACTCCATCAGATCCATGTCCTTCCTTGGTTGAAGGCTCCAAAGCTGGATGCAGGTGAGGTCTTACCAGAGCAGAGTATAGTGGCAGAATCAGCAATCTTGATCTGTTGACCATATTTATTTTGATGCAGCCCAGGATGTGATTTGCCTTCTGGGCTGCAAGTACAGAATTTATATTTGTTTGGGTGGATGGCAGTGAATGCTGCTGAAAGCAGGTATTCCAGAAGGAGAAAAAATGTTTTAAGCCAAATAGACCATTATGATATCCTTATGTTACATGGGTATTTTAATGTCTCTTAAGATGCAGGGGATGCTGTACCCCAACTGCTAAATTTGTTAGTTTGGTTGTTTTTTGTTATTCTGCAATAGATTGTACATACACAGCCCTCATCTGTAGTAAGGAGAGTGAGATCAGTGCTAAACTGGTGTTCATCACTTGATTCTGTATGTAGTTTTTAACAATGCTGTAGAATTTCCTTCTGTGTTAAATTTAGGATTCCTGAAAGTTAAACAAAATTCATGAGTAGAGTCTTCACAGAGCGGAGTGGCAGAAGCTAACAGATTCCCATTATTCTGCTCTTCGGTTTAGGACTTAATACCTCTTCCTCTTTGGAAATTTTAGACAGCAACACAAAGAAAGCAGAATTATCTACACTCTTCTGTGGTTTTCAGAAGTCTGGCAAATGTTGGTACAGCAAAGCTGTGATTTGTTAGACTGAAACGCACAAGAACCTTCCTTACGAAAAGATGGTGAATTCTGTGTAGGGTACTTTCACCAGTGGTGTTGGTATAAAAAAGAGGTAGCGTGTAACGAGGTAAGATACACTGAATATATTTGTTCATCATTCTTGGAACAAGGCCAAGTGTAAGGTCCTGCACCTGGGTAGGCACAATCCCAAGCACAAATACAGGCTGGGTGGTGAATGGCTGGAGAGCAGCCCTGAGGAAAAGGACCTTGGAGTCTGGGTTGATGAAAAGCTCAACATAAGCCTGCAGTGTGCACATGCAGCCCAGACAGCAACTGAGTCCTAGGCTGCATCAAGAGCAGCGT
>VWZE01012363.1:120830-131207 GCA_013396675.1 Eubucco bourcierii | reverse complement strand
GGGGTCGTGTATGACTTGGAGACACTTCCCCCCTCCCCGACTCCTCTTTTACCTCCCCCCGTCCCACCTCATCCACATCACTGGCCCACTTGACAATGTGCTGGTAGGAACGTTCGCTGCTGATGTCATACACCAAGAAGATGCCCTAAAAAAATTGGGGGGGAGGCATATGACAATGATTTATCTTCTGCCCCGGCTGCCCACTCCCCCACATCTGTTCCCCTCCCCACTCACTGCCTGCACCAGTCTCCCCAGTACCTGTGCCCGTCGGTAATACTGTTTGGTGATGGTCTGGTACCGCTCCTGTCCTGCTGTGTCCCTGCAGCCAGAGAGAGCAGGGTCACCACTGGCACATGTGACAGGAGTTGGGGTCAGGGCTCAGCCTGGGGGTGGGGGGCAACGAGGTTCAGATGCCCCCCTCTGCCCCCGAATTCCACACCCCGGGAACCTACCAGATCTGGATCCGCACCTTGATGCCATCTACTTCAATGGTTTTCATCTTGAAGTCTACGCCTGCCGTGGGGAGAGGCTTTGGGGTGTCACTGCCATCATGAGGTCCCAACAGTCTCCCCACCCTTTCCCAGTACATCACAATGGGCCCCAGTTTGCACTTGTGCCCACCCAGAGTCCCCCTTAGCAGTCTGGTTGCCTACACCAGGTGGCAGGCCTGGTAATGGCCCCGATGCTGAGAGAGTGCTCCCTGTGCTCCCAGTTCCCCTGTAAGGAGGATTCATGGTGCCCACTATTCTCCTGTGCCATGGCTGCCCAGTGCTCCTGCTTTCACAGCACCCCAGTAAGGAGGATCCCCTGGTGCCCAACGTTCCCTCGTGCCATGGCTCCCCAGTACCCTTGGTTTACCAGGTCCCCAGTGCCATGACTTTCCAGTGCTCCCGGCTCCCCAGTAAGGAGGAGCCCCAGTGCCCACCGTTCCCTAGCGCTGTGGTTGCCCAATTCCCCAGTGCCCTTGCTGCTCAGTGTTCCCCATTCCTAGCCACGCAGTGCCCCTAGCCCCCCGGTACCAAGGCCTCCCGGTGCCCTTGGTTGCCCAGGGCCGTGGCTATCCAGTGTTTCCTGTTCCCAGCGCTCCCAATTCCCCAGCCGGCGGCTCCCCAGTGCCCGCAGGTTCCCGGTGCTGTGTCTGCCCGGTTCTCCGGGTTTCCTGGGTCCCAGTGCTCCCAGTTCCCCGGTGCTGCTGCCCGCTGCCGCGGTCGCCCAGTGGTCTCGGTTCCCCGCTGCCCACGGCTCTATGGTTCCCCGGGGCCAACCCAGTTTCCTGTTTCCCCAGTGCTGCAGCTCCCCGGTGCTCCCGGTTCACCGGTGCCGCGCCTCTCTGGTGACTCCAGCGTCCCAGTTCCCTGGTGCTGCGGCTGCCCCACTGTTCCCGGTTCCCCGGTGCTGCAGCTACACGGTGCTCTCAGTTCCCCAGTCTCACAGCTGCCCAGTGCTCCCGGTGCCCACGGCTCCCCGCTTCCCCAGCGCCCCGGGTTCCCTGGTGCCCGCGGCTGCAGAGTGCCCCCATTTTCCCGGTTCCCCAGTGATGAAACTGCCCGGTGCTCCCGGATCGCCGGTGCCCACGGTTCCCCGTTTTCCTAGAGCTCTGGCTCCCCAGTGTTTCCGTCACCCCGGTGCCCACGGTTTCGCTGTTCTCCAGTAATGCAGCTGCCCGGTGGTCCTGGTTCCCCAGTGCCCGGCGCCTCAGCTCCCTGGTGCCCGCGGTTTCCCACTTCCCCGATGCTGCGGCTCCCCAGTTCCCCGGTGCTCCGGGTTCTTGGTGCCCACAGCTTCCCGGTGACCACGGCTTCCCATTTCTCCCAGTTCCCCGGTAGCTGCGGCTTCCCGGCTCCTCGGTGCTCGGGTATTCAGCGCTCCCGGTTCTCTGATGTCCGCAGCTTTCCACTTCGCCGGTACCCGCAGCTTCCCGTTTCCCCAGCACTCTGACTCTCCGGTGACCCTGGTTCCCAGGTGCCCAAAGCTGCTCGTTTCTCCCGTCTCCCCAGTGCCACTGCTCCCCGATGCTCCCGGTCCTTCCTCTCCTCGGTCCTCCGATTTCCCCAGTGCTCCCCTTTCCCTCTTTTCCCCGGTCCTCCCGGTCCCTCCCGGTGCTGCCGGTGCTCCCCCGGCGGCTGCCGGTGCCCGGTACCGATGGTAGAGATGTGGGCGGGGTGGAACTGGTTGTCGGTGAAGCGGCAGAGCAGGCAGGTCTTGCCCACGCCCGAATCTCCCAACAGCAGCAACCGGAACAAGACGTCGTATTGCTTGGCCATGGCGGGGCCGCACCGGGCCGCACCGGGCCGCGCCGGGGCCGCCGCCGGGGCTACCGGGGCCGGGGAGAGGNGGAAAGTGACACACCGGGAACGGACGGGAGGATGGAGCTGGGAACAGGAGGATGCACCGGGCTGGGGGACGGACGCTGGATAGGCACCGGGAGATGCACAGGGAGGGGGACGCGTACAGGGGATGCACCGGAGAGTAGAGCCGGGAACGGGAAGGGATGCACCGGGAAACGAAGAGGGGGAGACACGTACCGGGGATGCACCGAGGGATGCACCAGGGAACGGGGAGGGGTGGATGACACACCGGGGATGGATCGGAGGATGGAGCAGGAAACGGGAGGGAGGCACCAAGGATGCACTGTAGAATGCACCGGGAAACGGAGACACACACATGCACACTGGGGATGCACCGGAGGATGGAGCGGGGAATGAGAGGGAGGCACCAGGGGTGCACAGAGCGGCACGCCGAGGAACCAGGGCTCACCGGAGATGCGCTGGGGACGAACCGGGAAACGGGGAGCGACACGCGCCGGGGATGCACTGAGGGGTGGGGAGGGGACACACCGGGGACGCGCTGGGAAGGTTAGGGGTGGAGGCACTGGGAATGCACCGGGACACACACCGGGAAGTGCTGTGGGGAGCGAGGGGGGCACCGCGAGAAGCGTTGGGACGCTGGGAGTGGGACACGCGGATGAAGGGGACACTGGGAGATGCTTTGGGACCCTTTGTGGGGGGGAGGCACACGGGGGAGGCACCGGGAGGTCGGTCACGCCGTGGGGCACTGGGGGACACAGATGGGGGAAGGGAAGGGGCACTCAGGAGTGTAGCAGGGAGCACAGGGAGGTGACCGGGGATGAGGGAGGTGACCGGGGATGAGGGACGCTCGGCAGGGTTGGAGGGGCAGGAAGGCTCCCAGGGCAGGGCTGCCGTTGGCGCTGGGTGCAGAGTGGGGTGCTGGGGTACAGAACTGGGTGCTGGGGCGTAGAGCTGAGGTGCAGAGGTGGGTACTAGGGTGCAGGGCTGGGTGCTGGGTTGCAGGGCTGGGTGCCGGGTTGCAGGGCTGGGTGCCGGGGTGCAGAGGTGGGTGCTGAGGTGCAGGGCTGGCTGCTGAGGTACAGGGCTGGGTGCCAGGGTGCAGGGCTGGTGCTGGGTTGCAGTGATTCAGGGCCATGGTGTGACAGACAGGAGCAGTGTGCCCACGGCTCAGTGCTGAAGCCAGCTCCTTTAGTGCCTCCATCAGCGGTGTGGGTGAGTGGCTCAGGGTGCCCTCGCTGTTTGCAGATGACTGTGCAGAGGGCTCTGGCCAGGCTGGGTCCATAGGTGAGGCCGAAGGGATGAGGTTCAGGAAGACCAAGGGCTGGGTCCTGCACTTGGATCACAACAGCCCTATAAAGGTTCTAGTCTGGGGATAGAGTGGCTGAAAACTGCCTGGTGGAAAAGAACTGTGGGAGGTGACAGCTGCTGGAGACGAGCCAAGGTGTGTCCAGCTGGGCAAAAGGGACACCAGCATCCTGGCAAGAGTGGGGAGAGCAGCTGCAGGGCAGGGATTGCCTCTCTGGACTGGGCACTGTTCTGGCCACACCTGGAATCCTGGGGTCAGATCTGGACCTCTCACTCCACAAAGGACACTGAGGGGCTGGAGCAGGTCCAGAGAAGGGCAACGAAGCTGGGGAAGGGTCTGGAGAGCAGCAATAGTGAGGGTAGCTGAGGGAGCTGGGGCAGTGGTGCAGTCCTCACTCCCGGAGCTGTGGTGCTGAGGGCCGTGGTTGGCGGTGGCCTGGCAGGGCTGCGTGCAGGGTTGGGCTCCAACATCTTAAAACTTATTTCCCACAGAAATCCATTCTCTGAGTCGACGACGTCACGCAGCACTGCGATGACGTAATCGAACAGCACGGCATCCCGCAATAGAGTAGGCGCCGCCACGACGTCAGAGCGTAGTGACGCAACGACGCAGCTCGCTCCTTCCCTCTACGCCCGCGCACGGCGGGGCAGGGTCGAGGGGCGTGGTCTATGCTGAAGAGGGCGTGGGTTGGCGGAACACGGGGCGTGGCCGCATGTCCCCGTCCGGCCACCGTCGCCCAGCTGCCCCACGGCGTGAGCCGCCCCGCAGTATGGCGGGAGCCGCTGTTCCCCCCGCCCCCGCGGCCCCACAGCCACGGCAAGGCCCCGGCGGGAGGCAGCGGCTGCGGGATGATGGCGTGAGGACCGCGACCTCCGTTGAGCAGGTGTGGCGCGGAGTGGGGTGGGATGCGGTGCGCCATGGTGCTGGGGTTTGGGGGGCCCTGGGGTCGGGATATGGGCTCCTATGGGGCCGGCTCGGAGTGTGCCGTGTGGGCGCGGAGCTGGGCTGTGGGGTCCCATGGGGATGGCTCTGAGTGTGCTGTGGGCGCACGGGGCTGGGGTGTGGGCTGCCATGGGGCTGGTTCTCAGGGTGCAGTGGGGCCACGGGGGCGGGGTGTGGGGTGTTATAGGGCTGGTACTGAGGGTGCCATGGGGCTGCATCTGAGGCTGCTGTGGGGCTGGGGTATGGGATGCCATGGCACTGGGTGACCCCTGCCCTAGTTCCTCTCTTCCCAGGCAGCTGCTGGCCCCACACCAGCCTGTGCCAGCATCTTGGACACCAGGGTTCAGTGGGGTGGGTGACTGCCACCCACCAATGCTGGCAACTCCAGAACCAGCGCGGGGAGGGTTGGAGGGTCTTGGCGGACACCCATCTCCTCCCTGTCCTATTCCCTCCCTCCCTTCCTGTTCCAGTCCCCGGTGGTGGTTCACTGGGTGCCAATGGGGTGAAAGGTGCCCCACAGCTTTCTCAATCTGATGGTGTTCTGGGATGAGCCAAACCCTGGCATGCAAATGGCTTTGTTCAAGTGTCTCCCCCAGTGCTGGAGACCTGCCCTGCTCCCCGAAACCTCAGTGACCAGGCTACTACCACAGGCCAGGGTGGTGGGAGACCCAGTACAGCCTGGCATCCTCAGAAACTGCCCCATGGCACTTCACATCTATCCCAACCTTCAGCCAGCCCCGTGGCGCTCTATTTTCCAGCCCCATGGCAGCCTGGCACCCTCTGCCTAATCCCAGCACAAAGCTCCTTGGCAGCTCAGGCTAAGCTGCTCCAGGAGCAGGACCAAGCAGCTTCGTGTCACTTTGTTTGCCCAGAGGTAGTGCCACTAGGAACTGGCTAAACCGCTGAGCTGGGACCTGGGGGGCTTGGTAAAGCCAAGTTGGGGGATGGCAGAGCCACTTCACAGAGCTCACTGTGGTCTTTGTCCTCTCATGGCACTGCGGCTGGTGGCAGACCAAGGTGGAGGACATTGTGCAGGAGGTGTTTGATGCCTTCAAGAACAACCACCATGACGTGCAGTAAGTGCCTGTGGCAGAAACTCTACACCACAACTAACTCAGCCCTGTCCCCAAACCAGTGACTCCGGCAGCTGCCCAGACCCACTGCAAGGGTCGTGCCTCAGATACAGCACAGTGACGTCAGCCTGGGGCTTGTGCCCCATCTTGTCCCAGTTGCCCAGCCCTGCCTTGCCTTCCAGATTCGTCCTGCACCGAGAGAAGCACTTCCATTACCTGAAGCGAGGCCTCCGGCAGCTCAGTGAAGCCTATGAGGTACTGGTGCTGGTGGCAGTGCCACCAGTTTGCTTGCCTGAGGCCAGCACTTTGCCCTGGGGCTGTCACCTGGTGTATGTTGTCCCCTTGGTCAGAGGCAGCAGCTCCTTGCGTCCCCTTAGGTCATGCTTATCCCCAGGATGATGCTTTTTGGAGGCTCTCTTGCTTGTCTCTTCCTCTGCCTGCTCTTCATGGCACATCCAGAACTTCAAAACTCCCTGGCCACCCTGACTGTCCCCTCTGTGCCCACAGTGTCTGGATGCCAGCCGTCCCTGGCTCTGTTACTGGATCCTGCACAGCTTGGAGCTGCTGGATGAGCCAATTCCCCAGTCGGTTGCCTCCGAGTAAGTGGCAGAAGCTGTTGGGGGGATCCCAGTAACAGCCTGGGGGGCACCCTTACCCCCAAATCCTAGTGTGGTAGGGCTTGGAAGGGAGCTCTGGAGATAATCTGCTCCAACCCCCTCCTAAAGCCAGGGACAGCCACAGCAGCTTGCCCACCAGCACGGTGCCCAGGGGGGTTGGAAGCTCTCCACAGAAGGACACTCCACAGCCTCTCTGGGCAACCTGCTCCAGGCCTCCAGCACCCTCACACCAAACAGGCTTCTCCTCAGCCTCACATGCAGCTTCCTGCCTGCCACTCTGTGCCCTCTGCCCCTTGGCCTGTCCCTGGGCACCACTGCCAAGAGTCTGGCCCCAGGCTCTTGCCCCCCACAGCTCCTTTAGCTGTTGCTGAGCACTGAGCAGATGCCCTCTGGGGCTGCTCTTCTGCAGGCTCTCAGCCCCAGGGCTCTCAGCCTTTGCTCCTCCCAGAGCTGCTTCAGACCTCCTCAGCATGCTCAGAGCCTGCACTGGACTCTCTCCAGCAGCTCCCAGTCTGCTGAGCTGGGGAGCCTAGAACTGAACTCAGGACTCCTGCTGTGGCCTCACTAGGGCAGAGTGTAGTGGGAGGAGAACTTCCTTCAACCTGCTGGGCACACTCTTCTTCATGCCTTCAGCAGACCCTTGGCCTTCTTGACCACGAGGGGACATTACTAGCTCGTGGGCCACTTGTTCCCCATCATTCTGAGGACCCTCTCCTTGGAGCTGCACTCTAGCAGGTCACTCCTCACCTGTACTGCTGCAGGGAGTTGTTCTTCCTCAGGTGCAGGACTCTCCACTTCCCCTGGTTAAACTTCATGAGGTTCCTCTCTCCCATCTCTCCAGCCTGGCTAGGACTGCGGGGGCCACCCATGTGATGCTGGAGGTGCCACCTCCCGCTGTCCCCACACGCTGGTGGCACCAAAGGAGTGCTTTGTCTTGCCCCTGGCAGTCAATGCCACCCATTCTTGTGGCCGGTGCCTCGTGACAGACAGAGATGGAGGATGAGATACCCTTTGGCTGTGACCCTGGGGAGGGGGTGTGTTGGTTTGAGGCTAATTGGAATATTTTAATAGAGAAAATTACACTCTAGGCTGTGAAAGGAAAACATGGTGATGTCTACTTCACTCGTACGCTTGCTGAGATGTTTGGGAAAAAGAAACCAAAACATAGCTAAGGCATTCTCAGTCTGTCTCTCTCTGGGGGCACAGCGTCTTGGGGGGTTCTAGCTTCTGGCTCCTCTTTGCTGATTAATCTTCACTAACCACTTTTCTTCTAACCCCCCCCGGCCGATCCTCCAAGCTCACCTTGTGCGTAATTCAGTCAAATTGTCAAGCCTCTGCATGACGTGACTCGTAAGAGAAGGAATTTCGAGTGGGGATGCCAAGGGGCTTTAACCAGCGCCCCGTGTCCTCCTGAGCCATGGTGATGCTGACTGGGGGGAGTCGGGAAGGGGCTCCTGACTCCCTTCCTCACCCACCCTGTGTGTTCCCCTACCAGCGTCTGTGAATTCCTGAGCCGTTGCCAGAGCCCCCAAGGTGGTTTTGGGGGCGGTCCTGGGCAGCACCCCCACCTCGCCCCCACCTATGCTGCAGTCAATGCGCTCTGCATCATCGGCACGGAGCAGGCCTTCGAGGTCATCGACAGGTATGGTGGCACGCTGGTGGCACTGGGGTGGGAGCAGGGCTGGCTGACTGGCTGGCTGGCTGGGGTGTGGCTTGAGGAGGTGCAGGATGCGTGATCCCCACCCTGGCACTGCTTTGGCTCTTGCAGGAAGAAGCTGCTGGAGTATCTGCAGTCACTGAAGCAGCCTGATGGCTCCTTCATCATGCATGTTGGTGGTGAGGTGGATGTCAGGTTGGTGAACGTCATGGTTTGGGGTGGGGATGTGGCTGTGACATGCTTCCAGCCAGCTGGATGATGTGGCTGGGAGGGGATGCCATGGTCCTGAGCAGCCGTGGGCCCCCAGGAGTGCCTACTGTGCTGCCTCAGTGGCCTCGCTGACCAACATCCTGACGCCCACACTCTTCACCGGGACAGCCGAGTGGATCATGAGGTGAGAGCCACTGCCCGTGGGGGCAGCACTGGGGGGCCACCTCTCATGGGTGCTGTCCTCATCCCTCCTCCCCATCTAGGTGCCAGAACTGGGAAGGCGGCATCGGTGGGGTGCCAGGCATGGAGGCCCACGGTGGCTACACCTTCTGTGGCATGGCAGCCTTGGTCATCCTCAAGAAGGAACATCTGCTGAACCTCCGGAGCCTGTTGGTGAGTGGCACCATGCATGTGTGGTGGCCCCACAGCTCTCAGCTGGTGTTGCTGACTGGTTGGTTGTGCTGGGGAGGGGTACCCCTCCTCAGGCTGTGCTCTGTGCTTCTCTGTGCCACACAGCGCTGGGTAACCGGCCGACAGATGCGCTTTGAAGGTGGCTTCCAGGGTCGCTGCAACAAGCTGGTGGATGGTTGCTACTCCTTCTGGCAAGCTGGGCTCCTGCCTCTGATCCACCGTGCGCTCCATGCCCAGGGTGAGTCACTGCAGGGGGGGTCCCAGCTCCTCTGCCCTCAAAACGGCATTTTCAAGGAGGGATGAAGGTTTTAGAATCAGAGTCATGGAATGGTTGACGTTGGAGAGCTTTGAGATCACAGAGCCCAACCCTTAACCCAGCACTGCCCAGGACACTGCTAAACCGTGGGCCTCAGCACCACATCTCCAGGGCTTTGAAACCCCTCTAGGGATGGGGACTCCACCATTGCCTCGGGCAGCTTCAAGGGCAACCCTAAAGGGCAAGAAATTGTTCCTCATGTCCAACCTAAGCTGCTCCTAGGCAACTTGAGGCCATTTTCCTCATGTCCTGTGACTTGTTCCTTGACAGAAGAGAAGAGCCCAGCCTCTGCCTGCCTCCAGCCTCCGTTGAGGGAGCTGCAGAGAGCCAGAAGCTCCCCCCTCAGCCTCCTTTTCTCCAGGCTGAGCAACCCCAGCTCCCTCAAGCTGCTCCTCACAAGACACATTTTCTAGAACTTGCCCCCAGCCCTTTCCCAGCTGAGGGTGGGCAGTTACTTTGGTGCCCTCATGCCCTCAGGGAATCCCAGTGGCACTTTGGCTACCCCCACTTGCCTTTTTGCCACGAGGTTTGACCATCTGGTGGCCCAATACCTTGTGGGTGTACAAGAAAGCTTTGGGTGATTTTCTGCCTCTCCAAGGTCCCCTCAAGCTTTTGTTCCATCTTCTTTGCCCAGGTGACACAGCACTTAGCATGTCCAGCTGGATGTTTGACCGCTCCGCACTGCAGGAATACATCCTCCTGTGCTGCCAGTGCCCGGCTGGGGGGCTGCTGGACAAACCTGGCAAGTGAGTGCCAGCCTGGGGTGGGAGGTGGTTACTTGGGGACCCTAAACCCCCTACTTAGCACCTAAATGTCACCCTTAGGTCCCGGGATTTCTACCACACCTGCTACTGCCTGAGTGGGTTGTCCATCGCCCAGCACTTTGGCAGCGGTGATCTGCACCACGAGCTGGTCCTGGGTGGCTCTGACAACCGCCTGGTATGTGCTGTGCACTGCCCCTGCCCCAGCCAGCAGGGAAGGACTGAGAAAGGGTCAGGAAAAGGCTAGAAAGGCTAGGACAAGAGGCCAGGGAGAGGGATGGTAAAGGGCCAGAAGAGACCAGGAGAAGGCAAAAAAAAAAGGCCCAAGGAGGCCAAGAGAAGGGAAGAGGAAAAAAAGGTCAAAAAAAGGGTGAAATGAGGCCAGGAAAAAGTCAAAAGCCATTAGAAATTTGGATAGAAAAGGCTGGAAAAAGGCCAATAAGGAAGGGAAATTACTAGAGAAAGGCCAAGAAAAGGGCTAGGAAATGGCCAATTAAAAAAAAAATGAAAATGTCCAGAGAAAGGCCAAAAAGGCAAGGAAGAGTTAGAAGGCAGCAGCAGGTGGCCAAGAGCAGGCAGTAACTCCCTCTCCCCCTGCAGCAGCCCACGCACCCTGTGTACAACATCTGCCCGGAGAAGGTCGTTCGAGCTGTGCTGCATTTCCTGCAGCAGCCCCTGCCTGGTCAGGAGCCCTCGGACACTGCTGAATAAAGGGGATGGGGGGGTCCTGCTGCTGCCCCCCCCCCCCCCCCCCCCCACCACCCCGCCCCACCCT
>VWZE01012363.1:90243-116495 GCA_013396675.1 Eubucco bourcierii | reverse complement strand
CCCAGCTGAGGGTCACGAACCCCACAGCACGGCCCCAACCCGACCCCCAGCCCCACGAGTCTGCCATCCCCAGGCAGTAGCCCCCCACGGAAGAGCCCCAACTCCGCAACGCACCCCAAGCCACTCTCCCCTCTCCAAACACCCATCCCACGGCCCCCTTCTCCCTGTGTCACGACCCTCCCCGTGTCGCCACAGCCCCACCGGCCCCCTCCTTCCCCCACGTGCTCCCGGTACCGGCGAGCGGAGGGGGTGTGAGGATGTGAGGGGGGTCGGGAAGGGGCGGCAGCAACGTACCGCGGACTGAAACCTCGGCTGCTCCTCCTAAGAGGGGGTACCAGGGCCGGCGGGGAGGAGGAGGAAGAGGAAGGGTTTGTTGTTTTTTGTTTTTTGGGGGGCACCGGGAAACAGGCCCACGGTGAGGGAAGGGAAAGAGAAAAAGAAACCAAACGTTATCCCCCGCTGCCCCCACACCGTGGGGAAGCTGTGGGGGCGTAAAGGATTCTCCCGGGGATCCGATCCCTAACTCACGTCGCTCTCCACCTCGATGTCATCGTTATCGCTCATCGCTACCGGGGGCTGCCGGGGGTGAACCGCGGGCCGCGCCGCCACAACAACAGGCCGCAGCGCGCCTGCGCCGCGCGCCCATGTCATGCTCGGCGGAGCGGGGCATTGTGGGTACTGTGGTCCGCGGAGGGAGAGGGCAGGGCGGCCCCGACAGACGCGGAACTATAACTCCCGGCGTGCACATTGCGTGGGTGCGTTGCATGCCGGGAGTGGTAGTTCTCACTTGAGGGAGGTGCGGGCCCGGGCGCTGCTCTTGTGACGCTTCATGGAGGGAGGTGAGGCATAGCACGGTGGAAGGAGAAGATTTATTGAAGGTTGCGAGGCTGGTGCAGGGGGGTTATGGACCTGGTTTAGGGGCGCCGAATGTCAGTCTTGGGGGGCGGTCTGGGGTTCTGTCTAGGGTCTGAAGATGTTGCCTGAGGTGAGTTGTGGACCTACCTGAGGAGCTTGTGGGTCTGGTTGAGGGTCTGTGTACCTGCCCGAGGGACTATAGGTCTCTCTGGTGGGCTGTGAGCTCAGTTTGGGGGTGCTGAGTGTCAGTCTTGGGGGGATGGAGGTCTGTCTAGGGTGGTCTGAGGGGCTGTGGACCTTTCTGAGGGTACTGTGGGTCTCTCTGGGAGGTTGGAGGTCTGTGGACTTCCCTGGAGAGGTTTCTGAGAAGCTGTGGGCCTGGGCTGGGGAAGCTATGGGTGTCCCTGGCAGGCTTCCTGAGAACCTGTGGGCCTGGTTTAGGCTCTGTGGGCTTCATTTGGAGGCTGCAGGCCTGGGCTAGGAGGCTGAAGGTCTGTCTTGGGGAGGGGGGTTGTGGGCCTGGGCTGGGGGCCTACTGCTCTGGCCTGCCCAGGGGGAGTCTATGGACCTGCCTGAGGAAGGTTGTGCCCACTTGGGTGGTTTGGGTCACTCCACTGAGAACCACAGACCAGCTCAGGTTCAGGGAGCAAGGAGAGCCCACCACAGCCAGGGGACAGGACAAAAGGTCTCTAATCCAGATGTTCCTCATTATCATTTGGCAGCTTGTCCCTGCTGGTGGCTTCTGCTGGGTGCTTATCGTGGTTGCCATCAGCGCCACCTTCCTCACCCTCTGAGCCGGGCTCGTCCGAGTCGTCCTCCTCCAGGTAGCGGTAGCCGCACATGCTGTGGTGGGGGCGGGGGATGCGGGGCAGGCGGTAGGCCACATGCTGCCCCAGCTTGTGCTCCATCCAGACGTAGCACCCTACTGCCACCCACAGCGTCAGCAGCATGATGGAGAGCTTGGCCTGGGTGAAGGGACAGGAGGAGATTGGTGTCGTGCTGCAGCCTGGCAATGCGCCCACCTTGATGATATCAAGGGGGCAGCCAGGCTCACCTTCATGGGGAGCCCTGACCACAGGTACACCATGAAGATGGCTACAGCTTGCCACCAGTGGTAGATGGTGAAGATGAAGTCTTGGCGCTCCTTGTCCTCATACAGCATGCCTAGGAGGACTGTGACAGGAGACAGTGACTGTCAGTGTGCCCCTTGTGTGCCCTTGTCCCCTCTTGGGGCACTGTCAGCAGGATGCAGCTGCTCTGGGTCTGTCCTCATCAGTGGGGCCAGGGAGCTGGGAATATGAGGAGAGGGAGCTGGGAACAACCTGGCTACACTAGGGAACGTAGGGAAAAGGGCTAAGGCCGACCTGACTGTACCAGGGAATGCAAGGGGATGATCTGGCTGTGGCAGCAGATGTGAGGAAGGGAGCTGAGGCCAACCTGGCTGAGGAGCTGAGGACAACATGCCTATGCCAGGGACCATGAGGAGAGGAGTTGACAATCTGGCAATGAGAAGGGAAGTAAGAAGAGGAGCAGGGGACAACCTGGCCGCTCCAAGGGACACAAGGAGACAACCTCGTCATGCCAGAGCATATGAGAAGAGGAGCTGGGGCCAACCTGGCTGTGCCAGGGGCCAATGGCAGATGCAAGGGGACAACCTGGCTGTGTCAGGGGACACAAGGAAGGGAGCTGGCAATAAGACCATGCCAAAAGCCAAGAACAGGAACAGCCATTTGGAGGACTCACTGCTGATGCCCGTCTTGTTGAGGGCACTGCCCATGCCCCAGAGCACGGCGATGGCGTAGAGCAGAGGCGCCTGGACAAGGTGCTGGGGTTCAGGTGCCCAGCAGAAGAGGGTCACCAGAAGAGCAGAGTGGACAAGGCCACCAGCCAGCAGTGGGACCTGCCGCCGCAGGCGCAGGGTGCAGAGAGCCAGGCTGGAGCATGCAGAGGCTGAGAAACCGTAAGCCATGAGGAGATCCGCCAGCTTCTCCAGGCCCAGGGCACACACCCCGTAGTTCTGTGGGGAGGACAGGCTCTGCTGTCACCCAGCTGGGTTGTCCCACCTCTGTCACCCCCACTATCAGCCCCACCCCTTACCAAGGTGAAGCCAGTGCAGACGAAGAGCACCTCGAAGCCGCTGTAGATGAAGAAGGGGAGGAGGTGCCGCAGACGATAGTCCCTCATGTGCTTGAAGGGCAGCTGGAATATGTTCCCCCAGCCGATGCTGCGCAGATCGATCTCCTCCGTGGGTCGATAGGCTGAGCCACACAGCACCAGCACCTGCCCATGCCATGTTGACCACCAGTGAGGCACCATCGGTCTGTCCCAGCCCATCCCCCTGTCCAACCACTGCAGCCCTCACCAGCAGCATGGCAAGGAAGGCAGCTGCCATCAAGGCACTCTCCACGATAATGAGGTTGACGCTGCGAGGAAGGCTCTGAAGGACTGTATTGTTGAAGCCAGGTAAGGTGCCGTGGCTCAGGGTACCTGCCCAGGTGAAAGGCCACATCTTAGTGCCAAGCTAAAGAGCACAGAGTCTGAGGCATGGCTCCCACAGGTCCCTGTGCCACCCCCCCACCCTCCGCTAAGTACCAGTCTTGACCTGGTGCACTGCTGCCACCTGCACCAATCCTCAACACCGTGACCCAAACCTAACCAGCATCCTGACTCCCTCCCAGCACTCCTCATGCTATGCTGTCTCCATGCCACCCTGCTCACCGCAGTGCTTGACGCTAGCAAGTGTGTGGTTGTGCTGGTAGAGGTAGTTGTTGAGGAAGAAGAACATGGGCATCTGTGCAGAGACGAAGCTCAGCTGCAAGATGCAGAACCAAGGTGGAGTGGGACACATACTCAGCTTTAGGGTACCAGTAGTTGCCCCTTCCATGCCCATACCATGCCCCATCACCAGCGCTCACGTGGAAGCAGGCATAGAAGACAGTCTGGAAGATGATTATGTAGGTGTTGAAGGCGCCTCGTGGTGCTCGCTCCTGCTCCTGGATGTGCTCCTCTTTGTAGCTGACGTACTCATAGTACTTCTGCGCCATCCTAGGTGGCACGGTGGCTCAGTCGGCACCCACCCTGACCACTCAAACCACCTCCCCCAAGCTGCTTACCTGGTGATGTAGTTCCCTGTGGAAGCCCAGAGCGGCACAATGGCCACCCCGATGGCCACGGCGGAGGGGACCAGTGTGTAGTAGCGCTCCCAGTAGTTACTGGAGACAAAGAGGGCGTAGATGCCAACCGCCAGGAACATAGCCCACTTGGTGCCAAAGAACCTGCCGTGGCGAGGGGGGAAGGCATCAGCAGCGGTCCCAGCTTTCCAGGGGCGAGGAGCAGCGGGTGATGGTGAGCTCGTGCCTGATGAGGACGGGTGTGTAGAGCAGCGCGGCCACCGGGGTGACGTTGATGCCCATCAGGACCTTGCGGTCGATGTCCTCCAGTTGGATGTTGCTGTACTTCACCTCCCGGTAGGTCTCGTCATAGTGGAGGATCAGCTGCATCTGCAGGAGGCCTTTTCGGGGTGGGGGGAGGTCTGGGTTGTCACCCCTCGCCCTTGAGCCCGCCTCAAAGCACTGGTGCCCAAGGAGGAGCAGGACCATACCCAGGTAGACGCCATAGGTAAGGGTGAGTGCCAGGCTGGCAGCCACTACATTCTTCACTACGCCGAGCCGCTTGCGGCGGAAATACTTCTGCTCCTCTTCCTCCTCATTGTAATCCGGGTGAGCACCCACAAAATCATCCAGCTGTGGGGGGAGACACCCCAAGCCCCTGCTGTTAGCCCTGGGGATAGGGCACCCACCCAGCACCCATGGGTGAGCACCGCCCCTAGGCCTCACCTGTGCCTCTGTCCCCTCACTGCCCAACCTGTCACCTGCCACTGGCTTGGCTGCATCCTGGTAGCAGTTGAATTCCTTCTCCATCATGGCCTCTGAGGAGGGGGCTGGAGGGTAGGGAAACCATGGTGGCACCCCCAGATCCTGCACCTATGGGCCCAGCACCCCCAAACCCTGCACCAATGTGTCTTGTACCCACAGAGCTGCACCCAATGGCCCAGCACTCCCATACCCTCCACCCATGAGTCTTGTACCCCCAAACTCTGTGCCTTGGAGCCCAGCACCTCCAAACCCTGCACCCATATTCCTGCACCCCCAGCACCCTTGTGCCATGCACCCAGCACCCGCAGACTGCGCCCAGCACCACCAGGTCCTGCACCCATGTGTCTTGTACCTCCCACAGCTGCACCCGGGCCCTGCACCCTTGTGCCTTGCACTCAGCATCTCCAGACTCTGCACCCATTTCCTGTACCCCAGCAGCTTGCAACCCTGGTGCTCAGCACCCTCGGTCCTTACCCAGCCCAAACGCCCCCCAGCCCCGGTCCCCGGTACCGGAGCCGCTCGGGGCGGGGCGAGAGCCGCTTCCTCTTTCGGGCGGGGCGGGACGGGGGCTCTTAAAGGAGCCATTCCTGCACCTCTCTGCCCCAGGAACTCCCAGTCCCAGCACCATGACCCCGCTGTACAGCACTCTCAATCCCCCCCACAACAGCACCCAAACCTGCACGGCACCCGTGGTCGTCTCGCCCACCCCGCACGGCAACCAGCCTTCCCAGCACCCTGACCCCCTGCACAGCACCTAAACCTGCATGGCACCCATGTTCATCCCTCTCCTCCCCCTAGAGCACCCATTTTGCACAGCACCCTGACCCCCTCCTTGCACAGCACCCAGACACCCTTACCTCCACAGCACTCATCCTGAATCCTGACCCACTCTCTTTCACAACACCCACCTGAACTCGCCCCCCACCACCCAACACCCCAGTCAGCCCCCTGCCCCTGCCCAGTGCACCCACCAGGCCCTGCAGTGGGTGCCCTGTCGTGCTGGCTGCCTGCTGCTCTCGCTTCCCCTTCCTGGCCCTGGGTGAGAAGAGTTGGGGTGGGGGTGGGGAACTGGTCCGGGAGGGGAGGGTGGCAGGAACCTGAAACCCTGCTGGAGGGATCAGGAAGGTGCTAGGGATGCATAGTGGTGATATTGGGGTGCTGGTGCCCCAGGGGAGGGTGGAGGGGGTGAGGCTTAAGGTCACAAGGAGATGAGGCAGAATCCAGCCCAGCAGGATTCTTTGAGCTGCAGCCAGCACCGTGTCAGAAGAGTGCTGAGCCCCTGGCGTTGCAGTGGGGGGCAGACATGGTAGGGGACAACCAAGGCTATGGCAGACAGAATGTGGCCCTAGGGTCCCAATTCCCCTGGGCAGGTGAAGAGGAGGCACCCCAGGGTGGGTAAAGGGCACTTCTTGGGGGTGCTGATTTGTACCCCAAACTTGAGCCATGGGGGGCAGCGAGGGAGGGCAGGCTGGGAGTACATTCCCTGCCCAGGGCAGGTTTGGATCCCCCACAAATGTCAGCCCCAGGTGTGCAGGCACCTGCAGCCCAGTGTGGGGAGCTGGGCTCCCAGTTTTCCCCATCCCCAGGGGCTGGGGTTGGGGGTGGGGGAGCATTTTTCTCTCCAGTTGTGTCCCCAAATTGGGGTGGGGGGACACCAGTACCCCCGCAACCGGCCCACTCTGGGCCCTGATCCATGGCACTGGGTGGACATGTGACATCTGTCATGGCAACAGGGGCTGTTTGGGGATAGCTGTGCCCCCCTTAAAGCCAGGGCTGACTCCTGGGGTTGCCCTGGGCATCACAGGTGCCAATTTGGGGTGGTGCCAGGTAGGGAAAAAACGTTCCTCCTTCCCTAGGGGGGCTGCTGTGGGTGCCCAGGGTGGGGTGTCGGGAAGGGCTGTGGCCCTTCCTGTTGACAAAGAGTGGTAATTTGGGGTGGGTGAGGAGCAGGTGGCCAAGGCTGGGTGTGGGGTGAGCTTGAAGGCTTAGCTGGTTGGCACTGGGGCAGGACTGGGCAGCCCTAGGGATAAGATGGGAGATCTGTGGGGTCCCTGTAGGTCAGGGTGGCCTTGAGGAGCAGGTTAAGTGGTCTCTATGGGGTCTCCATGGGTCAGGGAGGCCTTAGGGAGACAGGTGAGAGGTGTCTGTGAGGTCTCTGAGGGTCAGGGTGGCCCTGAGGAGCAGCTTGAGGGGTGTCTGGGGGGTCTCCGTGAGTCAGGTGGTCAAGAGGAGCTGGGTGTCTGTGGTGTCCCCATGAGTCAAGGTTCATGGTGGTGGTTTGGTGGCCGTGGGTGGTTCTCCATGGGGGAAGTACCATCCCAGGCTTCATCCTAACTGCCAGCCCCACGGAGGCGGGGCACAGTCCTGCCCACCCCTGGCCATGGGGCTCAGCCACCAGCCCCACAGCATTTAGGAGGAGTCCCCTGAGCCTCAGCATTACCAGTCTGGCTTTCTGCTCCTTTGGACATCACCTAGAACCCCCCAGGTAGGGACTCTTGGGGCCTGATCCTGGCCCCGTGGCTGGGCTTTCCTTCACAGGTGGAGGCTGTGGGTTGCTGGGTGGGTTCCCTTGAGGTAGGGTGGGTGTGGGGAGAGGAAAGGATCCCTAGGGATCCCATGGGTCATCTGAAGATCCTGCCCCATACCTGGGTCCTTGGGGGTACCTCAGGTCAGCCTGGGGTGCTGCCCCATGCCTGGGTCCTTGGGGATCCCCATGCATCATCTCAAGATCCTGCCCCATGCCCAGGGTCTTCAGGTATCTCCGTGGGTCAGCCCAGCATCCTGCCTCACTCTGGGATCCCATGGGTGCCCATGGGGTGACCAAGCAGCCCAAGCATGTTCATGGCTAGAGGCTGGTGGCCCTTCCAGAGCATGGGAAGGATCTGGGAATCCCAAACATCCCTGGTCAGGGCTGAGTGGGGCCTGTGGCAGCCACACAGGGCTGAGTCACCCCTCAAGCAGTGCAGCCCTGAGCAACAAAGCTACCTCCAAAGCTGCCATGGGCACCAGAGACGTCTCAGGGCACCTGCAGGGTGACTTTTGGGATGGAGGTGCCATCTCAGGCACTTCCAGTCAGCCCTGCTGTAGCCAGTGCTGTCTCTCCCCAAGGCCGCCACACTCTCCATGGTGGACATCAGTAGTTCCATGTCACAGCTCAGCATGCAGCAGTCCTTTGAGCCTCCTGGGCAGCACCCGCAGTGGTGTGCCACTGGAGGTACCACTGGGAGCACCAGCGGGAGCAGTGGGAAGGGACCTGTCTGCAGTCCTGTGTGGTGAGAGTGAGGGGCTGGGGATGTGGAGTGAGGGGGCAGAAGGGAGATGGAGAGGCTTGGGGTGAAGAGACTGGGCAGAGGGTGAGGTGGCAGTGCCAGAGTCCCTTGGTTGTGAGGGATGTAGCGGGGACAAGACTGGGGTCCATGGGCCTGAGGGAGGGGACAAGGGATTGTTGGGGATGGTGTTGTGCTGGAGGACACAAGCAGCTCATGGCCCCAGCTCAAGCTGGGAGCACCCAACCTGGAGTCAGCTCAGGTGCGTGGGCTCCCTACTCTCTCCTCAAGGAATCTGGGGAGCCCCAGTTTGATGCTGGGGTGGGAAATGGAGCTGGCGTGGGATGTGTTGCTCCTCAGGCAGGGTGGGAGGCTGGGGCCCCTCTAAGCCCTATCCCCACAGCGGGAACCCCTATGCTGGGCTGGTGGAGCACCTGAGGACCAGCTGGCTGTCGGGGAGGACGCGCCCCATGGAGTACCGCCTGGCCCAGCTGGAAGCCCTGGGGCGCTTCCTGGATGACAAGAAGGAGGAGATCCTGGAGGCCACTGCCGCAGACATGGGCAAGGTGAGAGGGGCATAGGTGCTGGCTACCAAGGTCACAGCTCTGGAGCCTTTCCTAACCCTCATTTGGGTCTTTGTGTCCTGGGTGCAGGTGTTGGGGCATGTTGGGGGGGTCTCCTCCTTGGCCTCCTGCATTCCACTTGAGGTGCTCCAGGTATGGTATGGAGCACCCGTAGGTGCTGGGTCTGTGCTACCAGGCAGGCTGAATGCCACTCACCCCCTTCCCAGTGCATTTAAACTGAGCAAAGGCCCTGCTGGCCAATGGGTGGTGGGAACCTTGATGCTACTGAGCTTCACCATTTGCATCCAGCCCACACCTTGAGTCTCTGGTGGCTTCAGAGGATGATGTTCTGAAGTCCTCCTCTGTCCCACCTGGGATTTACTGATGTTAAGCAACATGCTGGCTTTGCACATTCTTCTTGGGTGCTGGTCAGGGTGGCTCACTAGTCTGGCAGGGACTGGTTTGGCTGGCACAGTGATGAGCAGGGAACTGGACATGGCTCTGGGTATTAACTGCTGAGGAAGTGGGAGCTGCTGGTGGTGGCAAGAGTGGGCCCTCAGCCATTTTGCTGAAGGTACAGAACTGGGAGGAGTGCTTGGTACCCATCAGGCTCTGCTGTCATTGAGTGAGACCTGGCCAGGCTGGAGAGCTGGGGGAGGGAAACCTCATGGAGATCAACCAGGGCAAGAGGAGGAACATGGGGAACAACTCCCTGCAGCAGTATAGGTCAGGCATGACCTGCTGGAGAGCAGCTCTGTAGAGAAGGATCTGGCAGTGCTGGTGGACAGCAGTATGCCCTCCTGGTCAAGAAGGCAAATGATGTCCTGGGGGAGTATGAAGAATGTGGCTAGCAGGTTGAGGGAGGTTCTCTTCCCCCTCTTCTCTGTCCTGGTGAGGCCACAGCAGGAGTTCTGAGTCCAGTTCTAGGTTTCCCAATTCAAGAGAGACAGGGAACTGCATCCTCAGTGCAGGCTCTGAGGATGCTGAGGTCTGGAGGAGCAAAGGCTGAGAGCCCTGGGGCTGAGAGCCTGCAGAAGAGCAGCCCCAGAGGGCATCTGCTCAGTGCTCAGCAGCAGCTAAAGGACCTGTGGGGGGCAAGAGCCTGGGGCCAGACTCTTGGCAGTGGTGCCCAGGGACAGGCCAAGGGGCAGAGGACACAAACTGGAGTGCAGGAGGTTGCATGTGTGGCTGAGGAGAAGCTTGTTTGGTGTGAGGGTGCTGGAGGCCTGGAGCAGGTTGCCCAGAGAGGCTGTGGAGTGTCCTTGTGTGGAGAGCTTCCAACCCCCCTGGGCACTGTGCTGCTGGGCAGGCTGCTGTGGGTGCCCTGCTGGAGCAGGTTGCTTGGGCTGGATGATCCCCAGAGCTCCCTTCCAACCCCACCCTGCTGGGATTGTGTGACTTGTATCCTTGGGTGTCTCACCACAGCAGCTCATTCCCTCGGATATGGGTTTCCACATCCTGACGTCTCCCCAGGCTTCTAATTGCCTTGTTTGTTGGAGGTGAGGACCTTCTTCAGCCAAGGGTTGATAGGCATCAAGGTTCAAGGTGCGTCCTTCATCTCTCCTAATTGTGGGTAATTAGAGCCAGTTGTCCAGTAAGAGGTTAGTTATGCAGCCAGGCCTTCATAGTTAGGTGGACAATTCATCTGGTCTTGCGTACCTGAGGTGGGACCTCACCTCCATGGCTAACAGTTTCTCTCTGATGATGAGTGAAGGCCCCTGGATGACTTCAGACAATATCCCATCTTACAACCTTCATACCCCATCTAAACCCTTCGTGACCCATCTTCACCAGCAAGTTCCTCATTCTGCTGATGCAACTCTCAGTTGGGGCCAAGAGCAGCCCTGTTGCTTCACCAGGACATCCAAAGTGATGACCCCTCAGGTCCAGGAGCAGCTCAGCCTCCTTGCAGGGTGCCTGAGTGCTGTGAGGGTACCCGAAGGTCTCCAGAGCAGGGCTTGGTGGTGGAGCCTGGGAGTCAGCAACCAACCTTCCCAACCCCAAAGAGGTGTTTTTGAGCAGTGATGGAGGAAGGTTCCCACCTGGAGTTGCTTTTAGGTTGGAGGAGACTGAAGGATGTTGTGGTGGATAGCGATAGCTTCACCTTGAAGAGCTTTGCTCCTCCTGCTCTCCAGGGTGATGGAAGGACTTTACTGAGCCCTCTGGGCATGGTGCTCTCCTCTTGGACTCCCTCATTCACCTCAATGTGCTCCAGAGCTTGTGTTGAGCACAGTTATCTTCTTGTGTCCTCACACTTCTCCTTCAAGAAGAGTCCTCTGGCAGTGGTGTTTCATCAACTCCTTGCAGTTCTTCCTGCCTCTCCTTGAGCATAACAGGGTCTTGAGTTCAGCTTTGGCACGGAGCTCAGGGCTTTGCTTCCAGCTTGTGTGCCCAAATGGTTGGACACACACCAGTACAGGGGCATTGTCCCATCACAGGTGATGGTTTCACACTCAGTAGCATCTTTTTTTGTAGCTCCTGGAGCTCAGATGATACTGCTTGGTCCCTCTTTGGCTTGGGGCTGTGTGGCCAGGTGTGAAGCTCAGGATGCTGAGCTCAACAGGGTAAAACATGGTGAAGATCTTCAGCATGGTGAAGATGTTTGATGTGATTCTGTGATTCTTCATGGAATCATTGAATCCCAGAACTGGTTTGGTTGGAGAAGACCTTGAAGATCATGGAGTCCAACCCTTAACCCAGCACTGTTAGGGCACCACCAAACCGTGTCCCTTTTATCACCACATCTCCACTGCTCTGAACCCTCTCCAGGGATGAGGACTCCACCACTGCCCTGGGCAGCCTGGGCCAGGCTCAAGGGCAAGAAATGACTCCTCATGTCCAACCCAACCCTGCTCTGGGACAACTTGAGCTTATACTTTAAGATGAGGGGGTAAATGTCTCCTTCAGGAGATGGGTTGATTTTGGGGTCATGCTTATGTGGTGATGTCTGTCCCCAGCCATGCTTTGAGGCTTTCTTCAGTGAGATCCTCCTCTGCAAGAATGAGCTCCACCAGACCCTGAACAGCTTGGGCCAGTGGATGAAGGATGAGCATGTGGACAAGAATCTGGTAAAGAGGAACATGAAGGAGTGGGTGGGGTGGGAGGGGAAGGTGGGGTCCCACCTGCCATGCAGAGCTGGGTGGGTGGAGGTTTGGACCCGTCCTGCAGTGACCTGAGGTGGTGGTGGTGTCCTGTAGGTGACCCGGCTGGACTCAGCCTTCATCCGTAAGGACCCTTATGGGGTGGTGCTCATCATTGGGCCCTGGAACTACCCCATCCACCTCCTCCTGGTGCCCCTCATTGGGGCCATTGCTGCTGGTGAGCCAAACCCAACCCCGAGCTCAGAGGATCTGGGTGATGCCAGGCACCAGTGAGGGCACCTTGTGCCCTGGATGGGGTGCCAGAAGAGCTGGTTGTCACTGTTTGGATGATGTCCCCTCAGGTAACTGTGTTGTTGTCAAACCCTCTGAGATAAGCAAGAACACAGAGAGGCTTGTGGCTGAGACACTGAGCTGCTACTTGGACAATGTAAGAATCTCTTCCTGTCCTTGTCCTTGTCCCAGCCCTGCCTTGGCCACACCATTCCTGGGTTCAGGTGTTCTCATCCCTTCTTCCTTCACACACAGCCCATGTCCAGACACCCTACAGCCCAGGATGGCCTTAGTGGGGACAGATGTTGAGAGGTGGACACTTCTTTTGTCACAGGACTGCTATGCTGTGGTGACAGGTGGTGTGCAGGAGACCACCAGACTGCTGGAGAACAAGTTTGACTTCATCTTCTTCACTGGTAGGTCCTGAGGGCTAAAAGCAGAGCCCTGCTTGGGTTTTGTGCAAGGCTGAAGAGGGACACCCGGTCCATCAACACGAAGTGGTGGGCAGTCTGCCAGCAGGACTCCACCCCTGTGCTCCAGGAGGGTAGGCCTTGTTTTTGGGATCTGTTGGAGGACCCAGGATATGTGTGTCTGAGGGTCTGGTGGGACCGTGAGGTTCACCAGGGCCAAGTGCTAGGTCCTGCACCTGGGTCAAAACAACCCCACGAAGACTTCAGGCTGAGGGCAGAGTGCCTGGAAACTGCTTAGTAGGAAAGGACCTGAGTGGGCTGGTCACTGCAGCTGGAGGTGAGACAGGGTGTGCCCAGGTGGTCAAGAAGGGCACCAGCAGCCTGGCCTGGATCAGCAAGAGTGTGGCCAGCAGGAGCAGGGCAGGGACTGTCCCCCTGGACTGGGCACTGCTGAGGCCACTCCTGGAATCCTGGGGTCAGGATTGCTGCAAGGAGCAAACGACAGGACAAGAGGAAATAGCCTCAAGCTGCCCCAGGGGAGATTTAGGTTGGACATGAGGAACAGTTTCTTCATGGTTGTCAAGGCCTGTCCCACTGGAGTCCCCATCCACTGAGGGGTTTCAAAGCCATGGAGATGTGGTACTGAGGGCCATGGTTCAGTGGTGCCCTGGCAGTGCTGGGTGAAGGGTTGGGGTCCATGATCTGAGAGCTCTCTTCCAACCTCAACAATTCCATGACTATATGATTTGATGCATTTCCCCTGGCTTGCGAGAGAGCCAGATGCAGAGCTGCTGAGACTTTCCCCATGCCGATGATCTCTTGCTGCTCCTCAGGCAGCCCCTCGGTGGGCAGGGTGGTGATGACAGCTGCTGCCAAGCATCTGACACCAGTGACGCTGGAGCTGGGGGGCAAGAACCCCTGCTACGTGTCTGACAGCTGCGATGTGCAGAATGTGGCACGCAGGGTGGCCTGGGGCCGCTTCTTCAACGCCGGCCAGACCTGCATCGCGCCCGACTACATCCTCTGCAGCCTGGAGATGCAGGAGAAGCTGATGCCTGCCCTGCGTGAGGCCATCGCTGAGTTCTACGGCCCCAACCCGAAGGAGTCCCCTGACTTCGGGCGCATCGTCGGGGACAGGCAGTTCCGGCGGGTGCAGGCCCTGCTGCGCAGCGGGCGCGTGGCCATGGGGGGACAGACGGATGAGGGCGAGCGCTACATCGGTGAGCAGGCCTCTGGGCTCGGCTTCGTGGCACCACTGTGTTGGCATAGCACATCTTGGGGTGCAGCAAAAAAAGTCTGGGATGCATCAGGAAAAGCATGTCCAGCCAATCTGGGGAGGTTCTGCCCCTCTGCTCTGCCCCTAATGAGACCACACGTGGAATACTGTCACCAGTTTTGGGCTCCCCAGTTGAGGAGAGACAGGGACCTCCTAGAGAGAGTCCAGCAGAGAGCCATGAGGATGATTGGAGGACTTAAGCATCTCCTCTATGGAGAGAGGCTGAGAGCCCTGGGGCTGGTTAGTCTGGAGAAGAGGAGGCTGAGAGGGGATCTGAGCAGTGTCTCTAAATATCTGAGGGGTGGGGGCCAAGTGGCTGGGGCCAACCTCTTTTGGGTGGTCAGCAGCAAAAAGCCAAGGAACAGCAGCTAAGAACTGGAACAGAGAAGGTTTGAGCTCAACATGAGGACAAACTTCTCTACAGTGAGGGTGACGGAGCCCTGGAGCAGGCTGCCCAGAGAGGCTGTGGAGTCTCCTTCTCTGGAGACTTTTAAACCCCACCTGGAGTCATTCCTGTGCAGACTACCCTGGGTGAGCCTGCTTTGGCGGGGAAGGGGTTAGGCTGGATGATCTCTGGAGGTCCCTTCCAACCTCTAAGGTTCTGTGCTAACCCTATCCCAGCTTGGAATAGGTAGCCCCGGGAGGTGGTAGAGTCATTGCCCTTGGAGGTGTTCAAGAAACCTGGGGACATGGTTTAGTGGCCATGCTGGTGCCGGGTCGATGGTCAGACTGGATGGTCTTAGAGAGCTTTTCCAACCCAAACAAGTCTATGGTTTTATGATTCTCCACAGCTCCCACGGTGCTCGCAGATGTGCTGCCCACAGACCCAATCATGCAGGAGGAGATTTTTGGACCCATCCTGCCCATCATTGTTGTGGGCAGCATGGATGAAGCCATCGACTTCATCAATGCCCGGCCGCGGCCCTTGGCCGTCTACGCCTTCTCCTGTGACAGCAAGGTACAGGTGGTCCATGGAGCAGGGAATGGGGCTGAGGGAAACTGGAATCAGCAACTGCTTTGGGTTGAAGTGGCCTTGTAAGGTCCATCTAGTCCAGTCAGCAGAGACATAGCTGACCAGAGCAGGTTGCTCAGAGCCCCAGACAACCTGACAATGGTTCCAGGGATGGGGCAGCTCCCACCTGTCTGGGCACCCTGAGACAGGCTCTCACCACCCTCAGTGTAACACATTCCTTCCTTAGCTCTAGAATGGGGCAGTTGGGCTTCTGCCCACCTTGTGTCCACCTCGCCTGCCCTGATGGATCTTTTGAGCACATGGAGGGGAATGCATAAGCTGGGTCATGTTTGACATGTGCTCCCCATGGAACCAGGGTGCAAAACTCATCTTCCCCTTATCTGCTTCCCTCCCAGGTGGTGAACCAGGTCTTGGAGAGGACAAGCAGTGGTGGCTTCTGTGGCAACGACACCATGATGCATGTAACGTTGACCTCACTGCCCTTTGGTGGCATTGGTAGGTCCAAACTCTCCAACCACACCTGCCTCACCCATGGTGCCTCATCCACACTAACCATGTTGAGGAAGGGGCTCAGGGGAGACACAGCACCCAGATCCTACCCTGGGTCCAGAGGCCTCCATGGCCTGTAGGGAAATCCTTCTGCACCAGATAAGACATCACCAGAAGCTCTTTGCTGCACTGCACCAGGGCTGAGCTCTTGGGGGTTCTGCTGAACATGTGTGAGGACTCTTCTCTCCATGTTTGCCATCCCAGGCACAGTGTTCCATGTGTCCATGGAAATGTCCTGTTTAACGGGTACAGCATTTTGGATGTGGCCACCAGAGGAACATCTCCAGACCTTCCTCTCCAGATGCAGTGCCTCTGTAGCATGCTGAGAACCTGCACCACTTGATCATTTCCATGGTGTCTCTGAGCAGTGTGGACACCATGAGTGAATGTTGTGCCAAGGCTGGGTTCCTGCTGCTCAGGTTTAGCTAGGAGCAACTCTGCTCTGCTCTCTTTGGTCTGCTCCTCATCTGGTGACACATCCAACATGCTGTTCTTCTAGGGATGATGAGTTCCTCCTGCAGTGTGATGCTGGGTGGGAGCCCTTAACCTTACTCAGGAGAAGGCTTCTCTAACCTTCTGTCTTTTGGGGCCTGAAGAGTTATAGCAAACCACTTACAAAAATCTGGAGAACCTGCTTGTGATGTCCTGGAGATCCTCCTGGGCAAAGAGGAAGAGTTTCTGCTCTTCTAGGGGCTATCATAAGCAGCAGCTTGTGGCTCAGGGCACAATTCTTGGTGGTTCTCATACCATGCCTTCTCCTGATAAGAATGATTCAGATCAAACCACCTCATGATCAGGTGAAGCAATTTCAAAATGGCAGAAGGGTCTGAAGTCATTGGGGTGACATGGTATTCGCCTGTACTCAGCACTGGTCAGGCCACACCTTGATTCCTGTGTCCAGTTTTGGGCCCCTCAATTGAAGAAAGATGTTGAGGTGCTTGAATGTGTCCAGAGAAGGGCACCAAGGCTGGGGAGGGGCCTGGAGCACAGCCCTGTGAGAAGAGGCTGAGGGAGCTGGGGGTGTGCAGCCTGGAGACTCAGGGGAGACCTTATCACTGCCTACAACTACCTGAAGGGAGGTTGTAGCCAGCTGGGGTTGGTCTCTTCTGCCAGGCACCCAGGGACAGAACAAGAGGACACAGCCTCAAGCTGTGCCAAGGCAGGGTCAGGCTGGATGTTAGGAAGAAGTTCTTCACAGCAAGAGAGATTGGCATTGGGATGGGCTGCCCAGGGAGGTGGTGGAGTGCCCATCCCTGCAGGTGTTTAAAAGGAGACTGGATGAGGCACTCTGTGTTAATTAGAAGGTGTTAGGTGATAGGTTGGACTCGGTGATCTCAGAGGTCTCTGGTTGATTCTGCGAAAGCTTCCACAGCAACTTGAGGGTGAAGTCACAGAGCTGTTAACCACTGTGTGCAACCACAGGAAGCAGGAGAACCAAGGCTGCCAACGTGGTTCCAATTTTTAAGAGCTTCAGGAGGAAGGTGACTGTAGGAAGAACCATGCTGGCAGCTCCTGACCATGGGTAGTTGTGGTGGAGCACCACGGAGGTCATAGGGGGACACTGAACCTTGTAGGCCCAGCAAAGCTTATGCAGACCAGTAGAAATTATGCACTTGGACCTCTTCCACGAAGAAGGTGACCGTAATTAGGGATCTGGGGGCCTATTTGATGGGAGGATGCCCATGAGTTAGCAATGTGCTCTTGTGGCCAGGAGGGGCAATGCCATTCTGGGCTGTATTAAAAGGGCTGTGGTGAGTAGGTCAAGAGAGGTTCTCCTGCCCCTCTGCTCTGCCCTGGGGAGGCCACATCTGGAGTGATGTGTCCAGTTCTGGCCCCCCAGTTCAAGAGTGATATGGAACTGCTGGAGAGAGTCCAGCACAGAGCCATGGAGATGCGGAAGGGAATGTAACAGCTCTGTTAGGAGGAGAGCGGGACCTCGACTGCCTGCACAGATGGGCAGAGTCCAAGGGGATGGCATTCAATAAATCCAAGTGCCAGGTGCTGCACTTTGGCCACAGCAACCCCATGCAGAGCTATAGGCTGGGGTGGGAGTGGCTGGAGAGCAGTCAAACAGAAAGGGATCTGGGGGTGCTGACTGACACCCACCTGAACATGAGCCAGCAGTGTGCCCAGGTGGCCAAGAAGGCCAATGGCATCCTGGCCTGCAGCAGCAATAGTGTGGCCAGCAGGAGCAGGGAGCTCATTCTCCCCCTGGACTCTGCACTGGTTAGGCCACACCTTGAGTACTGTGTCCAGTTCTGGGCCACTCAATTGAAGAAGGACATTGAGGTGCTTGAGTGTGTCCAGAGAAGGGCAATGAGGCTGGGGAGAGGCCTGGAGCACAGCCCTATGGAGAGACGCTGAGGGAGCTGGGATTGGTTAGCCTGGAGAAGAGGAGGCTCAGGGGGGACCTTCTTGCTGTCTACAGCTACCTGAAGGGTGGTTGTGGCCAGGGGGAGGTTGCTTTCTTCTCTCAGGCAAGCAGCAGCAGAACAAGAGGACACAGTCTCAAGCTGTGCCAGGGGAAGTTTAGGCTGGAGGTGAGGAGAAAGTTGTTGCCTGAGAGAGTCATTGACTGCTGGAATGGGCTGCCCAGGGAGGTGGTGGAGTCAGCGTCCCTGGAGGTGTTTAAGGCGCGTTTGGACGTGGCACTTGATGAGCTTTGAGGTCTCTTCCAACCCTGGTGAAACTGTGAGAGCCTGAGGAAACTGAGACTCTTTACCTTGGAGCAGAGGAGCCTGAGGGGTGATATAAAGATGTGCAAGGTGAGTGCCAGGAAGATGCAGCTAGGCTCTGCTGGGTGATGCCCAGTGCCAGCACAAGGGGCAGTGGGTGGAAGCTGAGGCACAGGAGGTTCCATGTAAACATGAGAAGGAATTTTCTCCCTGTGAAGGTGCCAGAGCCCTGGCACAGTCTGCCCAGAGGGGCTGTGGAGTCTCGGATGGACCTGTTCCCGTGTGATCTGCTCTGGGTGATGCTGCTCTGGCAAGAGGGGTGGACTGGATGAGCTTTTGAGGTCCTTTCAGCCCCTGACATTCTGTGGTTCTGTGATGATAGGGACCGTGCTGGTGACTCCAAGCCATGGGTAGATATGGTGGAGCACCATAGAGGGAAATCGAGCCTTATACACCAAGCAGTGCTTGGACACAGACCAACAATGATGATGTCCTTGGACCTTCTGCAGAAGGATCTGCTGGATGAGTCACTGTAGAGCTGGAAGAGGCCCAAGGAAGGGCAAGGCCTCCTCCACCCCTGGTTGCTCAGCAGCTGTAGAATTTGCATGAGGAAGACCTGTAGAGATTTCCTTGTTTCGTTGATGAGGGCAGGAGCCAAAGTTCTCTAGAAATGAAGTTTGGCCCCGTGCTGTATGTTACAGGGAACAGTGGCCTGGGGAAGTACCATGGCAGGTTCACCTTCGACACCTTCACCCACCAGCGTGGTTGCCTGCACCGCAACATGGGCCTGGAGGCCCTCAACAGCCCACGGTACCCACCCTACAGCCAGCAGAAGCTGGGGCTGGTCACAGCCACCTTCGAGGTCAAGCGCAGGGGCATGTGCACCATCCTCTGAGGGTCTGCTACACCCATCGTGGATGTGGGGAGGGGGAGAACTTTTGCATGGGTCCTCCTCAAGGGGCAAAGTCCAGGCTGCTCCTGCTCCTCAGCATGGCTCCCCTGTCCCCTTGCCACCTTGATGCATGTCGAGATGGTTGGGATGGGCATGCCCACCCTGGCTCCTACTCTGCTGCCTTTGCTCTGGACCATCTGCTGGGACACATCTGGAATGGGAAAAAAATTGTCTTGCCCTCAGTCCTTCTTCATCCAGCATAGAAATGGTCCCCAGGAGGCTGAGGACCAGCAGTTAGTCTCATCTCCTGTCAGATGGACCTTTCTTTCTGGATGAACCTCACTCTCCTTCCTCCATGTAACTCTGCCTGTAGTAAAGACTTTGCATTGATCCTGGTTTCTCCTCGTGCTTCCATCACCCAGACTGAGGGGGATGTCAGACTGGAATCTGGCCACTGAGCCCCAGGGGTGGCTGCCCTCACCCCACATGTCCCCCACCCATCACACCAACACCCTCAGCCACACCATCACCTTCTGCTGGTGGCAGTGAGGTGTTCCCAGTGTTGGTTTGTATCATCAGCCACTTTCCTGACGGTATCAAACTGGGAGGAGAGGACATCCTGCTGTGGGTGCCCTGCTTTATCAGGGAAGTTGGACTGGATGATTTCCAGAGGTCCCTTCCAACCCCACCATGCTGGGATTCTGGGATTTCAGTCTTCTCTTTATTTTTTTTTTCCCCCTCCCTGCCACCTATCTGCTGGTCCCACCCCAGGGAGTGAGTGAACAGGAGTTGTACACAGAGGTCCAGGCTCTGTAGGTCCTGATGAGCACATCTGGAGGTGTGAGATGCTGAAGGTGGAACCTTGCTCACCACAGCTCCACACAGGATGCCATTGGTGGTCTGCAGGTGGCTGTGGTTAAGTACAATTTTGAGACCCATTTTGGGGACAAAGAATGCAGGGATGGATCATGTCATGTTCTGTCTGACTTGATGCCACCAGCCAGGTACTCCAAGTGCTTCATCTTCCAGCTGAGGGAGAAGCTGAGACTGCCATTGTCAGTTTGCAGCATGGGAGGAAAGAGACCTCCAGAACGATGGCCAGACACTGGAACAAGGGCCAGGAAGAGGGTGAGGCCTCTGCCCTAGGGGCTCACGAGGCATGAGCTGGCCCTGGTTGATGGTGTAGAGTAGAGGGAAGTGGTTGCACCAATCAGGTTGTGCTGCCATTGAGTGAGACCTTTGCAGGCTGGAGAGCTGGGGGAGAGGAACCTCATGGAGTTCAAGGACAAGTGGAGGGCCCTGCAGCTGGGGAGGAACAACTTCCTGCATCAGTACAGATGCAGAGCGCCCTGCTGGAGAGCAGCTCCACACAGAAAGACTTGGCAGTGTGGGGGACAGCAAGCTGCCCATGAGCCAGCAAAGTGCCTTCATGGCCAAGGACAATGGTCTCCTGGGGACATGAAAAGGACTGTGGCCAGCAGGTGAAGGGAGGTTCTCTTCCCCCTCTTCTCTGTCCTGGTGAGGCCACAGCAGGAGTTCTGAGTCCAGTTCTAGGCTTCCCAGTTCAAGAGAGACAGGGAACTGCCGGAGAGAGTCCAGTGCAGGCTCTGAGCATGCTGAGGCCGGAAGCAGCTCTGGGAGGAGCAAAGGCTGAGAGCCCTGGGGCTGAGAGCCTGCAGAAGAGCAGCCCCAGAGGGCATCTGCTCAGTGCTCAGCAGCAGCTAAAGGAGCTGTGGGGGACAAGAGCCTGGGGCCAGACTCTTGGCAGTGGTGCCCAGGGACAGGCCAAGGGGCAGAGGGCACAGAGTGGCAGGCAGGAGGCTGCATGTGAGGCTGAGGAGAAGCCTGTTTGGTGTGAGGGTGCTGGAGGCCTGGAGCAGGCTGCCCAGAGAGGCTGTGGAGTGTCCTTGTGTGGAGAGCTTCCAACCCCCCTGGGCACTGTGCTGCTGGGCAAGCTGCTGTGGGTGCCCTGCTGGAGCAGGGGCTTGGGCTGGGTGATCTGCAGAGCTCCCTTCCGGCCCCCACCACGCCGAGATTCAGGGATGTTTTGCATCCAATTGGTTTGTGCTGGAGCAGAGCCAGCAGTGACGTGCAGCAGGGCAGGCAGCCAAGGGGGCAGAGCAGGAAGCCTGCGCTCTTTTTCCTCGCAGAACAGACGGGCTGGGACAAGTGGGCTGTACCTAGCACCGAGTGGCTGCCTGCACCCCCCCAGCTCCACAGCTGAGCAGAGTCCTGGTTAAACCCTCCGGGGTCTTCTGCTCAAGGAGGAAGTCCCTGTTGTGGGCGAGGAGGCAGCCTGTGCACATCGCAGTGCCAGCAGCTCCACCCTGCTGCTTGGGAACCATGGAAACCAGCAGCGTCTTCCCACAGCCCTTGGGCAGTGGGGCCACGACAGCTCCGGAGGATGAGCGTGGTGGCGGTGTGAAGGAGAGCACGGGCAGTGATACCACGAGGTGAGAGCCTGTGAGTGGGGCAGGAGCCTGGAGTCTGGATGCTCTGCCACCAGCCCAGGGTTCTGGTGTGATGCTGGAGTGGAACATGGAGCTGGTGGGATATGGAACCAGGTTGGGACATGGAGTCGGGGTGACTAGGAGCTGGCATAGGACATGGAGCTAGGGGGACATAGAATCAGGCTGGCACATAGGGCTAGGATGAAATGGAGCTGAGGTGGGACATGGAGCTAGGGTGGTATGTGGAGGTAGGGTGGGATGTGGAGTTCCTCACTGGCAGCATTAGGGCTTGGGATGGGGCTGGAGTCCCTCTGACCCCCACAGCAGGAACCCCTATGCTGGGCTGGTGAACCACCTGAGGACAAGCTGGCTCTCAAGGAAGACATGGCCCATGCAGTACCGTGTGGCCCAGCTGGAGGCCTTGGGACGTTTCCTGGAGGAGAAGGAGGAGGAGATCCTGGAGGCCACCACCTTGGACATGGGCAAGGTGAGAGTGCCATGGGAACCTATGGCTGAAGGAGCCTAGGTGCTGCCCACAGACCCATCAACTCCTGCCCTCATGCTGGGGGCTGATGTAAAGGGTCAACAGAACTTTCCCACCTGTTGGGTTGCTCCATCCTTGTGCTTGCCTCTGCCCTGGGCTTGCTGCCAGATGTGGGTGGAGGAAGGAGCTGGAGCATGTCTCAACCCCAGCTGCCCCAGAGTGGACACAGCAGGGCTGTGGGGAGTGTCCAGCCTCCATTAACCATTTCCAAACCCACCAGCCTCAGTTTGCCTCCCTCCCACAGCTCTCCTCACTCCATGTATGATCCCTGCTTTTGGTTTCCCACCCAGCATTGTCCTCCTGCCTTCTTGGTGCCTTCAGAGTCTGGACCCATCTCATGGCTTTGCACTGTTCCTTTCCTCTCTGCTCCCTCCCCATGCCAGAGTCAAGGGCTGAGCAGATCCATGCCCTGAGTCTCCACACGTCCTCAAAGATGTCCAGCTCCCAAACCTAAAAGTTCTCCCTTCGGTCCAGCTCCTTTTCCCAGTCTCATGCACTCACCAGGCCTCAACATCTGTTCTCCATCCTTTTGGACACCATCCCCACCCCTACTGTGGTCTGGTTTGGTGGGATCCACATCATTTGTCCTGTGTTTTCAAAGGCAGTTGGATGGGGCCTTGAGCAACCTGGTCCAGCAGGAGGTGCTGGATCTCTTCCCAGCTTTTCTATACTGGGCTAAAGCCTTCAGAATTCTCACTGCAGTTTGTCCTCTGGCAAATCCAGCAGCTTGTTTGGGTGTGAAAACATGGTAGGAAAAGGGGTTGTGACTCAGGATGCTCCACAGAAACTGATGATCTGGAGGTCATCCAGCCCAAGCCCCTGCTCCAGCAGGGCACCCACAGCAGCTTGCCCAGCAGCACAGTGCCCAGGGGGGTTGGAAGCTCTCCACACAAGGACACTCCACAGCCTCTCTGGGCAGCCTGCTCCAGGCCTCCAGCACCCTCACACCAAACAAGCTTCTCCTCAGCCTCACGTGCAGCCTCCTGCACTCCAGTTTGTGCCCTCTGCCCCTTGGCCTGTCCCTGGGCACCACTTACAAGTCTGCCCCAAGCCTCCACTCCCCTCAGCATCTTTGTAGCTCCAGACCAAGCAGGATTCAAGATCCACACCAGTCCCTTCTTGTCTAAAATGCCACAACCACCTTCACAGCCCTCAAATACTTAATTTTCCTGGAGCTGAGCTGAGCTCAAGCAGAGACAGTCCCAACCACAGGTAGGTTTCTCCTGACAGAATGAGCTTGTTGACACCAGAAAAGAAAACATGCCAAGCAGGGACAAAAGTCAATGAAGCACTCAGAGGTGGCACGTGAAGTCATCTGTCCCCAGCCACCTTTTGAACTCCAATACTCAGAGATCCTGCTCTGCAAGAATAAACTGAAGACAGCAGCTGGAGGTGAGCCAGGGTGTGCCCAGGTGGCCAAGAAGGGCACCAGCAGCTTGGCCTGGATCAGCAAGAGTGGCCAGCAGGAGCAAGCCAAGGATTATTCCTCTGGACTGGGCAGTGCTGAGGCCACTTCTGGAATCCTGGGGTCAGGTTTGGGCTCCTCACACCAGGAAGGACACTGAGGAGCTGGAGCAGGTCCAGAGAAGGGCAACAAGCTGGGGAAGGGTCTAGAGAACAGGAATGGTGAGGAGCAGCTGGGGGGGTGGAGGCTGGAGAGGAGGCTAAGGGGAGAGCTTCTGGCTCTCTGCAGCTCCCTGCAAGGAGGCTGCAGCCAGCTGGGGTTGGGCTCTGCTGCCAAGGGCCAAGTGCAGGGCAAGAGGAAAGGGCCTCAAAGCACCCTGGGGAAGGGCTAGGTTGGCCATTAGGAGAAATGTTCTCACCCAAAAGGGTTGTCAAGGCCTGGCCCAAGTCAGTGGTGGAGTCCTCATCCCCAGAGGCTTTTCAAAGCCATGGGATGTGGTGCAGAGGGCCTCATTTTAGCAGTGCCCTGGCAGGGCTGGGTGAAGGGTTGGACTCCATCAGTTTCCAAGCTCTTTTCCACCCCACACCGTTCTGCGAGTCTATGCTTCTGACCATGGTGGGGTGGCCTTGGGGCTGTGCCTGCAGTGGTGCCCATGATGACCTCTTGTGTCCCCCCAGCCGCACTTTGAGACACAGCTCTCCGAGATCTTCGTTTGCAGGAGCGAGCTCAACCACACGCTCAACAACCTGGGCACCTGGATGAAGGATGAGCATGTGCAGAGGAACTGGGTATGGAGCACTGGGCTGGTGGGGACATGGATGGGCTGGGAATGCCCCTGACACTGTGCTGCCTCCCCAGGCAATGCAGTTGGACTCGGCCTTCATCCGCAAGGACCCCTATGGGGTGGTGCTCATCATTGGGCCCTGGAACTACCCCATCAACCTCCTCCTGGTGCCCCTCATCGGGGCCATCGCTGCTGGTGAGGCTGGGCTGCGGCCCTGACATACTAGGGGCTACCTAAACCTCACTGTGGGGTGTGTCTTGTCCTCCCTGGGGTGGGAATGTGGTAGTGGTGAGACTGTGCTGAAAATAGGGCTGCTCCCCATGAGTGAGGTCCTCACCAGGAGGGAGCTCCTGTCCTGCAGGTAACTGTGTTGTTGTGAAACCCTCTGAAGTCAGCAGGAACGTGGAGAGGTTAATGGCTGAGACACTCCCAAAGTACCTGGACAAGGTAAAAGAACTTTCTGCTGCAGGCCACCTCCCTCTGCAGGGATACTTGTCACTGTGTCCCAAACCTGCCTGGCCAAGTCATGTCCACCCATGTGCCCTTTCCTGCATTCCTCACCATGTCACAGGACTGCTTTGCTGTGGTGACTGCCGGCGTGGAAGGGACCACCAGGCTGCTGGAGAACAGATTTGACTACATCTTCTACACTGGTAGGTCCCCCAGGGACACTCTAGTCCCATCCCTAGGGCATGGGGCTGCCCCAGCAAGCCCAGCATGGATCTGCTGGGAGGTCTGAGCCACACTGGGCTCTCAACTGCCCCTCAGGGAGCCCCTCAATTGGTGGGGAGAAGGAACAATTACTTGCCCTTGAGGGTTGTCAAGGCATGGCCCTGGCTGCCCAGGGCAGTGGTAGAGTCCCCATCCCCTGAGTGGTTTCAAAGCCCTGGAGAGGTGGTGCTAAGGGCCATGGTTTGGTGGTGTCCTGGCAGTACTGGGTTATTCTTTGCCTTGATGCCAGAAACAGCTCTGGCTCCTCAGACAGCCACATTCCAGAGCTGTACCACAGCTCCTGAGACCTTCCCCACGCCGATGATCTCTTGCTGCTCCTCAGGCAGCCCCTCGGTGGGCAGGGTGGTGATGACAGCTGCTGCCAAGCATCTGACACCAGTGACGCTGGAGCTGGGGGGCAAGAACCCCTGCTACGTGTCTGACAGCTGCGATGTGCAGAATGTGGCACGCAGGGTGGCCTGGGGCCGCTTCTTCAACGCCGGCCAGACCTGCATCGCGCCCGACTACATCCTCTGCAGCCTGGAGATGAGGGAGCAGCTCCTGCCTGCCCTGCGTGAGGCCATCGCTGAGTTCTATGGCCCCAACCCTCAGGAGTCCTCCAGCTTTGCCCGCATCGTTGGGGACAGGCAGTTCCGGCGGGTGCAGGCCCTGCTGCGCAGCGGGCGCGTGGCCATGGGGGGACAGACGGATGAGGGCGAGCGCTACATCGGTGAGAGCACGGCCTGGAGGGAAGGTGGAAGGGCAGGTTTTGGGACGGGAGGGGTCCCAGGCATTCCACGCTTGGCTCTTCCCACTTTTGGCAGCCCCCACGGTGCTGGTGGATGTGCAGCAGGATGACCCCGTGATGAAGGAGGAGATCTTCGGGCCCATCCTGCCCATCCTCACCGTGAAGGACATGGACGACGCCATCGCCTTCATCAACGCCCAGGAGCGGCCCTTGGCCATCTACGTCTTCTCCTCCCGCAAGCAGGTGTGCAGCTGGACTGGCAGCAGCACCTCCTTCAGCCAGGGTCACATCCTGCTGAGGAGAGACCCCACATCCCCAGCCATCAATGCCCTGGTGTACCTCAGGTAACAGGTAGGCAAAGGGTTCCCAACAGGTGCTCAGCACCCTCCTGCCCTCACCCCTCAGGTGGTGAACCAGGTGCTGGAGAGGACAAGCAGTGGTGGCTTCTGCAGCAATGACACCCTGATGCACTTCACGTTGACCTCGCTGCCCTTCGGTGGCATTGGTAGGTCTGAGCCCTCGAAAGCAAGGTGCTGTGGGACCTCCCCCTCCATCACCCAGAGCTGAGCCCAGTCTGGTACTGGGGGAACGCAGCCCAGGGTGCCACATGTGTCCCCTGCCCCAGTCAGTGACTTCAGTCATCTCTGCCCCAGCATACCCTGGAACTCCTATCCCTGTGTCCCCAGTGTCCCCTGCCGGACCCACATCCCAGTATCCGACCCCTGTAACGCCTTTATTCCTGTATCCCCGGTATTCCCTGCCTCGCAGGACACTGCCTAGAACCGGGGCCTCGCTGCCACTCCTCCCAACCCGGGAGCTGTCTGTGGCTCAGTGCCCGTTGCTCCTGCCATTGAAGCCCTGCTCCCTGCCCTGAATCCTTCCCCTCCCCCCCGGCCGCCCCCCGC
>VWZE01012363.1:69949-90154 GCA_013396675.1 Eubucco bourcierii | reverse complement strand
TTGAAGCCCTGCTCCCTGCCCTGAATCCTTCCCCTCCCCCGGGTCCGCTCTCGGTGCTGGACCCTCATATAAGGTGTTCCGCAGGGCAGAGCGGCCTGGGCCACTATCACGGCCGCTTTACTTTCGACACTTTCTCGCACCCGCGGGCCACACTGCTGCGTGGGAACGGCCGGGAAGCCTTCAACAAACCCCGCTACCCGCCCTACGAACCGCGACACCTCCCACTACTCCGCTCCGCCACCCAGACACGGCGACACCAGACCTGCGCCATCCTCTGACCCCGCCGGCACAATAAACACCACTTCCGCTGCGGCCGCACGCACGCCCAATCGCGAACGTCTCCCCGCCCACCCGTCCCTCAGAGAGCCAATGGGAAGCTAGTCTGTCACCTCCACGTCAACCAATTGTGGCCTTTTCCCCGCCCTCCTTTTCCAAGCGAGCCAATGGGAAGCGAATCTAGCAGGGCGGTGACCCCAGCGCCTCTCCCCTGCCCCTGGCGCATGCGCAGTGCGTTCAGGACGGCAGGGTCCTTGGGGGAGGTGAGCGGGGGGCACCCGGCGGTACCGGGACCCTCGGGAGGGGCTGCAGGGTGGGGAATCGGACGGAAGTGGCCTGTGGTAGCTACTAGATCCAGCTCGCTCAAGGTGGGGAGGCCCGGGCGCTTGGTCCCCCTTTCTCTGCACACAGAGGTCCCTGGGGCCTTTTGGGGTTAAGACGTGGAGGCAACGTGGTTCGCTTCGGGGAGAGCCGGAGCGTGGGGACGGAGGGGGCTTGGGGCAAGGCTTTTGGCTGCTATCGAGGTGGGACAGGCTCCTCGAAGTTCCTGAGGCAGGGCTGGGGGGCGGGCAGCACCTCTGGGTCCATTTAGGCGGGTTGGACACCCCTGGGGACACACACTCGGGTTCCTCCGGGGAGATGGGGACAGGCATAAGGGCACTGTGGTGCTCGGAGGGGACATCTTGGTTCCGTCTGGGAGTTGTGGGTCATGGAGCAAGATGTTTGGGTCAGCTGGGGGTGGCACGGGACAGGATGTCTGGGGTCCCTTCGGGAGGTGTAGGGGTGCCAGGGCACCTGGGCCACTTGGAGGGGACAACACTTTGGTCCCGTGCGGGAAGCCAGGGGCGTGAAGCAGGATACCTGGGCACATTTTGGGGTGGGGGTGAACATCTGGATCCTTGGGTGGGGAGGGGTGGGGGAAACAGAACAATTGGATCCCTTTTGGTGGTGGTCCTTGGGTCCATTTCGAGGGGCATTTGGACATTTGGGTCCCTTTAGGGGAGAGGCACAGTTGGGTCCCTTGCCAGGGGACACAGTTGGGTTCTCTGAGGTCGTGGGGGCACAGGACAGGTCTCTTGTGGGGTGGTACACATCTTGGGGAGGGAGTTGGACATTTGGGTCCCTTGGGGGTGGACACAGTTGCGTCTCTTGTGCAGGGCAGGGAACAGGATGCTTGGGTTCGCTTGTGCGAGGTAGTGGTGGGACCAGGTGGGTCTGTTTTGGGGTGGGGGAGGACAGGTCATCTTGGTCCCATGTAGGTGGAGGGCAAACAGGACAATGAGTCTGTTTTTTGGGGTGCGGGGGAGTGGTTTGGCATCTGAGTCCCTTGAAAGGGAACTGGGGACAAGGACCCCCTTGCATTCAGAAGGCTCATAGGGGCACCATACCTCTCCTGGTAGTGGGTTGGGGGTCAGGACTCCTGGATGGGTGCCCTGTGGGGAATTGGGGATTGGGGGATCTGCTCAGGACCACCCCCAGCCACTTGCTGAGTGGGCAACTGGGTGGCCTCAGGCTGTGCACCTCTGTCCCAGCAGGACTGGAGATGGCGGTGCTGCGCTTGCTGTACCAGGCTGCCCGCAGAGGTGAGGCTGCGCCGGGCACCCCTTTGCCCCTTTCTGCTCTCCCCAAACCCTCCCTGACCCCCCCTGCCCCTCTCTCTTTTCTCTCTACTCATCAAGGCCCCCCGGCCCCCCTGGGATACCTGCGCCCTCTCAGCACCAGCACCCCCAGGGACTCCTACAGTGAGTTGGGGCATGGGATGGGTACAGCTGGGGTGGGCACAGCTGCTGCCTCTTCACAGGGTGGCCACAACTGGGGTGGTCACATTTTTCTTCTCCCTGTGGAGTGGGCACAGTTGAGGTGCCCACAGCTTCTTTTTTCCCATGGGGTGGGCACAGCTTCCTCTTCTCCAGGAGGTAGGTACAACTAGAGTGTCCACAGCTTCCTTTTCTCTGCGCTGGGCACAGCTTCATCCCTTCCATGGGGTGGGTACAACTTCCATCTCCTTGGGATGGGCAGAACTGAGGTGGGCACAGCTTCTACTCCACGAGATGGTCAAAATTTCCCTTTCCCTACGGGAAGAGGAGAGATAGAGCTTCCCTTTCCCCATGGGGTGGGCACAGCTGGCATGGGCACAGCTGTCACAGTTCCCCCTGCCCACAGAGTACGTCAACGTGCAGGAGCCTGCCATGGACATGCGCTCCATCACCGACCGGGCTGCTCAGACCCTGCTGTGGACCGAGCTCATCCGAGGTGACTGCTGGAGGGACAAACCCCTCTTGGGCTCCCCAGTGCCCATCTGGGCCATGCCCACCTCCCACCCTAGAATCTCTGTGTTTTGTCCTCCAGGCTTGGCCATGACCCTGAGCTACCTTTTCCGGGAGCCAGCCACCATCAACTACCCCTTTGAGAAGGGTCCCCTGAGCCCACGCTTCCGTGGGGAGCATGCCCTGCGCCGCTACCCCTCCGGGGAGGAGAGGTGCATCGCCTGCAAGCTCTGTGAGGCCATCTGCCCAGCACAGGTCAGCTCCAGGGCCTCCAGCTGCCTTGGGGCTGGGCTGCATGAGGCCATCAGGTCACCCTAAGACAGTTTGTAGGTGACACTAAGTTGGGTGGGAGTGTTGGATCTGCTGGAGGGTCTGTAAAGGGGTCTGGCCAGGCTACATCCATGGGATGAGGTTCAGCCAGTGCTGGGTGCTGCATTTGAGTCATAGCAACACCCACAAAGGCTCCAGGCCAGGGGCAGAGTGGCTGGAAACTGCTTGGTGGAAAAGGGAGGAGTTGGTGACAGCAGCTGGAGATGAGCCAGGGTGTACCCAAGCGGCCAAGAAGGGCACCAACAGTCTGGCTTGGATCAGCAAGAGTGTGGCCAGCAGGAGCAGGGCAGGGATTGTGCCCCTGAACTGGGCACTGGGGAGGCAACACCTGGAATCCTGGGGTCAGTTTTGGGCTCCTTGATCCCAAAGATGTTGAGGGGCTGGAGCAGGCCCAACTGGAGCAGGGCAACGAAGCTGGGGAAGGGTCTGGAGAAGAGGGATGGTGAGGAGCAGCTGAGGGAGCTGGGGGTGTAGAGGCCAGAGAGAAGGAGGCTGAGGGGAGAGCTTCTGGCTCTCTGCAGCTCCCTGCAAGGAGGCTGCAGCCAGCTGGGGTTGGGCTCTGCTGCCAAGGGACAAGTGCCAGGGCAAGAGGAAAGGGCCTCAAGGTGCCCCAGGGGAGGTTTAGGATGGAGATGAGGAGAAATGTCCTCACCAAAACGGTTATCAAGGCCTGTCCCAGGCTGCCCAGGGCTGTGATGTAGTCCCCATCCCCAGAGAAGGGTATCAAAGCTGTGGTGCTGTGGGCTGTGGTTTGGCAGTGCCCTGGCAGTGCTGGCTGAAGGGTTGGGCTCCACCATCTCCCAAGCTCTTTCCCAAGCAAACCCATCCCATGGTTCCCCTCCCTTCCTGCCGACTCTGGCGGTTGCCATGGTCCCCGGGCAGGTTCTGAGGGTGTCCTCGTGCCAGGCGATCACCATTGAGGCTGAGCCACGCGCTGATGGCAGCCGCCGCACCACCCGCTACGACATCGACATGACCAAGTGCATCTACTGTGGCTTCTGCCAGGAGGCCTGCCCTGTGGATGCCATCGTGGAGGTCAGTGGCGGGGGCAGGGGGCAGGCACACACAGCCGCAGGGCAGTGGGACCCCCCACGCCCCCCCAAGCCCTGCTGGCGGCCGGCGGTGGGTCCAGCAGGCAGTCCTGACGCCGGAAGGGTTTCCCATCTTGCTAGGGCCCAAACTTCGAGTTCTCCACGGAGACACACGAGGAGCTGCTCTACAACAAGGAGAAGCTGCTCAACAATGGTGACAAGTGGGAGGCTGAGATCGCTGCCAACATCCAGGCTGATTACCTCTACCGGTGACAGCTGCGTCTCCTCCTGCCTCCCCAGAATAAAGGGTCTCAGGGTGTCAGGGGTGGTTCTGCCACCCCCTCCCCTTGGTTTCACTGTAGGCACCAGTGGCTTCTGAACCTGCAGCTTCAGCTTTCTCTGTCTCTCTGCTGTTTTGGGGCAAAGAAGACGTTGAACCCCCTGGTTGGAGGTTGGGTAGGGGTCTGGGTGGATTTTGGGGAGGGGGTGTGTGTGTCCTGGAGTGCCAGGCTAGGGGCACAGGAGAAAGGAAAGGTGTCGGGTGGGACTGTGGGGCAGTGGTGGGGCTTTAGGGGCTCCTGGGGGTTTCCTGAGGCTCCCCCACAGAGGGGAGTGGTGACTCTGGGACTGGGTGGGATCATTCCTGAGCCCCAGCTTCCTGAGACAGCCACTGAGGTGAGTTCCAGAGGTACCAAAGAGGATCTGGTGATACTGAGTGGGGGGCCCTATGGCACCGAAGAGATCCTGGTGGCACCAAGCTGGGGCTGGTGGCACTGAGAAGGTCCCAGTGGTACTGAGTGGGATCTCCCTGTGGTACTGGCATGGTCCTGGTGGTATCAAGACAGGGTCCCAGTGGTACCCGGATGGATCTGATGGCACTAAGAAAGTTCTTGGTGGCACCAAGAGAGGTCCCTGTGGTACCAAGGAGGGATCCTGGTTGTACTGAGGGGGAGTCCCAGTGGTTCCTAGGTGGGTCTGGTGGTACCGAGGGAGGTCCCTGTGGTATGCAGATGGTTCTGGTAATACCAAGAGGGGTTCCTGGTGGTCTCAAGGGGGATTTAGTGGTACTAAGGATGGTCCCAGTTGTACCGAGGAGGGGTCCCAGTGGTACCAAGGGAGTCTGGTGGTACGAAGGAGGGTCCAGTGGTACCGAGGGGCATCTGGTGCTGCTGTGGGGAGGATCCCATTTGTACTGAGGAGGGTCCTGGTTGCACCGTGGTGGAATTCCAGTCGTACTGGGAGGGGGAGTCCAGTGGCGCTGCAGAAGATCCAAGTGGTACCGAGGTGAATCCGGTGGTATCAAGGGGAGAGTCCAGGTGTACCGAGGCTGATCCCGGTCGTGCCGCGGAGGAGTCCCGGTGGGACAGGCTGGGGCTTCCCAGCTCCAGGGCAGTGCTGGGGTCCCACCTAGAGGATGGACGGCTGGGGAGGGGCCTCCCAGTCCCCCACATCCTACAGAGTTGGGGGGGGTCCTGGGGGCTGGTTGCGGTAGTGGAAGGGCATTGCTGGGAAACAGCGCGGCCGGGGCCGCTTTCTCCGGTCGGCGGGGCCAGTCCCGGTCCCTCCCCAGGGCCGGGCTCTTCCTGGGGAAGAGGAAGTGCGGCGCGGAGAGTCCTGCCAGCCCCGTGCACCCGGGTAGTGGGGGCGGTCTGGGGGAGTCCGGGGAACCGTCAGCATCTACCCTCCTTCCCAGTTACTCGCCGGTCCCCGTCCCGGGGGCATGCGCTGGTCCTGACTCAGAGGAAACTGAACGGGAGGGTGGAAGGGGGGGTCGAGGGGAAGAGGAAGGGGGCGGCTGCTTGCTAGGGGTTGTCGGAAAGTATTTTGCAACCGCGGGGCTGGGACTCGGCGTGGGACCGGGGCGGGACATCGCCGCCCGCCGCGCTCCGGCACCGTCTCGGCTGCGCCACTGCAGGACACCCGCGCCCGGGACCCCCAGCCCCTTGCTGTCCCGCTTCAGGACCCCCGGGGTGACCACCTCGGTCCTTGCTTCTACTCCTGGGGCGAATCCCAGCCCTACTGCCCCCTCCCGGGACCCTCGGACCGACCCTCTGACGCTTGCTGCCATCCGCGGACTGAGCCTTCCAGCCCTTGCTGCTACCACCCTGCCCAGAGACCCCCTGGCGTGACACCCAGCCCTTGCTGCCCAGATCCTGCCACCACCCCTTCAGCCCCTTCTGCCACCCTCGGAGTGACCCCCAGCCCTGCTGCCTCCCCGTACAGCCCCCTGGGGTTACCTCCATCCCGTTCTGCCACCCCTGGGTTCACTCCCAGCACTTGCTGCCATGACCCTGACCAGACTTCCAGCCCCTGTTGCCTTTCTGCACCCCTTGCTGCCACCCCTGGGACCCGCAGAGTGAGCCCCAGCCCTTCCTACTCCTCCTTGAGCGATCCCCACCCTTTGCTTCCGCCCCTAGGGTGAGCTCCCAGCCCTCACCCTCTGTCTCCCTCATTCCTTTGCAGCCAGGGCCACCCAGGAGCGGGGTGCTAGGGGTACACCATGGGGTCCCTGTTCCGCAGTGAGGAGGTTTGCCTGGCCCAGCTCTTCCTCCAGTCTGCCTCAGCTTACAGCTGTGTCAGTGAACTGGGGGAGCGAGGNGGTCTCTCAAGATCTCGGTCTGGGTGTCCTGGATGCAGGGGGTTTAGGGCAGGTAGTGTGAGGTATGCTGGGAGGGCTAGATGGGTGGGTTTGGGTGCCCAGGATGCAGGAGGTTTTGGGTGAGTGGTTTGGGATGCTGTGGCTGCAAGGTGGGTGGGCTTGGGTGTGTACGTGGGTGAGGGTGGTTTGGGCTTCTGTGGGTAGAGGAGATTGGAAAGAGGGTGAGTTTGGGTGCTGTGGGTGGGCACAAGTGGTTTGGGATGTACTGAGTGTTGGGAGGTAAGCCTGGGTGGACTTGGGATGCCCTGGGTGCAGGCTGTTTTGGAGCGAGTGGTTTAGGATGCTGTGGGTGTGGCGAGGTTGCTCTGGGTGTAAGGGGTTTAGAGTGGGTATTTTGGGGTGCTCTGGATGCGGGAAGTTTGGGGTGGGTGAGTTTGGGTGCCCTGGGTGGGTTCAGGTGGTTTGGGGGTGTCATGGGTGCAGGGAGGTGGGTCTGGATGGGTTGGGGTGCAGAGGACACGGGGAACTGAGAGCAGGGGCTGGATGCAGGTGATTTGGGGTACCAGAGACTGGATTTGATTGGTCTGGGGTGTTCTGGGTGCAGCAGGTGGGCATCTTGGGGTGTTTTTTGTACTGGGAGCTTGCCCAGGGGTATTTGGGCCAGTCCCATCATGCCCTGGACCACTACCCTGCAGCTGAACCCAAAGGTCAGTGCCTTCCAGCGACGCTTTGTGGGTGAGGTTCGGCGCTGTGAGGAGATGGAGAAGACCTTCAGTGAGTGTCGGGGGATGGTGCAGTTGGTCTGGGTGGGATTGGGTGCTCTGAGTGCTTTGGGGTACTGTGGGTGGCAGAGAGGTGGGTCTGGGTGGGTTTAGTTGCTGTGGGTGCCAGCGGGGTTTGGGGTGAGCAGTTTAGGGTGCAGAGAGTGTAGGAAGTTGGTCTGGATGGGTTTGGAGTGCAAGGGTTGCAAGGGCATTTGGGGTGAATGGTTTAGGGTGCTGTGGGTGCAGGGCTTTGGTCTCCTTTTGGTGGTCTACCCTTGGCATGGATTTGGAGCCCACCACAACTTCTCCCGACACCTAACTGGGGCTGCCTCAGCCTTTCTCCAGCAGGAGTTGCGGGATGCTGGGCGGGTGCTGGCCCCGTGCCTGGACAACCCGCGGGCACCGGTGGCACGGGAGGCTCTGCGGGTGCAGGAGCAGTCGGAGCAGCTGGCACAGGAGCTGCAGGAGGTCACCCGCAACCGTGTGTCCCTGCGCGGGCGCCTGTGGGACCTGCGCCAGTATCTCCACGTCCTGCGCGAAGGTCGACGCTTCACCAGCCTGCCGGTGGGTCCTGCCAGGGGGTGCCACCACCCTGGACTGCCACCCTGTGCCCAGATTCCTTTGTGTCAGGCTCATCTGTGCTCTCCAACACTGCAGGCCCCTCTGGGTTCTCCGCCACAGTCCCGGGCGCTCTCTGAGCGTGAGCCTCTTCTTGACCCATCCCTGCACCAGCATCTTGACCGCAAGATCAAGTAAAACGGGGTGGGATGTGGGGTGGGGAGAGGAGCAGGGAGGTGGGTGTGGGGCAACTGGGAAAGCTGTGGGACATGAGCCATGGGGCAACTGCGTGGCCAGGGGGCATCCACAAGACTGTGGGACAAGGGATGGACATGGACCACAAGGCAGTAGCATGGTCATAGGGCAGCTGGGAAGGCTGTAAATTAAGGCTTGGAGAGGATCCATGGGGCAGTGTCGTGGCCGTGTTGGGGAGCCACGGGGCAGGGGCAGCAGCAGACCCATGCCATGCCCCTGCAGCTTCGTGGCCGGAGTCATTCACCCCTGGCGGGTGAGCGCCTTTGAGCGGCTGCTGTGGCGCGCCTGCCGTGGCTACTTGGTGGCCAGCTTTGTGGAGATGCCTGAGCCCATGGAGGACCCGAGCACAGTGAGTGGGGCACCAGGGTGGTGAGAGCTTGGTAGAGAATTTAGGACTGGGACGACCAGGGGGTGACATGGACTGTGTTGTCTCCAGGGTGAGAGTATCACCTGGGTCATCTTTGTCATCTCCTACTGGGGCGAGCAGATTGGGCAGAAGATCCGCAAGATCTCGGACTGGTGAGCCACGTGCCCAGCCACGCGCAGCTTTATTTAGCAAGATCTCCCCGTGGGTACCGCTGTGGGGGCAAGCTGGGCCACCCCAGGGAGCCTTGGCACTACCCAACATGGTGGCGTCCATCTGTCTGCCCATCCCAGCTTCCACTGCCACGTGTACCCCTACCCAGAGAGCGAGGCCACTCGGGAGGATACCATGAGCGGGCTCCACAGCCAGATCCAGGACCTCAGTGCGGTGAGCTGGGCACTATCATGGGGACTGGGGGCGACCATGGTGGGACACCTCCAGTCCCTGACCTGCTCTGATTGCCTGCAGGTGCTGGAGGAGACGGAGCAGTACCTGGCTCAGGTGCTTGACAAGGTGGTGCTGGCACTGCCTACTTGGAGGGTGCAGGTGCAGAAGATGAAGGCCATCTACCTCGTCCTCAACCAGTGCAGCTTTGATGTCACTGAGAAGTGCCTCATTGCTGAGGTCTGGTGCCCAGTGAGGGACCTCACCCAAGTGCAGGATGCCCTGCGCCAGGGATCGGTGGGTAGCTTGGGGTCCTTGTGTCCTTGTGCCAAGGTTTGCTTGGTGTCTCCTCCTTCTGCTAGATTTTGATTGCTTGTTCCTGTGCCTTATACCAGAGTGTGCTTGGTGTCCTCATGTCCTTGTGCTGAGGTTTGCTTGGTGCCCATATGTGCCTGTCCAGGGCCTGTTTGCTGCCCCCATGTCCACATGCCAGGGGTTGCTTTAGTGTCTCTGTGTCCTTGTGCTGGGATTGCTTGGTGTCCCCATACCTTCACGCCAAGGGTTGCTTGGTGTTCCTGTGTCCTTATGCTGTTGTTGCTTGGCATCTCCATATGCTCACACCGAGGCTTTGCTTGGTGCCTCCGTGCTCTTATACCAGAGGTCATTTGGTGTCTCTGTGTCCTCCTGCCATGGTGGGGTGGAGGGAATGGGTGGGCAGGGTGGGTGCCAGGGGTCATGCTCTGGCTGGTTTCCTCCCTCCCCAAGTACAAGAGTGGCTCAAGTGTGGAGTGCTTCGTGCAGCGCATCCCCACCTCGGAGAGTCCTCCCACCCTCATCCGCACCAACAAGTTCACTGCTGGCTTCCAGAGCATCGTTGATGCCTACGGGGTGGCCAGTTACCAGGAGGTGAACCCTGGTAAGAACCTTCCAGCCCTCTGTCTTCAAGGCTTGGGGCTGAAGGCCTCCGTGCCATGTGGTTCCATGTGCCCCTGCAGCGCCCTACGCCATCATCACCTTCCCCTTCATCTTCGCCATCATGTTTGGGGATGTGGGACATGGGCTCCTCATGTTCTTCTTTGCTCTCTGGATGGTGCTTTATGAGGACAGGCCCAGCCTGAGGCAGGCCAGCAATGAGGTGAGGACAAGTGGGGTGGGGCTAGGCTTGGAGGTGTGAGATCACCCTTGGAGGTTTGGGATGGGCCTGGAGATGTGGAGTGTGGTTGAGGGCATGGAGTGGACTTGGAGGCATAGGATGGGATTAGTAGTGTGGGATGAGCTTGAAGGTGTGGAACATGGTTGGGGGCATGAAACGGACTTGGAAATGTGGGATGGAGTTGGTAGGGTGGGTTTGGAGGTGTAGGGATGGGGTTGGTACAGGATGGGGTTTGTGATATGGGATGGGGTTGGAGGTTTGGGATGAGCTTGGAGGTGTGGAACATGGTTGGGGGCGTGAAATGGGCTTGGAGGCATGGGATGGGGTTAAAAGCGTGGGACATTGTTGGAGACATGGAATGGGGCTGTAGGTGTGTGATGGGCTCAGAGCCTTAGGGCATAGTTGGAGGCATGGGATGGGATTGGTGGTCAGTGCTGGGGTTGGAAGTGTGGGATGGGACTGGGGACATGGAATGGATTTGGAGTTGTGGAATGGGCTTGGTGGTGTGGGGCAGGGTTGGTGGCATGGGGCAGGGACAGTGTGGGGCAGGGTTGGTGGCATGGGCCACAGGAGTCTTATTTCCTGCCCCANCAGATCTGGCTGACATTCTTTGAGGGCCGCTACCTGATCCTGCTAATGGGAGCCTTCTCTGTCTACACTGGCTTCATCTACAACGAGTGCTTCAGCAAAGCCACTGCTATCTTCCCCTCTGCATGGAGTGTGGCTGCCATGGCCAACCACTCCTCCTGGAGGTGAGACCAACAATGGAAGTGTTGGAGCGGGTCCAGAGGAGGACCATGAGGGTGCTCAGAGGGAGAGGGCTGCAGCAGCTCTCTTATGAGGACAGACTGAGAGAGTTGGGGCTCTTCAACCTGGAGAAGAGAAGGCTTCCAGGAGACCTGATAGTAGCCTTCCAGTATCTGAAGGGGGCCTACAGGAAGACTGGGGAGGGACTATTGACAAGGTCTTGTAATGACAGGACAAGGGGCAATGGGTTTGAACTGGCAGAGGGGAGATTTGGACTGGATGTTAGGAGGAAGTTGTTTGCAGTGAGGGTGGTGAGACACTGGCACAGGTTGCCCAGGGAGGTTGTGGCTGCTCCCTCCCTGGAAGTGTTCAAGGCCAGGTTGGAGGAGGCCTTGAGTGAGCTGTGCTAGTGGGAGGTGTCCCTGCCTGTGCAGGGGGTTGGAACTGGATGATCCCTGAGGTCCCTTCCAACCTTACCATTCTATGATTCTAATGCTGGGGCTTAGGCTCTTCTGCCAGGCTACCAGGGACAGAACAAGAGAACACATCCTCAAGCTGTGCCAAGGCAGGTTCTGGCTGGATGTTCTTCCCAGCAAGAGAGATTGGCATTGGGATGGGCTGCCCAGGGAGGTGGTGGAGTGCCCATCCCTGGAGGCGTTTAAAGGAGGCTGCATAAGGCACTCAGTGCCAGGGCTTAGTTAATTAGTTGTTAGGTGATAGGTTGGACTGGATGATCTTAAGGGTCTTTTCCAACCTGACTAATTCTGTGATTCTGGGAGCCCTGCACAGCTCCCTGCCCGCGCTGACACCGCCTTGTTCTGCCCACAGCTCTGCCTACCTCGCCACCCACCCGCTCCTCACCCTGGACCCCAATGTCACCGGTGTCTTCCAAGGGCCCTATCCTTTTGGGATTGACCCAGTGAGTGCCCTCTGGAGAAGAGGAGAGGGTGGCACCCATGATGGGGTGCCTCAAAATCTCACCTACTTTGTCCATGACAGATCTGGAGCTTGGCCACCAACCACCTCAACTTCCTCAACTCCTTCAAGATGAAGATGTCTGTGGTGCTAGGCATCGTGCATATGGGCTTCGGTGTCGTACTGGGCATCTTCAACCACGTGTGAGTCCTTAGGGCTGTACCCGTGGGCTCTGCCCACCCGTGGTCATGCTAAGAGGACTCAGGGTTGGGTTCACCTGGGTGGGGTGGGTGACTGGGGTCCTGTACTCCCACGTCTGTGTGAGGCTGGAGACCACAGGAGGGTAGATATCCACAGGGACACCAAGCAAAACCCATCAGAAGGACATGCATCAGGCAGCTGGAGACATGGGGATACCAAGCAAAGCCTAGCTTGGGGATACCTGTTAGAAGGACATGAGGACACCAGGCAAACCCCAGCAGAAGGACATGGGGAGAGTAAGCAAACCCCAGCACAAGGCTGAGCATGGCTGATGCCCCCTTCACAGGCACTTCCGCCAGTGGCACCGGCTGGTGCTGGAGTTCCTGCCCGAGATGGTTTTCCTCCTGGCACTCTTTGGCTACCTTGTCTTCCTCATCTTCTTCAAGTGGATCAAGTTCACTGCTGCCAGCTCCTTGGTGGCCCCCAGCATCCTCATCCACTTCATTGACATGTTCCTCTTCACCTCCAACACTGACAACCTCCCCCTCTACCAGGGACAGGTAGGGCCTTGCCGAGCTGAGGCTGACACCCACCTGGGGACCTCCTGTGCACCCCAGTAAACCCTGTGGTGGCTGGTGTGGGGGGGAAGGGGTCCTCCCTGCCTCACAAGGGTGGCCATTCTCAGCTCAGTGCCAGAGGTGACCACAAAGTGTTGCCTGTGTGCTGCAGGTGCTGGTGCAGACAGCGCTGGTGGTGTTGGCACTGGCGTCGGTGCCCATCCTGCTGCTGGGGACTCCACTCTACCTGTGGTGCCGGCAGCGCTCACCGAGGAGCAGCCATCCCACGGTGAGGCTGGAGGCACGGCGGTGGGGTCAGCCACAGGGGGACCTGGTGTGGTCTCACCATCAGCCATGTCCCCACACAGCCGGTGGCCACGAGAGAGCAGGAACCACTGCTGGAGGGGCAGGATGCTGGCAACTCTGTCAATGCCACCAAAGAGGATGTGGAGAGCGGGGGGCACAGCCCTGATGCCAAGGTGAGGGACACAGACCCAGCAGGCTCGGGAGGTGGGATGGAGGTGGCCATGCCCGTGGCTGATGCCCTGCATCTCCTGTGTCTCTGCAGCACTTGAACTTGGCTGAGGTCTTCATGCACCAGGCTATCCACACCATCGAGTACTGCTTGGGCTGCATCTCCAACACTGCCTCCTACCTCCGGCTTTGGGCGCTCAGCTTGGCCCACGCCCGTGAGCCTCCCCTGAACCTCCCCACCATGCATCCCCTGCTGGAGCTGGGCAAACCTTTAGCCCTTCTGTCCTTGTCCTTGTCCCTGGCAGAGCTGTCGGAGGTGCTGTGGACCATGGTGATGCGCAACGGCTTCATGCGGCTGAGCTACGTGGGCGGTGTGGTGCTGGTGCCTGTCTTCGCCGCCTTCGCCGTGCTCACTGTGGCCATCCTGCTGGTGATGGAGGGGCTCTCTGCCTTCCTGCATGCCCTGCGCCTGCACTGGTGAGCCCTCCTGGAGCGCTGGGGTGGCAGTGTTGGAGGTGATGGAGATTCCCCCCTGCCCTTGTGGATGCTGCTCCTCACCAGCCCTTCTCCTCCAGGGTGGAGTTCCAGAACAAGTTCTACGTGGGTGCTGGATACAAGCTGTGCCCCTTCACCTTCACACCTGACCCCTGGGAGTAGCTGTGCCTGGGAGCTGCTCCCTGGGAGTAGCTTGGAGCATCATCTGGACCCACTCCACCCCCGCCCCACTGCTCAACTAGGGGGCAAGAATTTCCCCCCTGCCAAACGCCCGAGGTTGAGGAGCAGCAGCATGGTGCCCACCAGTGAATAAACCCACCCCTGTTCCTCCTCCATTCCCTCTGTCACGGGCTGGGTATTGGGGCCCTGGAGGGGTCCTTGGATACCCCCCACCCCATCACTGCTGCCCATAGCCAAAATGGGGGGTTGTGGTGGTACTGTAAGTGCTGAGTGGGGGGAAGGTGGGCAGGGGGTAGGGCAGGGTGTGGGGTTTGCCCCCCATGTAGACACCAGGGGAGCAGGTGAGGGGCTGGAAGGGGGATGTGGGCAGCTCAGGAAAACTGGGGGGAGCTGGCTGGGGGGGAACAGTGGTGACCAGTGCCCCCCGGCTGCGGGGAGCCCCTGGGGGGGCCAACGACAGCAGCAAGGGGTCAGGACAGTTCCCAGACCCTCTACCTTTCTCCTGCTTCTCATGTTGGGAGGGCAGCGTGGTGGTGCAGGCACGGGGCATAGCACCCAGCAGGGACCCTGCGGGCACACCACACCTGTAAGAGAGATGGGGTTGGAGGCTTAGGGAGGCGGGGTAGGGGCAGGGAGCCCCTCACGGCGGTGTCAGGGTGGCATCAGGGTGGAGTCTTACCATGGCTCAGGGTCACCATCCCGGAAGCCTTTGGCGAAGGGGTTGCTGGCAATCTTCAGTTGGGTGATCTACGGAGGGCACCAAGGTCAGGCGGTGCCCGGGTTGGGGGCCGGGGGGGTGGTCACCTCCACATCCACCCCCAACCCACACCCCAAGGCTCACCCGGTGGTTTTGGTAAGCGGTGACTGCCATGAACTGTGTCTCGGGGAAGCTGAAGGACTTGAAGTTCTGGTGGGCAAAGCGTTCGCTGTCGCGGCGTGGGTCGACGAAGACTACGTGGAAGCGCGGCTGGTAGCGGTGCATGGAGTTGAGGATGATCTAGGGTGGAGAGGATGGGCAGGGCAGATGGGCAGGAAGCCCCTCCAGCCTCGTGCACCTCCCAGCCCCGGGTTAGGTACTCACGTGGCCGTTGTCATCCAGGAGGTTGTTGGTCAGCTTGAGCTTGTCGAAGGAGACGATTTGGCGCATCCACTGCGCACCCTTGGCCGGTGAGTCGGGGTGGAAGTGGACACGGCCCGGGGCTGCTGGGTCAGCTCGGCCTGCTGCCAGCCAGGAGGAGCTGTGGAAGGCGTATCTGGGGGGGGCCAGGAGGGGCTGAGCACTGCCATGACCTGCTCCCCACTCGCCAGCCCCAGCATCCCCATAGCTACGTCCCCACCTGTATCTCTTGTCATCCAGGGGGATGAAGTCCATGAGCAGGACGTAGTCAGCCAGAGGGTCCAGCCCTGACAGCTTCACCTGGAAGGTGGGGAACATCCTCCTGTGGGCAACAAGGGGTGGAGATCAGAGAGTCATGGAATTAGTTCAGCTTAAGCTCACAGGGAGCCCAACCCTTCACCTAGCACTGCCAGGGCACCACCAACCCATGGCCCTCAGCAACACAGCTCCACAGCTCTGAAACTCCTCCAGGGATGGGGACTGCACCACTGCCCTGGGCAGCCTGGCACAGGCCTCGGCAACCCTCAAAGGCAACAAATTGTTCCTCATGTCCAACCTAAACCTCCCCTGGGGCAACTTGAGGCCCTTTCCTCTTGCCCTGGCACTTGTCCCTTGGCAGCAGAGCCCAACCCCAGCTGGCTGCAGCCTCCTTGCAGGGAGCTGCAGAGAGCCAGAAGCTCTCCCCTCAGCCTCCTTCTCTCCAGCCTCCACACCCCCAGCTCCCTCAGCTGCTCCTCACCATTGCTGCTCTCCAGACCCTTCCCCACCTTTGTTGCACTTCTCTGGACCTGCTCCAGTCCCCCAGCGTCCTTCTTGGAGAGAAGGGGCCAAAACTGACCCCAGGATTCCAGGTGTGGCCTCACCTCAAGGTGTGTCCCCCACCCTGGCACCCCCTCAGCCCGCTGCAGTCCCTACCTGCCCGCCTTGGTGACGATCATCTCAGTGCCCAGGCGGTTGAACTCCTCCCAGAGGCTGCCCATCTCCAGCCGTGCTGCAGCATGGCACACGTGCCGATTCTTGCCACTACTCCCCAGCCCCTCACTTGCCCACCCGAGGCTGGTGCCACAGGGGGACCCTTCACCTGGCCCCCCCAGGAAGGCTGTGGAGAGGTGAGTGGGATGGAGGGGGGATCAGCTGTGGGAGCAGACCCCATGCCCCACCAGGTGCACCCTGCACCACGAGCTGCCCCATTGCATCCCCCAGCCATGCATGATTGGAGGACCAGTGGAGCCCTGCCCCTCTCCCCCCCACAGTGGGGTTTTTCTCCCCCTCCCCATCATAGCCCCACTCTTGTGGGACTGTGTGACCCACCACATCCCAAGCCCAGCACCAGAACCCATCTCTGGCTCCTGAGGAGCATCACCACGGAGGGGTTTTACCTGCAACGGGTGCAGCGGGTGGGCAGAAGGTGTCTGTGTCTCCTTCCTCCAGCATGGTAGTGGTGGAGACCCCACCAAAGCCCTCTCCCAGTGCAGCAGCAGCTCCACACTGTCCCCCCGCAGCCAGCTGGGGGGTTTTATGCCCCAGTTTGGGGGTGGAGACGCTGAGAGAGGAGCACAGCCCCTTCTTCCAGACCTGCCTTGATGCGATGATGATGGATGAGAGGTGAGAGGTGGGGACCACTGGGACCACCACCACTCTCCAGCTGGATTTTGGGGTACCTTGGGCTGGGGGTTCCAGCTCTCTTGGGGTCTCCTTGTCTGGGTGGGTGGGCGGGCAGATGGAGACTTCTCCAAGGAGCCAGCAGCTCCTTGTCGCCATCTGGAACGAAAGCCTGAGATGGAGGTGCTGGCTGCTTGCAGGGGAGTGGTGGGGAGGAAAACATCCCCCCCTACACCTTCTTTTATCCATCCCAGAGCTGGTCCTGACTCTTCCCTGGTACCTGAGCACTCCCCCATCTGAGCCCACTCCACTCCACCCCTCCCACCACGGTGCTCACTTTGCCAGCAGGAGATGCATGGGGACAATTTGGTGCCGTGGGGACAAGGGACAGGTGTGGCAAGGTGAATGGTGGGAGGTGAGGGGAAGCAGAGAGGCTACCCCCAGAGCCCCCCACTCCCACCTGAACTGCATTGGAGCTATGGACATCACCTCAGCCTGCTCACTTGTGTGTGTGTGTGGGGTGGTGGTGGAGATGATCTTGGAAGGTCCCTTCCATGTAAACCATTCCATGATTCAAACCCTGGAATGTGTTTGGGTGTGGTGAGGGATGCTGGACCTCTGGGGATGGGTCTGGAGGCAATAGGGGGCATCTTCATGTGGCTTTTTGTCCCCAGTGATGGCACCAACTAAGGACTGAGATCCTGAAGGACTCAACCTTTGCTTCTGCTTTGGGACTGATGCTTAAATCCTGCCCATGGCCATCACATCGGTGAGCAGCTCCACCAGCTCCCTCTGGCCCAGCACTGCCAGGTGGCCAAGAGGCTGCGTGGGCACTGCTGGCTTTTGGGATCAGGATTGCTGCAGAGCAGGGAGAGATCATCTCCCCAAGCCCCTCTTGTGTCCATCACATCCCTGCCTGTGTTCTGTGCCCTGCAGCGCTGGCTCAGCCCCATCCATCTCCTGCTGTCAACTGAGCTGTGGCCACGGGGCTGGTATTGAGAGAGGAGATGAGGAGGTGTGAGAGGAGATGCTGACAGCCAGCAGGAGGATGGAGTGGGCTCAGCTCCAGGGAGGATCAGACCTGCCAAGGCTCATTGTGGCATCACACCACCCTCTGCAGGTGTTTGGGGTTGTTTTCTGCTGGAGTGAAAAGGAAAGCTGAGGATGTGGCTTTTGGAAGGATTTTAAACCCCAAATGCAGTCCAGAATGTGAGGGTTTGATGCCAGAGGGCAAAGTCGGAGTCATGGAACAGTCTGGGTTGGTAAGCACCTTTAAGACCATGGAGTCCTGCTGTTAACCAGCACTAAACCATGGCCCTCAGCACCACATCTCCAGGGATGGAGACTCCACCACTGCCCTGGGCCAGGCCTTCACTACCCTTTTGGATGGGGACATTTCTCCTCAAGTCCAACTTAAACCTCCCCTGGGACAACCTGAGGCCATTTACTCTTGTCCTGTATCTTGTTACTTGGGATAAGAAACCAACCCCAACTGGCTCCAACTTCATTTCAGGGAGCTGCAGAGAGCAACGAGCTCTCCCCTCTCCTCCTCCTCCATACTCAACAAGCCCAGGTTCCCTCAGCTGCTCCTCCCCAGCCCTGTTCTCTGCATCCTTCCCCAGCTTTGTTGCACTTCTCTGAACCTGCTCCAGCCCCTCAATATCCTTCTTGGAGTGAGTGGCTCCTAACTGCCCTTGGCTCTCACCAAGGTGTGTGCAAAGGCTGTAGAAAGAGGCTCACCACATCTCCTGTTGGGTTTGGGAACCTTCATCATAGCCACTAGAGAGCTGGGCAGCTCTAGAGCTTTCCTTTGCTCCTTCAGAAGGGCCTTTTCCCTGTCTTGCTGCCCCTTTCAGACCATTTCCACACTCCTCATCTGATCCTTCCATTACCCTTCTTCCAGTTCTGGACACCTCTCCCTCAGCTTTCATTTCCCAGCTGATGGGTGGAATAAGGTAAATGTCATCATCCAGAGTGCAAGGACTTCAGGTTGCCTTGGATGATCCAAGCAGGGTTAAGAAGCAAATGCCCCTTAGAAGCCCTCTCCTGGCAGAGGAAGTACAGGAGGGTGACCAGGAGAAGCCAGCCTGGGTGTACAAAGGGCAAGCCAAGCTTCACCAACCCAAGAGCCTTGGGTGATGAGCTGGTGGCCACGTGGGTGAGAAGAGCATTTGGTGGTACTCAGCTCAGCTCTAGAGAGGTTACCAAGGCCCTCTGCTGTCTCCTCACAGTCAGGTTGCCAGCTGTGGCTTGGGTATGAAACATTCCACCCCTGGGATGGGCTGGATGCACTCTGAGCAACCTGCTCTAGTGTGAGGTGTCCCTGCCTATGGCAAGGGTTCTGGGGCTGGCTGATCCTTGAGGTCCCTCCCAGCCCTGACAGTTCTATGATGTAAGATGGGTAGAAAGATCAACCATGGTGCCTGGGTGGTTGATGGACACTGTTACCAGCCCTGGCTCATCTCCTGAGAGTCTGTACCCTCATTGCTGAGGTCCCCCTCAGCTCCCTGGCATGATGATGCCCTACATGGCACTTGTGGGTTCATAATGATCTCTGAAATGCTCAGACAATGGCTGTGTGACAATGTGACAGCTGCTCTGCTTGTTTGCTCTGAAGGGAGCCCAAAGCCCTGTGGCTCACTCGAGCTGAGGTCACCTCCTCTGCCTGCACTTCTCCAAACTAAAAAGCTTAGAGAAAAGATAATGACCTGCTGCGAGCTTTGACACTCTCCTGGGGCTCTGAGAGTCCCCAGATTCCATGGAGCACTTTAGATGTTTGCTGCCAGTCCTTTATCTTCCAGCTCTCCTGCAGAGCTTCAGACCAGGTGTAGCTTCACACCCACCCCCAAGGCCAGCAGAAGGTAAGCAGGGACAGAGCTGTAAGTATCTCTCAGCCGAGGCTGGATCTCCAGTAGCAGAGCCATGAGGAAGGAAGCACAGCACCCACCCCCTGCAGAAAAGGAGCAGCTGCCCTCTTCGTCTTACACCCTGCAGGGTCCTGGGCTCCAGCTCTTCATGGTATTCTGCACTGCCCAAGAGAGCTGAGGAGCTGCCCTGAGTGCTCACCACTCAGCTGTGAGAGGGGAGCTCTGGAGAGAGACCATGCTCAAGAGGTTTCCTCTCTCTGCTGACCACAACGGACTCCTGCAGGAGGATCAGAAGCTTTTCTGTGAGGAACATTTAGAGACTTTCCAGTTGCTGAGATGAGGCAGGCCCCCAACACTTACTTCACCCCACCCCAACTATTTTCAAGGAGAAACTGCTCAGCTTTTTGGTGTTGTCCATTTCCATCTGAAGGCTCTAGGTAGAGGCTAAACACCCAGGGAAAGCTTTTACAGCTCAAGCATGGTGGCAGGAGGGAGGAGAAACCAACACAGACCTTCCATGATCAGGAAGAAGTCCCAGAAAAGAGGGAGGTGATCAGCAAAAGCAAAAAAAAAAAAACCAACAAGAGGATGAATGACATCATCAGTGCCATGGACACAGGAATCAGTGCACCCTCAGCAAGTGTGCAGATGACACCAAGCTGTGTGGCACAGTCGACTTGCTAGAGGGCAGGGATCCATCCAGAGGGACCTGCACAGGCTGCAGAGCTGTGCCCAGGCCAACTTCATCAAATTCAACAAGGCCAAGTGTAAGGTCCTGCACCTGGGTAGGCACAATGCCAAGCACAGCTCCAGGATGGGTGGCGAATGGCTGAGAGCAGCCCTGAGGAACAGGCCCTGGGGGTCTGGGGTGATGAAAAGCTCAACCTGAGGCTGCAGTGTGAGTGCAGCCCAGACAGCAACTGTGTGCTGGGCTGCAGCAAGAGCAGTGTGGGCAGCAGGGCAAGGGAGGGCATTGTGCCCCTTGGCTCTGCTCTCCTCAGACCCCACCTGCAGTCCTGGGTGCAGTTCTGGAGCCCCCAGCACAGGAAGGACATGGAAGTGTTGGAGC
>VWZE01012363.1:50541-67296 GCA_013396675.1 Eubucco bourcierii | reverse complement strand
AGACATTGGTAACACTTGTTGGACATTCATGAGCAGAGAGGATAGAGCTGAGGGTGGTAGGCTTGGTTTGGGAGTAAACATTGAGACATTGGTAACACTTTTGGGATCTTCTGCACTTTGCTTTACATGATGTTTGGAGAGTTGTAGGATGACACTTTGGGACTTTACTCTGCTCTTGTCAGACCCCACCTGGAGTACTGTGTGCAGTTCTGGAGCCCTCAGCACAGGAAGGACATGGAAGTGTTGGAGCGGGTCCAGAGGAGGGCCACAAAGATGATCAGAGGGCTGCAGCAGCTCTGCTATGAGGACAGGCTGAGAGAGTTGGGGCTCTGCAGCCTGGAGAAGAGAAGGTTTCCAGGAGACCTTAGAGTAGCCTTCCAGTATCTGAAGGGGGCCTACAGGAAGGCTGGGGAAGGATTATTTACAAGGTCCTGCAATGACAGGACAAGGGACAATGGGTTTGAACTGGCAGAGGGGAGATTTAGACTGGATGTTAGGAGGAAGTCCTTTACAGTGAGGGTGGTGAGGCACTGGAACAGGTTGCCCAGGGAGGTCGTGGCTGCTCCCTCCCTGGAGGTGTTCAAGGCCAGGTTGGATGAGGCCTTGAGTAACCTGTACTAGTGGGAGGTTGGCAGGGGGTTGGAACTAGATGATCCTTGAGGTCCCTTCCAACCTTACCATTCTATGATTCTATGATGTGACTTGATGGTCATGCTGGTCTTAGGTTGAAGGTTGAACTTGGTGAACTTGGAGGTCTTTTCCAACTGAGACAATTCAAGGATTCTGTGTTCCTAAGCTGGACACTCCAGCTGGACAGGATGGTAGGACATCTTGTCAAGGCCATGCTTTGGCCAAAAAGGTTGGGTCAGATCACAGAGCCACAGAGTGTCAGGGGCTGGAAGGGACCTCCAAAGCTCCTCCACTCCAGCCCCTGCCAGAGCAGCATCACCCAGAGCAGGTCACTCAGGAACACATCCAGGCAGGGTTTGAGTATCTCCAGGGAGGGAGACTCCACAGCCCCCCTGGGCAGCCTGTGCCAGGGCTCTGGCACCCTCCCAGGATAAAAATTCCTCCTCATGTTCAAATGAAACTTCCTGTGCCTCAGCTTCCACCATTGCCCCTTGCGCTGGCATTGAGCATCACCCAGCAGAGCCTGGCTGCATCCTCCTGGCACTCACCCTGCACATCTTTATAAACATTGATGAGGTCTCCTCTTCTCCCAGCAGCACAGCCCCAGGTCCCTCAGGTTATCCTCCTAACAGAGCTGTTCCATTCCCTTCAGCACCTTTGTGGCTCTGTGCTGGACTCTCTCCAGCAGTTCTATGTCCCTCTTGAACTGGGGGCCCAGAACTGGACACTCCAGATGATCTAAATTTAAGGTTCCTTCCAGACAGGTTTTCTACTGCTCATCTTGCAGTTCCCTTTCAAGGCAGCATTGTGCAATCACTGAGAATCAGAACAACTGCCCTCAGGGTATCAGCAGCTTGTGCAACAGAAACAAAGCAGCAAATGACAGACCCCACCCGGGAGAGATTCGTTCCTCCTCTTACTCAAAGCTCAGAGACTTTTGAGTAGCGCCTGTTCAGTGGAGAGAAGGGAGAAATAACTGGACACTGAGGGTGGGGAGAGCCTGTCCCAGGTTGCCCAGAGAGGCGGCAGCTGCCCTGGCACCACTGCAGGCCAGGGTGTTAGAGGCTCTGAGCATCCCGCTCTGGCTGGGCCTGTCCCTGTTGACTGCAGCGGGTTGGGCTGGATGAACATTTAGGTCTCTCCCCACTCAAACCAGTCTAGGATTCCACAAAGGAGCTAAAAATCTCAATTAATGAGGTTATTTTTGTGCTCTTTACTGTGAGTGATGCACTTTGAACACATCTTAAGCTTATCCGTCCCTCAAGGGTAAGCATTACCAAGGAACCTCCATCCAGTGCTCCAACCTTTGCTTTCACCATCCTCCTAGCAGCAGCAACAGCCAGGATCTCCTCAGTACCCTGAGCAGAAGTGACCACAGGAGCTTTGCTGTACTTGGCAACCTCCTTCTGGTGTTTTAGACATACTTGAAATGTCCCATCTGGGAAATAAAGCAAAACCACTCCAGTTTGGATATTACCTGCAGCTCCTGTCAGGACCATGATGTCCTGGAGACCTGTGATACATTGGGCTGGAGGGAGGAGCTGCTCTGCTGGATGAAATCAAGTCAGGATCAAAGGGCACAGAACTGAGGGGCACTTGGGGTCAGACAGATGAATCCTTCTCTCTTCCCAAACCTTCCTAGTGATTCCCTAGTTACTGTTTAACCTGTGGCTGTCAGCCCAGAGCAGAAACCCACCCAGGCTGTGTGTGTTCCTGCTCCTCTTATCAGCTTGGACATGGCACGGACCCCAGAGGGTGTCCAGTACAGCTGCCCCCAGAATCCCAGCAGGATGGGGTTGGGAGGGAGCTCTGCAGATCACCCAGCCCAAGTCCCTGCTCCAGCAGGGCACCCACAGCAGCTTGCCCAGCAGCACAGTGCCCAGGGGGGTTGGAAGCTCTCCACACAAGGACACTCCACAGCCTCTCTGGGCAGCCTGCTCCAGGCCTCCAGCACCCTCACACCAAACAAGCTTCTCCTCAGCCTCACATGCAGCCTCCTGCCTGCCACTCTGTGCCCTCTGCCCCTTGGCCTGTCCCTGGGCACCACTGCCAAGAGTCTGGCCCCAGGCTCTTGCCCCCCACAGCTCCTTTAGCTGCTGCTGAGCACTGAGCAGATGCCCTCTGGGGCTGCTCTTCTGCAGGCTCTCAGCCCCAGGGCTCTCAGCCTTTGCTCCTCCCAGAGCTGCTCCAGGCCCCTCAACATGCTCAGAGCCTGCACTGGACTCTCTCCAGCACTCCCCAGTCTGTGCTGAGATGGGGAGCCCAGAACTGGGCCCAGGACTCCTGATGTGTCCTGACTGGGGCAGAGTAGAGGGGCAGAAGAACCTCCCTTGCCCTGCTGGGCACATTCTTCTTCATGCCCCCAGAAGAGCATTGTCCTTCTTGGCTCATGAGCAGCCTTTGCCCCAGCACTGTCAGGTCCTTTGACCGTGGGGCTGCTGCCCAGCAGGTCTCCCTTCACCTGTACCAGCGCAGGAGGCTGTTGCTGCCCAGGTGCAGGACTCTCCACTTTCCCTGACTGCAGTCCATGAGGCTTCTCTCCCCCAGCTCTCCAGCCTGGCCAGCACAGACTCTTAGTGTCTCCAAACCCCAGGTCTGTTGCCCAGAGCTTTTGCTCTGCTGGTTGTGGCTTCCTGATGGAGCTGCTGCTCTGAAAACCAAGAGTGCTCTGCTGGTTGTGCAAGCAGCCCTTGGGTCATGGGGAACTGGTGGTTAGCTGCAGCTAACGTCATGGGGCTGGGGGAGCTCCTTCCATGTCTGCAGGAGGGTGAGTTACAGAGCTGGGGAAGGAGCATCCAGCATGGCAGCCTCTTGCCTGGGTGGTCATGAGGAGCAGGCCACAGGAATCAGAAGGCAGTTGATGAAGGGCCTTCTGCAGAGCAGCTCTGACCTGCAGCCTGAGCACCTTCCCCAGAGGGTGGTGAAATACTGGGACAGGCGCCCAGGGGCATGTTGGAGGCTCCATCCCTGCAGACACTCAAGGTCAAGCTTGATGGTACCCTGGGCAGCCTGCTCTAAGTTTGGGGGTGTCCCTGCTGAGTGCTGGGGGGATGGACAAGATGCCCTCGGAGGGTCCCTTCCACCCTGATTCTGTAATTCTGTGGATGGGGAAGTAAAAGCTGCACAAGATGAGTGGGGGGGAAAACCGCTGTGAATAAATGGTCATGGTCATCTCAGGGGTGGCAGGAGGCCAGCAGCAGGGCTGGTAGGAAGAGGGAAGTGAGGAGAGGGAAGGACTCACACCCCCCGCCCCCCCCCCACCCGCCTGACGCCNNNNCCCCCCACACCCCCTCCTAGATGGGCAGCTCACATGTTTTGAGGTCAGGTTGAGGAGCAGTCACTTCTGCCAGGAAGAGGAACAGAGGAAGGCAAAGACTGCAGGTGAGATGGTGGTGACATGGGCACCCAGGGCTGGGACTACCAGGTGGGTGGTAGGGAGGAAAGAAACAGAGAAGTGAGAAAACATCACTGATGGTGGTATGAGGAGAGGCTGAGGAGATGGGGGTGTTCAGCCTGGGGAAGAAGAGGCTTAGAGGGGACCTTATTGCTCTCTACAGCTGCTTAAAAGGAGGTCGTAGCCAGGTGGGGTCAGGTTCTGCTCTCAGGTGCCCAGTGCCAGGACAGGGGCCATGGCCTGAAGCTGTGCCAGCGGAGGCTTAGGCTGGGTGTCAGGAAGCACTTCCTCAGGTGATCAGGGGCTGGAATGGACTGCCCAGAGAGGTGCTGGAGTTACCATCCTGGGGGGCTGTAAGAAAAGCTTGGGTGTGGCATTTGGTGGCATAGGTTGGCTGCTGCCATGGCGTTAGGTGGGCTGGGCTTGGTCTCAGAGGTCTTCTCCAGCCTCAATGATGCTGTGAGACTCTGTGAGTGAAATCACAGCACCCCAGCCGGGTGGGGTTGGGAGGGAGCTCTGCAGACCACCCAGCCCAAGCCCCTGCTCCAGCAGGGCACCCACAGCAGCTTGCCCAGCAGCACAGTGCCCAGGGGGGTTGGAAGCTCTCCACACAAGGACACTCCACAGCCTCTCTGGGCAGCCTGCTCCAGGCCTCCAGCACCCTCACACCAAACAAGCTTCTCCTCAGCCTCAGATGGAGAATTCATGCACCTGGTTCTGAATGTGAAGAGCTACCCAAGCCTGATCTCACTGCCCTGACACAGGTGTGGGTGATGCCTCCTGCCCCTGGAGACAGCTTTCAGAGAGCTGTTGGGACAGGCCAAGAGGGGATGGTTTGGAACTGACAGGGAGAGATGTTTGACCCTGAGGGTGGTGAGAGCCTGTCCCAGGTTGCCCAGAGGTGGCAGCTGCCCAGTCCCTGGCACCACTGCAGGTCAGGGTGTCTGGGGCTCTGAGCACCCTGCTTCAGCTGGGGCTGTCCCTGTTGGCTGGACTAGATGGACCTTCCAAAGCGCCTTCACTCCAAAGCAGTTTGGGGTTCTCTGACTTCCTTCACTTCCCCTTCAAGTGTGTTTGCATTTTTACCTCCCGTGCTCCTGGACCACACAAACATCTCAGTCCCCAGCAGAAACTATTTAGCTTGTTTTCTGCTGCTCACTGCAGTGTTGTGCACACAACTTGTGTCCCTCAGGCTCCTCGAGCAGCTTTTCTGCTGTTCCTTTGGGACTCCATCCTGTAAACCTCAGAGGGCAGCCTGGCAGTTTGCCTCAGGCTCTTCAGGGAGCCCCCACGTGCCCCAGAGACCCTCTGGAAATTTGTCCCCTGGGTGTAGGATTAAACTGACACTTTCCAACTCTGTTGGAGGCTGCAGAATCACAGAACCTCAGAGGCTGGAAGTGGCCTCCAGGGATCACCAAGTCCAAGCCCCCTGCCAGGGCAGGAGCTTACTTCTGATGGAGCTTGTGTGGAACTTCAGCTCCAGGAGTGGGGAGGGTCTCCCAGAGAATGGCTCCAGATGCTGCTGAGCAGCAAGAGTGAATTTTTCAGCAGTTTTGGGACATTTTGTTTTGCTTGATGAGGAAGAGCTTCCTTAACCAGGGTGTCCACGTCCTGCAGGAATGTCCTCCTGAAGCAATATTGCAAATCTTCTGCTGGGTGGGACAGCTTCCCATAAGGGCTCAGAACTTTAGGATTTCAAAGCTATTGGCTCTTAGTTGGTTAATAAATGATTGCTCAATATGTATTTTTTCTGATCTTAGCCTGCCCACTGAGGGTGACTCTCAAGAGTTTTTTTCTCCCGAAGAAGTGAATGTCCTCGTCCAGGAGACTCCAAACCCTGTGCTACCTTCAGACACACTGTTCTAGTACAGCTGGAGCTGGAAGTGACCTCTGAAGGTCATCCAGTCCAAGCCCCTGCTAAAGCAGGGCACCCACAGCAGCCTGGCTTGGAGCACAGTGCCCAAGGCGTGGCTGGAAGCTCTCCACACAAGGACACTGCACAACCTTCCTCACCTGACACATGGCTGAGTGTTGGGACAAATGATCTCAGCCCCTCCCTGTGTTTCATTGTCTCCTCTGTGGTGGCACCAGAAGAGTGGCTGAGGACCACTCAAAGGTGAACAAATTTGGCCTCTTGGGCTTCACCCACCTGTGGGAGCTGCTCTTTGGGATGGTTTTCCTCCTCTCCATCACCACTGATGTGGAGCCTGGGGATGGTCATCCCCACCAAGACCATCCCAAGACCATCCCAGCCTCAAGTGCCCATGCACTTCTTCCTCAGCGACTTCTCTTTCCTGGAGGTCTGCTGTTGCTCCTCCATCATGCCAAAGGTCCTCTCTGGCTCCCTCTGTCCTTTGCCCAGGTTTTCTTCCCTGCAGCTTTTGGCACCACAGAAGCCATCCTCTGCCTGCACAACCAGCGCCTGGCCATCTGGCAGCCTGTGCACTGCTCCTCTGCCATGTCCCACCGGGCCCCGCCCAGCTGGTGCTGGGTTCCTATGGCATTGGCAGCCTTTGTGCCCTGCTGTGCACCGGAGCTCTTCCCCCACTCTCCTTCTGTGGACCAAACCTGGTCACTCATGTCCACTGTGAGCTGCCACCACTCCTGCTCCTCTCCCGCTTCCTCACCTGGCTCCAGGAGTTGGTGATGGCTACAGCCATTGGCCTCAACGTGACAACCTCTCTTGGCCATAGCTGTCTCTTACACCTGGGGCATGCCCTCTGCAGAGGGCAGGCACAAAGCCCTCTGTGCCTGCACCTAGCACCTCATGGTTGTTGGCCTCTTCTATGGCTCTGCAGCTTTCTTGTGCTTCCATTCCTTTTCCAGGCACATGGAAAACCAAGGGAAAGCAGCCTCTGTCCTCTACACCATGGTGCCCCCATGCTCAGCCCTTTTGTCTGCAGCCTGAGGGACAAGGAGGTGAGGAGCACCCTCCGGAGAGAGATGAATGAGCTCTTCTCCTGCACCTGGTCCCACAGGTTCTGCTCTGACCAAACCAAAGCAGATAGCACAGTGCAGGCAGCAGAAGCAGGGTTGACACCTGGCAGAACCCTGAAAACAAACCATCAGGGGAGCTTTGTGAGGGTGTGGACTTGTGAGAAGCTTTAGAACGTGCTTGGGGCAGTGGTGAAGTCCTCACCTCTGGGGGGTGGTTCAGAGCCCTGGAGCTGTGGTGCTGAGGGGCATGGTTTGGTGGTGCCCTGGCAGTGCTGGGTGAAGGGTTGGGCTCCACCATCTTAAGGGTCTCATCCAACCAAAACAACTCCAGGGATCTGTGCACAGCTAATACGTCTGACCCAGGAGGACTTGATGGTAAAACAAGTTCTGTGACCTGCAGGAGGTGGCTCAGGGCAGAGAAGAAGACACAGAGACAAGGACTACCTGTTGGGAGGGACAATGTCTCCTGTAACTTTGTTTTCAGCTCCTCTAAGTGGTTACCCAAGGTTTTGCTTTAGGACAACACACTTAGGAGCAAGGTGGAGTTTGATCCCCTGTGACGACCACAGGACTCTGCTGGGGACATGGCCTGACCTGTCCTGGTCCTCAGGCTGACACCACAGGGAGCCTCCATCCTTCTGCTAGATGTTGTATTCAGAGAGCCACAGAAGGTTAGGGAAGGGACCTCCAAAGATCATCCTGCCTGACCCCTGCCAGGGCACAACCACTTTTTTTTTTTTTTTTTTTAACAGTCCAGTTTTCATTTTTATTACTTTTTTTTTTTTTTTAAATCTCTCTCCTCCCCATCTCCCTCCTTTCCCCCTATATTCCTCTTTTCATCTCCAACCTTTTCCTCTGCAACTCCCTCCTTTGAGTTCCACCTCCTCTTATCCCCTGCCCCTGCTCCCCATTTCCCCTTTCCCCCCAGACCCACAGCACCTGGGCTCTGTTGCAGTCTCCTCCCACCCCAGGTGTGAGCACTTTGCCCTCCCTGCCCACTCCCCTTTATAATGGGCCCCAGGCAATGCAGCAGCTCCAAGCTTGCCCAACTGGGCAGAGGGATCCTCCTCCCATCATGACAGGTGAGTGCCCCTGGGTACACAGTGGGTGACTGGTGGAGGGGATCTTAAAGGCTGGGGGGCCTGGTGGCCCCCCAGTCAGGCAGGACTAGGCTTGATGGTCACTCTGACACCACCCATGGGTGCTGGCTGTGCCTCCTTGCTTGGGCTGAGCTCCTCTCTTTAGTGGCTGCTCTCTGCTCACTTGTGAGGGCTGAACTGGAAGCTCCTGGGGGAGTAGTGTTGTATGGTCATGGAATAGTTTGGGCTGGAAAAGCCCCCCCAAGATCATCAGACCGAACCTCACCGTGGCCACTGAGCCATGTCCCCAAGTGCCATGGCCGCTAAGGGTGACTCTCAGAGGTTTTTTTCTCCTGAAGAAGTGAATGTCCTCATCCAGGAGACTCCAAACCTTGTGCTACCTTCAGACACACAGTTCTAGTACGGCTGGGACTGGGAAGGGACTTCTGGAGGTCATCTAGTCCAAGCCCCTGCTAAAGCAGGGCACCCACAGCAGCCTGGCCAGGAGCCAGTGCCCAGGGCAGGGCTGGAAGCTCTCCACACAAGGACACTGCACAACACTTGCACAAGATTGCCTGAACACCTCCAGGGATGGGGACTCCACCACCTCCCTGGGCAGCCTCTGCCAGTGCCTGGCAACTCCTGCAGCAGCCAAACCCAACTAATTTGGAGGCTCTGGGACTCTCCAACGTTGGCCAAACCTCCCTCACCACCTCCTTGTGCCTCTCTGTGGTGACAAAGTGTTAATTTCCAGCTGCAGCTTATTCATCATTTCTACCTCCAGCTTTCAGAGACTGAGTCAGCTTGGTCCTGGAGTCACTCTCACATTGGAATTAGTCAGCCTAGGTTCTCCTTATGGATACACCACTGTTCAGAGGCTTTGATTTATCTGCTCTGGACTCATCTGCGTCTATTTTAAGCACTCCCCATCGGGGCAGACGAATGGCTGTGGAAGACAGCATCATTTCCACTGGCTTGCCTGGCAGAGGAGCGTGAGCAGTTGGCACAGGCAGCTGTGGGCTTTGCTCAGAGTAGGAGCACTCAAGGCATGGTCCAGAGAGTTAATCAGGGTATAAATTAACTCCAATTATGTACATTAAGAAATTAATTAAACAAATAGCCTTTTATAAAGGGGAAGCTTCATCTCACTGTGGTGGTATCTGGGAGGCTTTCAAAGTCCTCCTTGGAAGTGAGAAGGTGAAACCAGCTTTTAATTGAGGATTTGTAGTCCTGCTGAGTGTGGGCATGCAGCACCCACAAAACACTTCTGCTGAGGAGATGGAACTAAAACCCAAGAGTCCCAGCAGAGAGGGGTTGGGAGGGAGCTCTGCAGATCACCCAGCCCAAGCCCCTGCTCCAGCAGGGCACCCACAGCAGCTTGCCCAGCAGCACAGTGCCCAGGGGGGTTGGAAGCTCTCCACACAAGGACACTCCACAGCCTCTCTGGGCAGCCTGCTCCAGGCCTCCAGCACCCTCACACCAAACAAGTTTCTCCTCAGCCTCACATGCAGCCTCCTTCCTGCCACTCTGTGCCCTCTGCCCCTTGGCCTGTCTCTGGGCACCACTCACAAGAGTCTGGCCCCAGGCTCTTGCCCCACGCAGCTCTCCAGCAGTTCCCAGTCTGTGCTAAACTGGGGAGCCCAGAACTGGAGCCAGGACTCCTGCTATGGCCTGAATGGGGCAGAGTAGAGGAGAACCTCCCTTGCCCTGCTGCCCATACTGTTCTTCATGTCCCCTAGGAGACCATTTGCCTTCTTGGGCATGAGTGCACACTGCTGGCTCTTGAGCGGTTTGCTGTTCCCCAGCACTGTCAGGTCCTCTGACTGTGGAGTTGCTCTCCAGCAGGTCACCTCTCTCCTGTACTGCTGCAGGGAGGTGTTCCTCCCCAGGTGCAGGATTCCACACCTGCCGTGGTTGAACTCCATGAGGTTCCTCTCTCCAAAATCTCTTTTTAATCCCCTGTGTTGCCAAGGGATAAATGATGTGTTCCAAGAGCTAAAGGTAGAGACATGAAACATCTTTTGTGCAGATAAAAGTCTCATTATTATACAGTAAAGATGAATTGTTTGCTATTTGGGTAAGCTCTTGATAATTGTCCATAAAGAAACAGGAGAAATCCTCAACTCCCATTTAACCTCCTGGAACTAATTGCATCTGTTTACCCCTGCCTGTCTTCTCCTGGAGGAGCTGTTCCCAAAGCCCCCAAGAAGAGTCGCCTGAGTGATACCAGAGGGAGGACAGCAGCAGCCCCTTGGTCTTTCAGGCACCCAAAGCCCACAAACTGCCGCTGCCCTTGGTCACTCATCGGCACCCTTCACGCTTTTACCAGCAGCATTGAGAGGGCCTGGGGGTGATGGTTCCTATAAAATCTTGGTCCAGGAGGTTATGGAGTCTCTGAGAGCCCAAAACCCAAGGGGTGGACTGCCAGGGGTGAGTTTCAGCCACAGTCACGTTCCAAGTTGCCCTGTGACACAGGGAGGACTACAGGCAGGAGCCTCTCTTCACACCAGGCAGAGAGCCAGGGGGGAGACACCTGCCGCAGAACCAAACTGCTGGTGAGTTGCTCTTCCACACTCAGGTGCCCAGCAGAGGAGGTGATGAGCAAAGCTGCTAAGGCACTGCCTGTGCTGGCAGCCCCTGCACCATGGCTGCCAGTTTCAATCATACTCAGGTTGGCAATGACTGTCTGGTGGCTGGGGAAGGCAGCAGCTTGGAGCAGCTAATCACAGAGTGCCAGCGTGGTGATGGTAGTGGCTGGCAGGCAAGTCAGCAAGGGCCTGTGTGCTGAGCTTCCCTGTGCAGAGGATCCTTTCCAAGAGTACAATTCGATGTATTCATCAGATGCAGTGAGCAACTTCTGCAACTGTTCCTGACCCTCTTTGTCAGTACAGCTGAGAGGTGACCTGCTGGAGAGCAGCTCCACAGTCAAAGGACCTGGCAGTGCTGGGGGACAAGGGGGCCTGCAAGCCAGCAATGTGCCCTGGTGACCAAGAAGGCAAATGGTGTCCAGGGGACATGAGGAAGAGTGTGGGCAACAGGGCAAGGGAGGTTCTCCTGTCCCTCTACTCTGCCCCAGCCAGGCCACAGCTGGATTCCTGTGCCCAGTTCTGGGCTCCCCAGCTCAGCACAGGCTGCTGGAGAGAGTCCAGTGCAGGCTCTGGGCATGCTGAGGGGCCTGGAGCAGCTCTGGGAGGAGCAAAGGCTGAGAGCCCTGGGGCTGAGAGCCTGCAGAAGAGCAGCCCCAGAGGGCATCTGCTCAGTGCTCAGCAGCAGCTAAAGGAGCTGTGGGGGGCAAGAGCCTGGGGCCAGACTCTTGGCAGTGGTGCCCAGGGACAGAGGACACAAACTGTTCTGCCCTGCTGAGGCCACAGTTGGAGCTCTGAGTCCAGTTCAAGAGAGAATGGGAACTGCTGGAGAGAGTGCTCCTGCTGGAGCAGGGGGCTGGGACTGGATGGTCTCCAGAGGTCACTTCCAACCCCTTTGGTGCTGGCATGCCATGGCTGCTCCAGAGGACGTTATTTGAAAGCTCTCTTGACTTTCAGCAGGACTTTCTCGCTTTCTCACTTCTGAAGCAAAGGCTTTGGGGGGCTTTTAGAGTTTTCTGGGGTGATGTTCTTGGTTGGCTTTTGTTTCATTTCTCTTTTTTCTTGTGTTCGCTTATTCTGGGTTTTGTTTTTTGGTTCTCTTTTCAAGTAGAGACTGCTCCCTGAGGCTAGTGACTGTGGTTGCCTCGTTGGACATGGTGTCTGATGAGCTTCTTCAGAAGGGCAAATAAACCTCCCAGATGAGAATGGACTTGGTCAAACCAACCCAGCATGGAACCACCAGAGACTGAGTCCAGCTGAGTGCTCCCTTCTCTGGGCAAGCACCGAGTATGTTCCCTAGCTCCTGCATCTGGACTTTCTGTTTTTAGAAAGGAAAAACAAAGGCCTGGAAGGTTTGCAGGTGGGAATCCAGGCATCTGCTGCCTCCCTGTTCCTGTGCTCTGCCGTGGCACCGTGCCGGTGGCTGCAGGCAATCACACCTCCAGCGCCAAGTTTCTCCTCCTGGGTTTCTTGGGGCAGGAGCAGGTCCAAGCTGCCCTCTTCCTGGCGGCCTGTGTGGTGACACTGCTGGGGAATGTGGGCATGCTGCTGCTGGTCTGCAGGGACGCCCAGCTCCACACCCCCATGTACTTCTTCCCGAGCAGCTTGTCCTTCCTGGACCTCTGCTACTCCTCCACCATCACCCCCAGGATGCTCTGGGACCTCCTAGCAGCAAGGAGAGTCATTTCCTACCCCGAGTGCCTGGCCCAGTTTTACTTCTATGCCATCTTCAGCAGCACCGAGTGCTACCTGCTGGCTGCCATGGCCTACGACTGCTACATGGCCATCTGCAGCCCTTTGCTCTACACCATCACCATGCCCAGCAGGGTCTGCCTGCTGCTGGTGGGTGGCTCCTACCTGGCTGGGATCTTCAACGCCACCATCCATGAGGCCTTGGCATGGCACCTGTCCTTCTGTGGCCCCAACCTCGTTAACCACTTCTACTGCAAGGGGTCCCCGCTCCTGGCCATCTCCTGCACGGACCCTACCCTCAACCAGCTGGTGATGTTTGTCATGGTGGGCCTCAACCTGCTACTCACCAGCCTGACCATCCTGCTCTCCTACACCTGTATCCTGGCGGCCACCCTGAGGATGCGCCAGGGCGCACAAAGCGCCTCCAACCTGGCCATTGTCACCCTCTTCTATGGGTCCTTTGCCTTCAGGTACTTAGGAGCCAGCTCCAGGCACTCCCAGGACCTTGAGAAAATGGCCTCAGAGTTTTACACCTTGGTGACTCCCACGCTGAACCCTGTCATCTACAGCCTGAGGAACAAGGAAGTGAAGAAGGTACTGGGGAGGGCCATTGAGAGGAAGTGTTTGGCTGGAAAATGGCTTTTGGTGGTGTGTTAGAGGAACTGAGCAGCTCTGCTCACAGACTTCTGCGCTCCCCACTGGGGTATTGCTTGGTGTTAAAGAGGTCATGGCCTCCTCTGAGCTGCTGGGACAGCCTCTGCCTTGGTCCTTCATAGTGGGTGTTGCCTACTGTGTGTAGGTGTGGCAACCTGGTTCAGGAACGGCCCGCTGGCCAACCCCTGGCCACATGGTCCATCAGCACGCAAACACCAACGTGGTGGACGGCAAATGGCCTTTACTGAGAGGTAACCCAGCATTTTATAGCTGGAATTTATGTCACTTTCATCTGCTTACATCATAACTCAGCGCTGCTGGCTAACAGGAAGGGCTCCTGTCTTTCCGTACAATGCGATATCTTCCGGTCACCAGACTCTGACCAACAGTGGGTCATAGAATGGTAAGGTTGGAAGGGACCTCAAAGCTCATCCAGTTTCAACTCCCTGCCATAGGCAGGGACACCTCCCACTAGAGCAGATCACTCAAGGGCTTGTTCAACCTGGCCTTGAACACCTCCAGGGAGGTTGTGGAGCACAGAAGACCTGCAGGGAGGTTGTGGAGCACAGAATCACCCAACGTGATCAAAGATCACGTTGGGTTATTCTGTGCTCCACAACCTCCCTGGGCAACCTGTGCCAGTGTCTCACCACCCTCACTGCAAACAACTTCCTCCTAACATCCACTTTCAATCTCCCCTCTGACACTTCAAACCCATTGCCCCTTGTCCTGTTATTCCCAGACCTTGTCAGTAGTCCCTCCCCAGCCTTCCTGTAGCCCCCTTCAGATACTGCAAGGCTACTATAAGGTCTTCTGGAAGCCTTCTCTTCTCTAGGCTGCAGAGCCCCAACTCCTCAGCCTTAACTCATGCCTCAGGGATGTGTCTGCTGCGTTGTTTTGCCTTTGCAGTCTGATTCTGTCAGGATGTCAAGAAGTGAAAGCTGTTACAAAGGGTCAGGAGTTTGGGAATGTGTCACCCTGGTTGTCTTGAGCAACAATAACCACAAAAATCTGTGAATGTCAACGTGACAATGACAACCAAAGCTCTCTTCAGACCATACAATCATGGGATCAGGGAATGGTGTAAGTTGGAAAAGATGTTTAAGTTCATGGAGCCCAACCCTTCACCCAGCACTGCCAGGGCACCACCAACCCATGGCCCTCAGCAACACAGCTCCACAGCTCTGAACCTGCTCTCCAGGGATGGGGACTGTACCACTGTCCTGGGCAGCCTGGCACAGGCTGGGGTAACCCTGTTGGGTGAGCACATTTCTCCCCATCTCCAAATAAAACCTGCCCTGGGGCACCTTGAGGCCCTTTCCTCCTGCCCTGGCACTTGTCCCTTGGCAGCAGAGCCCAACCCCAGCTGGCTGCAGCCTCCTTGCAGGGAGCTGCAGAGAGCCAGAAGCTCTCCCCTCAGCCTCCTTCTCTCCAGCCTCCACACCCCCAGCTCCCTCAGCTGCTCCTCACCATTGCTGCTCTCCAGACCCCTCCCCAGCTTTGTTGCTCTTCTCTGGACCTGCTCCAGCTCCTCAGTGTCCTTCCTGGAGGGATGAGCCCAAACCTGACCCCAGGATTCCAGGTATGGCCTCAGCAGTGCCCAGCCCAGGGGCACAATCCCTGTCCTGCTCCTGCTGGCCACACTCTTGCTGATCTAAGCCAGGATGCCAGTGCCTTTCCTGCCCACCTAGGCATAGCCTGGCTCATCTTCAGCTGCTTTCATCAACCCCTCCAGGTCCTTTCACATCAGGCAGTTTTCAGCCTCTCTGTCCCCAGCCTGGACCCTTCATGGGGTGGTTGTGACCCAGGTGGAGGAGCCAACGCTTGGCCTTGTTGAGTCTTATCCCAATTTCCTCACCCACTGATGCAGCCTGGGCAGAGCCCTTTGTAGAGCTTCCACCCCTCCAGCAGATCCTCATGCCCACCCAGCTTGGTGACATCTGCATGCTGACTGAGGGTGCTTTGATTGCCTCATCCTGGTCACCGGTGAAGACCTCAAAGAGAACCACCCCAAGCACTGAGGACACTGCTTGTGCCTGGCCACCAAGTGACTGGCCACTGGAGGTATTTGATGTACCAATTATGGGATAGAAACCCTTAGAAGTGATCCCAAACAGACCCAAGAGTGGCATGGAAGCAGCTCTCCCCACTCCCAGTTTTCTCACCCAGTGCACCACCAAACTTCCCCAGCAAGGACCTCACCCTGCAGGCAGGAATTCAGCCTTGGGGCTAGGGGGAAGGTAATGGAGAGAAGCCTTGGGGAGCACTGATCTCCAGCCACCCAGGCCCACACAAGTGTCTTTCACCCAGGCTCATGCCACCATGCTGACCCCTCCAACTCACCAGCCTTGGGGCCCAGACTGGCTCTGTGAGCAGTTGCAGCTGTGCACTTTGTCCTTAACAAGGAGGAAAGTTTCTTTCTCCTTAGTTCTGGTAATTATCCTCTGGTGGCTCGTTAAGAAGAAGGAGCTAAGTTGTCTACAAGCCCTCTGAGAAGCTTTCTTGGTGATTAGGAAACTTTCTTGGTAAGCCCCAGAAGGTCTTGTTAAGATGATGACTTCTGGCAGGGTGATTGCTCTCCACAGAGCACTCCTGCGCTGGGCAGGGGAGCAGCAGCACTTGTGATGGGAAGAGCTGTGCCCAGCTGTGCAAGGAGAACCTGCTGCACAGGCCTGCTGGAGGGGCTGCTGTGGCCAGCCTTGGTCACAAACCTCTCATGAGAGGAAGAGACCTTGCTCATGGTGTGTGTAGCCAGCCTGGCTCCCTTGGCCCTCCCCAGGGTGGGTGCTGTGTTCCTGCCTGCTTTGGGCCCCTCTGGAGCAGGGGAAGCTCACTGCATTTCTCCCCACCCTTGGACCTTCTCAAGGACACCTCACACCTTAAATTGTTTATACTATAAGTTAGTTTCTGCCTGTTTCTGTCTTTTGGAAGCCTTCAGTTAATGAATCCATGTCTGACTGGTCTCTGTGCATGTAGGACTGGAGAATCATGAAGGGTTCACCTGGCTTTCAACAGCTGAAACCTGCACTGCCTCATCATGAGGTGGTCAGGCAGGTCCTCTCTGAAAGATGTGGGAGTAAGAGGATGTGTTAGAACAGCCTAGAGCAGAAGGGCTGGCATGGATGTGGTGCAACAGGAGCATGTCCGAGTATAAGAACTGGCACCAGGGACTTGCTGTTGATGGGAACACACTTCAGAGAAGTTTCAATTTTATGTGATTTGGGGATCTGAACATCTACAGGAGGGTAAACCACCCTGGGTGCCCTCCTCAAGTCTGTTTTCAGCCTGGTTTTGCCCAAGATGAACTCGGGCAGAGCAGCCTCAGCCCAATCTGTGAATGAAAACACAGAGAAGATGTAAAGGTGAAGATGTCCTGAGTAGTGTGGTGGAGTTTGGTTTCTTCTCCCAGGTTATTAGTGACAGGAAATGTCCACAAGTTGCACCAGAGGAGATTTCAGATGAAAATTAGGCACAATTTCTTTGCTGGAAGAGTGGTCAGGCATTGGCCCAGGCTGCCCAGGGAGGTGCTGGAGTCACCATAGAATGGCAAGGTTGGAAGGGACCTCAAAGCCACAACCTCTCTGGGCAACCTGTGCCAGTGTCTCACCACCCTCACTGCAAACAACTTCCTCCTAACATCCAGTTTCAATCTCTCCTCTGCTAGTTCAAACCCATTGCCCCTTGACCCGTCATTGGAAGACCTTGTCAATAGTCCCTCCCCAGCCTTCCTGTAGCCCCCCTCAGATCCTGCAAGGCCACTCTAAGGTCTCCTGGAAGCCTTCTC
>VWZE01012363.1:29652-50366 GCA_013396675.1 Eubucco bourcierii | reverse complement strand
CCTGGAGCTGTGCTTGGCATTGTGCCTACCCAGGTGCAGGACCTTGCACTTGGCCTTGTTGAATTTGATGAAGTTGGCCTGGGCACAGCTCTGCAGCCTGTCCAGGTCCCTCTGGATGGATCCCTGCCCTCTAGCAAGTGACTGTGCCACACAGCTTGGTGCCAGCTGCACACTTGCTGAGGCTGCAGATTCCTCTGTCCATGGCACTGACAAAGATGTCAAACAGCACTGGTGCCAGCACTGACCCCTGAGGGATGCCGCTTGCCACTGGTCTGCAGGTGGATATTATGCATTGATCACCACTCTCTGTGTGCCACCATCCCTGCAGCTGTTGAAGAAATGTGTGGGCATGGCCCTTGGGGACAGGGTTCTGTGGCCATGGTGGTTTAAGACCAACAGCTGGACTTGATCTCAGAGGTCTTTTTCAGCCTTAATGATTCTGTCTTTCTGTGATCTTCTGACTTCAACTCTTTGCATTCTGCTCTTGAATAAAACCCAGGAAAATAGAAACACAACTTTATTGATCAGCAATGGAGAGGAGGAGCTCTGATGTAATCACTCAACTTTTATTTAGCTGAATTTGAAGGAGCTGAATCTGTACCAGACCATCTAATCCTTTCTCCCAACCTCATTGTTAATATTAATCATCATCATTCCAGAACCCCAGCATGGAAGGGCTGGAAGGAAGAGCTCTGGAGATAATCCAGCCCAAGCCCCTGCTCCAGCAGGGCACCCACAGCAGCTTGCCCAGCAGCACAGTGCCCAGGGGGGTTGGAAGCTCTCCACACAAGGACACTCCACAGTCTCTCTGGGCAGCCTGCTCCAGGCCTCCAGCACCCTCACACCAAACAAGCTTCTCCTCAGCCTCACATGCAGCCTCCTGCCTGCCACTCTGTGCCCTCTGCCCCTTGGCCTGTCCCTGGGCACCACTGCCAAGAGTCTGGCCCCAGGCTCTTGCCCCCCACAGCTCCTTTAGCTGTTGCTGAGCACTGAGCAGATGCCCTCTGGGGCTGCTCTTCTGCAGGCTCTCAGCCCCAGGGCTCTCAGCCTTTGCTCCTCCCAGAGCTGCTCCAGGCCCCTCAGCATGCTCAGAGCCTGCACTGGACTCTCTGCAGCAGCTCCCAGTCTGTGCTGAGCTGGGGAGCTCAGTTTGCGGAGCAACTCTGGAAGAACCTACATAGATTTGGGAGGCTTGGGGGAAAGTCTATTGGCTTTAATGTCTTTCCTTCCTCAGATGAGCTGCTCACTTGGAAACTGATGCAACCCTTGCATGTTGCCAGCAGTTCAAGATCCTTCTCGCACTTTCCCAGAGCACTCTTCACCTCCCTGTTCCTCAGGCTGTAGATGAAGGGGTTGAGAATGGGTGTGAGCACAGTGTAGAAGATGGAGACCACCTTGTGCAGCCTGCCACGGCTGAACAGGGGCTGTAGGTACATGGACAACAGCATCCTGTAGAGTAGGGAAAGAGTGACCAAGTACGAGGGGCAGGTTTGGAAGGCTCTGGACCTGCTCTGCGCCGAGCTCATCCTCGGGACGGTGCAGAGGACAGAGATGTAGGGGAGCAGGATGGTCAGGGTTGTGCTTGCCCCATTCAGGGCTACCAGGACGAGGATGAGCACCTCGCTGGCATGCGCTGGAGCAGCAGAGCTGCAGCATGGGGCTGGCAGTGCAGAAGTGATTCATCCAGTGGGCCCCACAGAAGGAACCCCCAGAAACGCAGCTGGTGTAGGCCGTGGCACTGAGCAGCATCACAAGGTAGGATGGTGCCAGCAGAGCCTGCCAGGGGGGATGGTGGCATAGAGCAAGGGGCTGCAGACAGCAAGGCACTGGCCGCAGGCCATGGTGGCCAGGAGGTGACACTGGAGAAGCCGTGGAACTGTGTGGCACAAGCAGCGAAGGAAATGCTCCTCTCCTCAGACAAGAGCTCTGTAAGCACTCTGGGGGAAATGGCCCTGCAGAGGCAGGTGTCTGCCAGCGAGAGGTGGGCAAGGATGAGGTACATGGGGGTGTGGAGGCTGCCAGCCACCCCATCCAGGAGCACCACCCCAGGGCCACCACATGTGCCAGGAGCAACAACCCCAAGAGAAGAGCCTGTACCTGGGGGCTGTCTGTGATCCCCAGCAGGATGAATCCATCCTGCTGCTGGTTCCTGCCATGGTCAGATGGGACCTGCTGAAGGTAAGAGGAAGAAAATGCTCAAAACGGATAAAGAAAAAAAAAAATAAGAAAAGAGAGTTTGATTTTTGGGCAACTCCCTGCAGTCCATCACCAGCTCAGCTGCCACAGTTCTGGTATGCTCTGCAAGGTTCTCCAGGCCCAGCTCTGTGTTCTTTGGTTTTCAGTTGAGGTGCTTGGAGAAGAAGATGGAGCTGAAGGGAAATGAAGGACAATTTGGGGTTTCTGTGTTTGGATAAACTATGGATTTGTTCTGTATCTTTCCTGTTTTTTAAAGGGAAAGCTTCGTCCCTGTGAGGGTGCTGGAGGCCTGGAGCCGGCTGCCCAGAGAGGTTGTGGAGTCTGTTGTATGGAGAGCTTCCAACCCACCCTGGGCACTGTGCTGCTGGGCAAGCTGTTGTGGGTGCCCTGCTGGAACAGGGTCTTGGGCTGGGTGATCTGCAGTCCCCACCATGATGGGATACTGGATTCTGGGATTCTGGATTCTGGGCTTCAAGAATATGGAGATCCTGAGGTTCTGTCTTTCCAGATTAAAGAACCAGATCCTGATCCATTGAAGTCTGAAACAGTTTAGTTTCAAAAGGCATCTCAGAGGTGAGCAGCCTGGAGCAAGAGGCAGTCCTGGTCCCCAGAGAAGTCACAGAACGACCTGCAGACCTTTCTCCTTGGCTTCTACTGCTGATCCCAACCTCTAAACCACATGTATCAAGCTCTTAGGTGGATCAATGGATCCATGGTTTATTGATGGGTTGTGTGTGTGGCTACAGTCAGGATCTCTTCCTTTAGAAGCTGCAGCAGCTCCATCCTAAACCCCATGGACAAGAGGCTCACCTGGAAACTGAGTCAATTTGCAACCATGGTGATTCCAAAGGTGACTCCAAGGAGTTAAGGACAACTCAAAATCTTGGATCTCTTTATCACACAAGAAAAAGAATCACCCTTACTGGCATGAGGCATCTTGCTCTGGCTCCCTAAATAAAACAACAGCTTGCAGCAGCCATCTCTCATCATTCTCATGGAGGTAACCTACTCAGAGAAGCTGTTTGCCAGCAGAGTGCAGAAAAGAAGAGATGAGGACGTGGAGAAGAAAACCTACATGGAGGTGAAGCTCTGCTTTGTCCTGCCACTGTGGCTCCTCCACTGCCTCTCTTAAAGTTGAGTGGTGGGAACCAAGAATTCAGCCTTGGTAAGGAACATCTGCAGCTCCACCCAACCTCTGTCAACCAGCTGGGGTGGAGCAAGATGTGCTCCTCAACAGGCTCCAACTGTTGAGCTGGGGTGATGGGCTTGCCAATATAGTTCCTGGTCTTCTTCTGGGAGGAAAGCCCAAGGCTCCTCAGGGCAGGTTTTACCAGGGTGGAAAAAAGAACACGAGAGAATGGAAAGAAAGGCTGAGAGGTAACTCAGAGGCATTGAGTTGCTTCAGAACCCAAAGAGCATGAAAAACTTCACAAGGAAATGGCTGCTCCTAGGAAATTCCCAGCCTGTTGACCTTCTCCTTGGTTGGATGTCCCCAAGAAAGCACAGAGCAGAGGTTGTGCAGGAGGTGAAATGCTGAGCTAGATCCAGGTGGTCATTCTCATTATTCATCTTGACCACACTGTCCCTCTCACACATCCTGAGTGACTCCCATGTTGAACCTCCTTGGTTTACAGCCTGAGGAACAGGGAGGTGCAGGCTGCCCTGGGAAGAGCGGTTAGGAGAAAGCAGTGAGTGGAGGAAGCTGGTGGCTTCTTGACTACTGGGTGTTTCTTGACCACTGTGGTTGGGTGGAACTCAAAATTGCCCTGAAGTCCCTACCAAGGGGTATTGAGATAATTCCTCCATAATTTCTCTCCCTCAATTAGGATAGGTCCACTGACTGACACTGACACAGAGCAGACAAGCTGGGTGAGACCATCCCTGCACCATTAGTGCACCATCAGTGGACACTGAGCAGGGAGCAGGTCCTCCACATGGCTTGACTCAGCCTGTTCCTCTCATGTGCTCGAAGACTACAAAGAAGGCCTGGTTTGAAATGCCAAGGTTCAGAGAAGAACCCAGAAGAGCCAACACCTTTTTCTGGGGCATGCCTCTCTGAAACCCAGTACCTCCAGGGCTGGGTGTGATGGGATGGACAGGTTGGGTGTGATTGATGGACAGGACATGCTGGGGCCATTGGTCTTGCAATGGAGGTGGAACAGCAGAAAGGTTCTTTGGAAAGGAGCAAAACCTAAAAGGCCACCTGAGGAGATGCTCCTGGGAAGATGAGGCTTGGTGTATGGTCTGTCAATCATCCCCTGATAGATGAGTCATGCATAGACTTCCTTCCTTTGAACCATGGGCAGCCTGAGAGCCTTTTGGGCTCATCCAGTGCCTGGAGGCTTGGGTCAGCCTTCAGGTCCTGTAACCCCAACCCTCTGCTCCAGGCATCCAGTCAGAGCTGTCTAAGGCACTTGGAGTAAGTTGGCCTTTGGATGCATCTTCTCACCACCCCACCCCCCCACCCCCCCGAGTTTCAGAGGAGCTTGTGAAGAATGATTCATCCTCATTTGGAACTTTTCTGTCCCTGGAGGCTACCAAGTGCTGTGACATGTTATTGGTGACAATAATTAGTGTAGGATTTCACCTCCTCCCTTGGCAGACCTGCCCAAGCCTTTATTAGCACCAGTGTGACTCTCATGAAGGACCCAATGAAGATTTACTTCTCTCGGAGACCTGAGTGGTGGCCAAAGCCACGACAAGCCTTTGCTCCCTGAGCAGAGCTCCACAAAGGTCTGCAGGCAGACCTGCAAAAGCCAAATGTCTCTGCAAGTGAAGGACTTCATCTGAGGAGAACATACAGGAGGCTCTCAAAGGCTTGAGAGAAATCTTCTGCTGGATCTGGAAGCTGGGTGGATGGCTTCAAGGGGCAGCCAGCTTGGCTCACTGTGCAGACACCTCCAGCTTGCAGCAACTCCCCACAAAGGGAAGCGCCCTTGCAGCTGCTTGGAGGAGGTGACCCCAGCCATGGGTAGGTGTCACTGTTCCACAAAGGTTTGGGGGGGCTCTGCTGGGACTCCCTTCCCCTGGTGACAGCAAAGGTATCGAGATGAGATTTTGCCACATGAATGGACAAGCCTGAAGGTTTGCCCACAGTGAAAGACCTTCTGCAAGGACTTGCTGCGGGTGGAGAAGGTGTCTGGGAAGGCTGGAATGGTCTCCCTTTGGAAGAGACTTCCTCTTCCCTTGGGCTGTAGAGGAGGAGAAGCTCCAAGAGATGGCTACAGGGCGAGTCCCTCCCACTCCAGCTCCCTAGCCAGGCAGCCTGGCTGTGGTTTTCCCAGCTTCCCCACTTCAGTTCCAGTACCCGAAGGCACAGCTGCACCGTCCCATGTTCTCAGACTCCTCCCTTGGTAGACACAGAGCCTTGGATGGCAGAGCAGAACCACAGCTCTGTGACCGAGTTTGTTCTCCAGGGTTTGAGTGAGCAGGTGGAGATGGAGGTGGTTCTCTTTGTGCTCTTGCTGCTGGTATACAGCATCACCCTCCTGGGCAACGCTGGGATTATGGCAGCCATCGGCAGTGAGCGGCAACTCCACACCGCCATGTACTTCTTCCTGGGCAGCCTCTCCCTTGTGGACATCTGCTTCTCCTCGGTGATCGCCCCCAGGGCTTTGGTCAACTTCCTGTCCCGCAGCAGGACCATTTCCTTCGCCGCTTGCATGGGCCAAGCCTTCTTCTACATCGTCTTCGTGACCACCGAGTGCTTCCTGCTGGCCACCATGGCCCTGGACCGCTACATGGCCATCTGTCACCCCCTGCTCTACCCCTCCGTCATGACTCGCAGCCTGTGCCTGTGGCTGGTGCTAGGATGCTACCTCGTGGGGGTTCTGAACTCCACCCTGCAGATGACCTTCATCATCAGGCTGCCCTTCTGCGGCTCAAATGTCATCAACCACTTTTTCTGCGACGTGCCCCCTCTCCTGGCGCTGTCCTGTGCCAGCACCCACACCAACGAGGTGATCCTCTTCTCCTTGGCTGGAGTCATCGAGCTGGGCACCCTCTCTGCCATTCTGGTCTCCTACCTCTTCATCTCCTTTGCCATCCTGAGGATCCGCTCAGCCGAAGGAAGGCAAAAGGCCTTCTCCACCTGTGCCTCCCACCTGGCGGCAGTGACCCTGCTGTACGGCACAACCATCTTCATGTACCTGCGCCCTGGCACCAGGCACTCCCTCAGCACCGACAAGGTCATCTCCGTCTTCTACACGGTGGTGATCCCCATGCTGAATCCCCTCATCTACAGCCTAAGGAACAAGGAGGTGAAGCACGCTCTGAGGAGAACATCAGAAAAAATCAGAGTCAGGCTCTGAACCCTCCTTGATAAAACCTGGCAGAGGCTCACAGATGTCAGGGGTGGGAGGGGACCTCCACAGACCATCGAGTCCTACCCCCCTGCCAGAACAGCACTGTAGAGTCCAGCGCAGGTCACACAGGAACACACCCAGACCGGGCTGGAAAGCCTCCAGAGAAGACACTTGTGAAATTCAGATCAGCTCTTCAGTGCCTGCATCTGGACAGGTGGATGCTGCCTCCAGGGCAGGGCTCAGCCACACAGCTCGATTCTCATTACCTGCAACAGCTCTTCCAGCACCTCCTTGACAGCTCAGATGTCGTTTTGCCTCTGGCATCTCGAGGTGGACAGCAAGAAGCCAACTCTAAATCTCAATTAATAACACCAGGAGAGCAGATGTGCTGTTGCTGGGACAGCTGAAACGAGACGTCTGGAGCTGGAGGTCAAATCTCAGCCCTCCGAAGGGATCAGCGAACAGCAGTGGCTCCAGAGTGGGGATCTGTGACTCTGTCAAGCCATGATTAATGTCACCTGGGAAACATCAATGCCTGCCTTTGCTCTCTGCAGCAGAGCATGATTTTGGGAGCTGCTGAGCAGAGGAACCAAGCCTCAACTGATCTTTCACCTTGGCATCCATCAACACACCTAAATCAAAGCGAGGTGAGAGAGATCCTGCCTCTCGTTGCCCTGCATGAAGGAAGGCTCACAGAAGGAGATGATGTTTTTCATGGTTTCCAACACTTCCACCTAGAAAAGATCCTCCTGGGATACAGGGAAGAGATATTTGTTCCTCTCCCTGGGCTGGGAGCACTCCAAAGGTGAGGAATTCTTTCATTTCCCCAGCATTCTCCTGTGAAAAGTGTGGCCCTGGGTGGGCAAATGGCTGGAGAGGAGCTGTGAGAAAGCCACAAAGCTTTTCTGGGCATGCTGTGGGACTGTTCCTCCTTCCTTGCCTAGAGATGCAGACCTAAGGGTGCTCTATCCCTTCAGTCAATGCTGAATGAGGAGACTGCCCCGGGGAAGCTGAGGTCTTCCAAAAGAGAAGCTACCTTCTGTTGACTTCAAGTGATGCTTGATGAATGAAAAGGGATATCCTTGGCAGATTTGGGTCTATTTAACCATTTGCTTTTGAAAGAATCACACGAGGGCTTGAGTTGGAGGGGACCTCGAGAATAATCTAGTTCCAAACCTTTTGCCATGGGCAGGGACATCTCCCATTAGCCCAGGATGCTCAAAGCCTCATCCAGCATGGCCCTGAACACTTCAAGGGCTGAAGTGTCCACAGCTCCTCAGAGTCACAGAATTAAGCAGGTTGGAAAAAAGATCATCGAGTCCAACCTATTACCTAACACCTTCTAATTAACTAAACCATGGCACTAAGTGCCTCATGCAGCCCCCTGTTGAACATCTCCAGGGATGGGGACTCCACCACCTCCCCAGGTAGCCCATCCCAAAGCCAATCTCTCTTGCTGTGAAGAACTTCTTCCTAACATCCAGCCTGAACCTGCCCTGGCACAGCTCAAGGCTGTGTCCTCTTATTCTGTCCCTGGGTGCCTGGGGAAAGAGCCCAACCTCTCTGGACAGCCCACTCCAAAAGAGACCTAAAGCAGCTGAACTGCTTCTGCCTTCAGCGTGGTCGCTGGTAACGACACCTCTGGCTTTGTTCTGCTGGGCCTCCCCAGCCGGGCGGAGCTGCAGGCAGCTTGGTTTGTTCTGCTGCTCGCCGCCTATGCGGTGACTCTGGCCGGAAATCTGGGGTTGCTGCTGCTGGTCCGGAGCGATCCGCACCTGCACACCCCCATGTACTTCTTCCTGAGCCACCTGTCCCTGCTGGACATCTGCTACTCCTCCGCCATCATCTCTCCAGCCTTGCTGAACTTGCTGCTGCAGGAGAAGGTGATTTCCTTCGCAGGCTGTGCCGCTCAGCTCTTCGTCTTTGCCAGCTGCGCCACCGACCGCCGAGTGCTACCTGCTGGCCGCCATGGATTACGACCGCTGCCTGGCCGTTTGGGAGCCTCTGCTCTACTCGCTGGCCATGGCCCACAGGCTCTGTGTGGCGATGGTGCTCGGTGCCTGCCTCGCCGGTCTGGTCAGCGCCACCATCCACACGGTCTCCATATTCTGCCTGCCGTTCTGCGGCCCCAGGAGGATCGATCACTTCTTCTGCGATGGGCCCCATCTGCTAGCCCTGTCCTGCGCTGGCACTCGCCTCAGCGAGGTCACCACTGCCGCCGTGGTGGGGTTCAACGTGCTGGGCACTGCGGTCTTCATCTTAGGCTCCTACTTGTTGGTCCTCTCCAGCGTCTTGAGGCTCCGCTCGGCGCCTGCTCGGCGCAAAGCCTTCTCCACCTGTGCTGCTCACTTGGTCTCTGTCGCTCTCTACTGCAGCAGCTCCCTCTTCATGTACCTGCAGCCCGGCTCCAGCTGCTCCCCGGCGTGTGATAAGGTGGTCTCTGTAGTGTGCTCTGTTGCAACCCCCATGCTGAACCCCCTCATCTACAGCCTAAGAAACACAGACATGAAGAACTCCATGAAGAAAGCGAAAGGCAGAGTCCTCTTCTTACTGCCCTCCCACAGGTCCCACTCAGCTGAAAGGAGAAGGCTGCCCTGAGGTGGTGAGGAGGGTTGGATACTGCACCTTCAACAAGTAGGGTTAGATACTGCATCTTGAAGGATGGCCAAACATCACAGCTTGAAGAAGAAGGGTTGGATGTCACAGCTTGAAGAAGGAGGGTTGGATGTCACAGCTTGAAGAAGGAGGGTTGGATGTCACAGCTTGAAGAAGGAGGGTTGGATGTCACAGCTTGAAGAAGGAGGGTTGGATGTCACAGCTTGAAGAAGGAGGGTTGGATGTTACAGCTTGAAGAAGGAGGGTTGGATATCACAGCATGAAGAAGGAGGGTTGGATGTTACAGCTTGAAGAAGGAGGGTTGGATATCACAGCATGAAGAAGGAGGGTTGGATGTTACAGCTTGAAGAAGGAGGGTTGGATATAACAGCATGAAGAAGGAGAGTTGGATGTTACAGCTTGAAGAAGGAGGGTTGGATATCACAGCTTGAAGAAGGAGGGTTGGATGTCACAGCTTGAAGAAGGAGGGTTGGATATCACAGCTTGAAGAAGGAGGGTTGGATGTCACAGCTTGAAGAAGGAGGGTTGGATGTCACAGCTTGAAGGAGGGTTGGATGTCACAGCTTGAAGAAGGAGGGTTGGATGTCACAGCTTGAAGAAGGAGGGTTGGATATCACAGCATGAAGAAGGAGGGTTGGATGTTACAGCTTGAAGAAGGAGGGTTGGATATTTCACCTTGAAGAAGCAGGGACTAGACCTGGAAGCAGGACAGCTGGAAAACCTGTTTCTCCTTGAACCAAGGGTGTGTGGTGCCCTAGGAGGGATGAGGCTTTCCCATCTGTATCCTGAGAGCTGAGAGTGACCAGAACCTGGGCAGGAAGTTGTTATGCAATGTAAGTGTTTGTTAAATATGATGGTAATAAACATCAGTTGTTATGGAGAGAGCATTTCAAATGGATCATCAGCTTAACTCCAGGAGTGTTATGAGATCTAGTCCAAGACTTAAGGTCATGATGTGTTGTGGCGATCACCAAAATGTGCATGGCAAGTGGAGACACCTCTGCTGAGAATGTAACTTGAAGTGAAAGGGCTCAAGAGATGGTGGTTGAGGTCTTCCTTTGCCCCAGGCAGTCAAGGTGGCGGTGTCCTGGGGCCACCTTCTGATGGAGAAGCTGCAACTGCAGCACAGAGCTGCTCGGATCTACCCAAGCAGGTTTCTTGGGTCTACCCAATCAGGCGTCAGTGGAGTACTTTGACTTCCTTTGGATTTCTTATAATGAACATGGAATCACAGAATAGTTTTTGTTGGAGAAGATCTTTAAGGTCACAGAGCCCAACCCTTCACCCAGCAGTGCCAGGGCACCACTAAACCATGGCCCTCAGCACCACAGCTCCACAGTTCTCACACCCCTCCAGGGATGGGGACTGCACCACTGCCCTGGGCAGCCTGGCACAGGCCTTGGCAGCCCCCAAGGGCAAGAAATGCCCACCCTAAACCTCCCCTGGGGCAGCTCGAGGCCTTTTCCTCTTGTCCTGGCACTTATTCCTTGGCAGCAGAGCCCAACCCCATCTGGCTGCAGCCTCCTTGCAGGGAGCTGCAGAGAGCCAGAAGTTCTCCCCTCAGCCTCCACACCCCCAGGTTGCTCAGGTGCTCCTGACAAGACTCCTGCTCCAAACCCCCACCCTACTGTGATTCTGTGTGATTCATACTCCACTGGGCTTGTTTTAGCACCCTTCAGTGCACCATGGGATGTTCCGGCAGCTTTCCCTGTGGGTGGCAAAGGGCCAGGTGGTGGCGTGGGCAACCTAGGCAGGTCCCTGTGGGAGAGCTGCTGGTGGAGGAATTGCTGCAGCCAGAAAGATTCAGGGCATGGGTTGGGAATCAAGAGGGAACTTTGTCGAGCAGGGCAAAGTGATCATCATGATCATCACCACAGTGACCCGAGAAGGTCAAAACAATGATCAGCTGGAGGAGGGTCCTGAGGGAGAGCAGTGAGCACAAACATCTGAGGTCACACTTCACCCAAGATAAAAGCCCTGTGCCACCCAGCCTGGCTCAGCAGCTTCTGCTGTGGCTGCAATCTGTCAGACTTGTTTCTCAAGGAGCTGCAAGCACCACATGTACCAACACCTCCTTGTAAAGCAGGTAAATAAAGGGTTGATATCTGTAGCTGGTGACCCTCTTGCATGTTGGAAGTAGTTTTAGTGCAAGTGTAGTGAGAAGATTCAGCTCAGTGCTCTGCTGGTCTCTGCCGTCCCTCAACCCCTAGCACGCTTCACAACACTGCTTCCGCTGGGGCTCGATTGGCTTATCTCTGTGTGTGCTTCACAGCACCAAATCCTGGCAGGGTGGGATTGGGAGGGAGCTCTGCAGATCACCCAGCCCAAGCCCCTGCTCCAGCAGGGCACCCACAGCAGCTTGCCCAGCAGCACAGTGCCCAGGGGGGTTGGAAGCTCTCCACACAAGGACACTCCACAGCCTCTCTGGGCAGCCTGCTCCAGGCCTCCAGCACCCTCACACCAAACAAGCTTCTCCTCAGCCTCACATGCAGCCTCCTGCCTGCCACTCTGTGCCCTCTGCCCCTTGGCCTGTCCCTGGGCACCACTGCCAAGAGTCTGGCCCCAGGCTCTTGCCCCCCACAGCTCCTTTAGCTGTTGCTGAGCACTGAGCAGATGCCCTCTGGGGCTGCTCTTCTGCAGGCTCTCAGCCCCAGGGCTCTCAGCCTTACCTCCTCACAGAGCTGTGCTCCAGGCTCTTCAGAGCCTGCACTGGACTCTCTCCAACAGTTCCCAGGCTCTGTAGAATTGGGGAGCCCAGAACTGACCCAGGACTCCAGCTGTGGCCTGGCTGGGGCAGAGCAGATGGACAGGACAGCTCCCCTGTTCTGCTGCCCACACTCTTCTTCACGCTCCCCAGGAGACCCTTGACCTTGGCCAAGAGGGCTCATTGCCTGCCTCAGAGCTCCAGAATCCTCACAGCAAAGAAGCTTCTCCTCATCATGGGATCACAAGAGGTTAGGGGTTTGAAGTGACCTCCATGGCTCATTAGTTCACGGTCAGATGGAACCTTCTGCGTTCCAATTTGTGTCCATTATTGCAAAAACCCAAACCCAAACCAGACCTAACAGAGATGTGGTGCTGGGGGACACGAGGTAGCATCAGACTTATTCTGCAGCCCAAATTGTTCTGTAATTCTATAATTAATGCTTCTGCTTTGTTGCTGTGGCTGAAGCCTCCTACCTCCCTGTGAGCTGAGAGAGGAGAAGCTGCAAAGGCTGCAGTCAGGAGCGGCTCTGTCTGTGCCTGGCCAGGTTGGGAATGCTTCTATTACTGCAATCATTTATTTATCAAGTGATTATTTCCTCATGCTGAGCATGTCCTCAACCTTGCAGCTAAGGTCTGATGCCCCCTGAAGCTGCTTAGGACAGGATTGTCCTTGGAGCTGTTTAAAATGTGATGGTCCCTGAAGGTGTTTAAGTTGTGCTTGTCCTCTCCATGCCTGCTGTTTCATGTAGGAGCTGGGCAGCAGAGGTTGTCTCTACAAGATGGAGAATTGCACCTCCAGGACACAAACCATTTCACTCCGGTGCTGAAAGTGTTGTCAGTAGAGAAAGAGATCTGTGTTTGAGGGGTACGAGTCCATGGTTCAAAGGTATGAGTCCATGACTCAGGGCTGAAGTCACCCACATGGAGCTGCAGCTTTGTGTCCAACCCCAAGTGATGCTGAGCAAGAGTGAAGGTGCTGGCACTTCATTACCTTCCTGAACTCACTGCAGCCTCCTCTGCTCTTCTAATGCAACCCCTTCTGGAGGAGCAGAAGCTCTCTCACGTCCTGGTGGAGCTGCATCTCAAATGAGTCCTTTGGTCCTCTCCAGGAGCGTCCCTGGGGTGCAAGGAGTGCCCTGCACAGGTTAGAGGAGGTTTGCTTCAAAACCCACGGCCCTGACCCCAGCTACAGCTGACCTAGGGACACCTCAGGTGGGATGCAACCATCTGTGGAGACGTTTTCCATCAGATAATTCATCTGCAGAGAGGATGAAGGAGGGCAGATGGAGAGAGCCAGGGTGCAGGTGTAAAAGAGTTGGGTTGTAGATGACCTGTTTGAAGAGCACTGTGTGGGGCCTGGAGGTGGTGGCAAAATGTTCTCTGTGGCCACAGCAGAGCTGGGCTGGAGGCAGTTTCACCACTCCACACAGCACATGCAGGGAAGGTTCCTCTACATCAGATGCACTTAAAAATCAGAATCATAGAATGGTAAGGTTGGAAGGGACCTCAAAGATCATCTAGTTCCACCTTCCTGCCATAGGCAAGGACACCTCCCACTAGTACAGGTGACAGTTTTAAGTGCAAGAAGAAGTTGAACCAGAAGTAGCAAGGGCACGGAGCACCGATCCCGTCTGGAGGTGTTGTAGTTTGAGTCAGATTCCTACCTCAGACATTAAAAAAAAAAAATCAGAACAGAGAAACTTAGAAGTGGAAGCTGAGTGGAGAGGTGAACATTCCAGGGCCAGGCCATAGAATGGCAACAATGGATAAGTTAATATCATTTCATTGGAGCATCAAGAGCTTTATGTCTGCAAGCACAGCTTGGACCTGCCCCTGGCTGCTTCTGCTGCTTGTGCTGTGCCTGCTGCTACCTTCCTCTAGTGCTGCTTTGGCTGCTGCTGCTTTTGCTGCTTTGCTACCACCTGACCCCTTCCCCATCTGCCTTCAAGTTATTCTATTCCTGCTGTAGTTATATTCTCCCTGTACTGCTATAGTTAGTTTAAACTATAAGAAATACAATTTCTCATTTTTCCCTGACATTACAAGAAAAATCCCTGTTGTGGTGAGTTTATTCTATCAGGAGAGGGATCTGCCCTAAAGAAGGAAAGAGAGGCAAAACCCTCTCAAAATATCCAAAAATTGGTGATGAGAATCCACCTGGTTTTATTCCTGTTTCTTCCACATTAATTTGCCTTTTTACACTTGATTTGAATTATTTTCCTGTTTTTTGTGGGGGTTTTGTGGGATTTTGTTTCTTTGTTTGTTTGGTTTTTTGGGGATTTTTTTGGTGGACCATCAATACAGTGTAGACAAACCATAGCAGGATCTTTGAACATCTGGAGGTGCTATGAGCTCACTCACTTCACTGATCCCAAAACTGGGGCCAAAAGCAGGAATATTGTGTACACACACACACTACACCCCCCCCACCCCCACCCCCCCCAGATTCCACCACTTATGGATGAACCCTTGGTTCTTTCTCCCTCAGGACTTTATTTCACCTGTTCCTTGCTCTTCCACGCCGATTGCCCTTGGAAAATGGCCCCACAGCACCTACAGGCTGGAGAAAACCTGACCCTCTTGTCTGGCTTCATCCTCTTGGGTTTCTCTGATGTCCCAGAGCCCCAACCCAACACCTTCAACATCTTCTTGTCTCTCTACGTTTGCACAGTGCTGGGCAACCTGAGCATGGTGCTGCTGATCAGCACTGACCCCCAGCTCCACTCCCCCATGTATTTCTTCCTGACCCATTTATCTGTCATTGATTTTTGCCTCTCCTCTGCTATCAGCCCCAAAGCCCTGCAGACTTTCCTGCTGGGGAGCAGCCACATCTCTTTCCTGGCTTGCTTTGCCCAGATCTATCTTTACCTGGCTCTGATCATCTCTGAGAGCTTCCTGCTGGGGGTGATGGCTTACGACCGCTACGTGGCTGTCTGCAGGCCTCTGCTCTATGCCACCACCATGTCCAGGGCGAGCTGCTGCAGCCTGGTGGTGCTGGTGTACACCGTTGGCTTCCTCAGCTCCCTGATGCACACTGTCCTGGCAGGGAGGTTGTCCTTCTGCCAAGCCAGGAACATCAACCACTTCTTCTGTGAGCTGCCCGCCCTCCTGCGGCTCTCCTGCTCCCACACCCGCCTGAATGAGACCTTTCAGGCTGCCCACGCTGGGTTCAACATCCTCAGCTCCTTCCTGGTGATTCTGCTTTCCTACACCTGCATCCTCCACACCGTCCTGCAGATTCCTCTGACCAAGGGAAAGCTGAAAGCCTTCTCCACCTGCACTTCCCACCTGGTCGCCGTCACCACCTTCTATGCTCCAGGGGTGCTCGCCTACCTGCAGCCTGGCCCCGTGTGCTGCAGGGACAGGCCAAGGCTGGTTTCAGTGTGTTACACCATCCTCACCCCCACCCTCAACCCCCTCATCTACAGCCTGAGGAACAAGGAGGTGAAGGGGGCACTGAGGAGGGTGTGGGTGAGGAAGCTGGTGCCACACCTACCCAGGTTTTGGAAGGGCATTTGAGGCTCTTCAGCGCTTTGGGGGTACTGAAGAAGTGTTGCTTGTTGGTCCTTACTGCTCTTACTGGAGACCAGGAGGTGACACAGCATGCACAGGCTGGGCAGCACTGGAGAAGAGTGCTCCTCAGACTGAGGACAGTGAACTGCCACTCCAAACTGCTTCAGTTTAATCGTTGTGTGAGCCTTCAGTAACGGATCAGAAGAACCAAGAGGCCACAGCTGCAATGCTGGGGCAGCTCTGCAGTGCTCAGCACGGACAGGCACCTGCTAGAGCAGGGCCAGGGGAGGCCACAGCAGTGCTGGCAGGGCTGGAAAGGCTCTGCTGTGAGGCCAGGCTGGCAGAGTTGGGGCTGTTCAGCCTGGAGAGGAGAAGGCTCCAGGGAGACCTTCTGGTGGCCTTTCAGTGCTAAAAGGGGCAGAGAAGAAAGCTGGGGACAGATTTGAGCAGGGTCTGTTGTGACAGGCCAAGGGGGGATGGTTTGGAACTGACAGAGGGAGAGAAGGGAGAAATGTTTGGCACTGAGGGTGGTGAGAGCCTGTCCCAAAGTGCCCAGAGGTGGCAGCTGCCCCATGGCTGGCACCACTGCAGGTCAGGGTGCTTGGGGCTCTGAGCACCCTACTCCCACTGGGGCTGTCCCTGCTGGCTGCAAGGGGTTGGGCTGGATGAGCTTGAGAGGTCCCTTCAAGCCGAACCATTCCATGACTGGCCACCAGAAAGCACCAAGCCCTGGTGGAGCTGTGCCCACATTCACTGACACGTTGCAGAACCAACCCAAGCCTCCCTGGGACCACCTTACACCTGCTCATCTTTTCTGTTTGGGGCTGGCCAGTAATAGCCCCAGGGTTCGGGTGGCGTTTCCACTGAGTTATGACCCTTCTGTCATGGCTGGGGTGGAAGAGACCAACAGGCAAAGAGGTTTTTGGTGGAGAACTGAGACACATCTCTGATGTTTAATCAGCTACAGAACCTCTGGAAGGAGCTGTGTGCCCTGTGCAGTGACCAAGCCAATAAAGATGATGGTCCCAAGCCAGCACCTTCACAAACCATGGCCTCCAAAGAGGATTGAGTGAATGGAATGGCAGCCAGCCAAAGGCAGCTGCGAGTGGGTGAAGTGAACTGCTCCTAAGCTTTTAATCAAACTTCCTGATGCAGTTTGCTTGGAGACTAGAGACCCTGAGACAGAGGCTGTGACAGCTGAAGCACCTTGCTCTGGGGGAGAGACCTTTCTCCTCCCCCTCCCCTGCTCTGTGCAGTACACCAGAGGAAGCAGGATATGGTGCTGTAGCTTCAGGGCACTGGGCAGGGGGAAAGATCCCAGTTCCCCTCTCCTTAAGGCATCAGGGAGGGCAACCACCAGAACTCCCATGGATAGCATCAGCTGAAGCCTCCACTCATGCCTCCTTCTCAGGGCTTGGGACACTATTTAAGCTCAGACATGGGTCTTTGAGCACTTTGCAAGCTGTGCTGGAGCTCTAATTGGTCCTGCTCCTGCTTTGTTCTTCAGTTTTCCTGCCTCCAATTTGTTCCTTGGTGTCCCCTAGGCCCTCAGTGGGAGCTGCTGCTCTGCTCAGGTGGAATGGGACCGTTCCCTGTGGGTGAAGGTGTCACCTACCCAATGTTGTGGCCACCTTCAGCTCCCAGTTTGCCTTCTCTTGGGGAGCAACTGGTTCTTGCTGCCCTGTTGCATCATGCATTTGCACAAACAGCTCTTAGTGCAAAGCCAAAGCCTCCAGTGTCCAAGGTGAGGGTAAGCCAACCATGTCATGGAGGGCAAGTCTAAAGGGCATCTCCCACCAGCCCCCTCCCTGTGGCTCTGGGTGGGTTTTGCTCTGCTCTATGTGAGTTATCCACAACACAGCCTCTTACCTCTGAGCAAAAAAACCCCTTTGGATTATTGGTAGAACACCACAGTGCTCATGGCTCCTGGGACCATCCAGAAGGCATCATGCTGGGTGCAGTCAGCAGTTATTTTAGCTAAGAAACACCAACAGCCTCCCACCCCCCACCGTTTGGGCTGGCTCAGATGTGCAAACTACTCCAAGGGACAGATAATTCCCTTCTCCCCTCTTTTTCTCTCTTAGTGTTCAAGGCCTGTAGGAGGTTACAGGCAGTTGGTTTTGCTTTGGAGAGTAGAGGTTCTGCAAGCATCTCTTGTCTGGGATCTCTGGGGAATAATATGGGGGGGGAATATCACTTAGACATCATCACGAGAAAACAAGAAGGGGAAAATGCTTCTCCATAGTTGGGTGCATGCAGTCAGGCTGAATTCCTTGCAAAGAGAAGAAATCTTACTCCCATCTGCTGGGGCTGGGGCTGCTGCTGCTCCTAAAGCAGCTGGAAGAGGCAGGTTCACATGGAGTTGTGACCCAAGTGCAGGACTCAGCTCTTGCCCTTGGGTGCACCTAACACCATACACCTAACACCACACACCTAACACCACACACCTAAGAATATTCCAGAGGTGGTTTTAAAATCAGGATAATTTTAGAGCTGTTAAAGGAACTCCCCAGTGGAACAAGCCCAGATTCTTATGATACCTTCTCAGAGTCGGGTCTTAGATCTTTGATGTCTACAAAACACATAAAGCCCCCAAATTTCTTTTATTCAGAACCATGCTTGATTTGTTGGCTGTTGGCAGCCTCTTCTTTCAAAAACTAGGGGTTTTCACCTGTGGAGCCTTCAAGCAGCAAGGTTTAAACCACCTTCTCCCAGAGAATGAGTGACATCATCTTGGTTTATAGATTTTATTCCAAACCACAACATATGGCCTTGACAAGGGAAAAACAACATTATACAAAACAAAGAATAAAACAGAGGGGTAAAAAAAAAAAAAGGGGGAAAAAAAAAAAAAAGGGGGGGGGGGGGAAGAGGCACCATTTTCTTTTTCTCCTTGGTCTAGGACCTGTCTCTGTGTGTACCACCACTGAAAGATGCCTCAGGGAGTTTAGAGGCTTCCCTTCAACATTTCCTGACCTTCGTCTTTTGAAATAGAATTTAGGGGGAAGAGTTTGAGGCTTTGGAAAGTTGCAGTCTCAGCCTAGCTTGTGCTAGGTTGAACCAGTCTGAGGAGGGCAGAACTTGGCTGGAGCTGGGTTTGCAACTGAGGATTTTAGAGCAGAGAAATGGAAGGAAGAACCCACAGCAAATCCTTCTTCAGGGGAGGAGCTTACCTCATTATTTCAAGCCTACTTCCTAACTCTGACTTGTCTTCCATCCACATCTCCCTGACTTCCCCTTCTGCTGCTTGTCCTACCGCTCTGTGGATGTACAATGAGGGAGAAACCACCCAGCTCCCATTTCTAAAGCTCTCCCCCTCGTTTCCACCCACTTTGCTCTCAGCTGTTCAACTTCTCCTTTCTTTACTCAGAGAAGGTGTTTGTGAGCTGCTCCCTTTAACTCACAGCCTGGATATTGCTTCTGGTGCTCGGTGGCCTCCTTCAAAGCCTCAACTTGGGGAAAGCAGCTGCTGAGCTCTCCCTGTTCCTCACTGCCCTAACCCATCATGCTGCTCTCTCCTCCCCCAGCCTCATGCATCATTACTGTGGTGCAGGATCTCCTATGGATTGACTAACCTAGCTTCGTGGGAAGCTCTCAAGCAGCATCCTTCTTAGCACTAACACACAGGAAAGAAAAATAAAGACCATTTAGTAGCCTAAAATTCCTGCTTGGGCACAGAAACCAAGCATGTGGGGCCTGCGGTTGCTCAGCCTACTTCCCCTTCTTGGCCTTGGTGGCTGTGGCGCTGTTGGCCTTGGCTTTCTTCTTTGCTGAGCCCTTGGTCTCGGGCTCCTTGCGCTTGGCTGAGGTGATGGACCCTGTCACCTTGAAGAAGTCATCCAGCCTGCCCTGCGTGCTGCCCTGCCTGCTTTTGAGCAGCCGCTTGGCCCCGTTGCGGATCCGCTCCTCGTTGAACTGCTTCTCCCCACACATGAACTGCACCAGCTGCTCCTCGTCAGGCTCGCTCCACTTCAGCTCCACGGTGTCAGGGTCGACCACGTCGGGCTCCAGGAAGAGCTTCTGGGCCTCTCTGTGCAACCAGTTCTCAGGCAGAGGGTACTTCTTGGTGTCTATCTGCTGGATGATCTTCTCGATGGTTTTGTGCTCCCTGATGAGCTCCACGGCACGCTTGGGCCCAATGCCGCGGATGCTCTCGCAGTAATCACAGCCCAGGAGGATGCAGAGGTCCACAAACTGCTCCCAGGTCAGGCCTAGGTCCTGCAGAATCCGGTTCAGGTGAAATTCCTGGATGGGCAGCTTCTTGGTCTCGCTGGCAGTAAGATGCCTCATGAGGACTGGGCTGCCAAAGGTCAGACAATCCATGTCTTCTGTGGCAGCGGCATAGACCTTGCCAGCCTTCACCAAGGCGGCACAGCTGGCTTCGGCCTCTCCTGGTGCCTCCACGTAGGGGATGCCCATCAGCCTTAGCAACTTCTTGCACTCATCGGTGTGCTGCTGGGTCACCTTGACCAACCTCTTGCTGTACTTCTCAATGTTCTCCTCCTCCCCGGCCTCCTGAGCCTCCTGCAGGTGCCTCTCCGCCTCGGCACGGCGCTCGGTCCTCTTTGCCAGCTCCCCCGATTTCAGCGTCGGGGGTTTGCCGTCGAAGACGTACACAGGCTTGATGCCGCTCTCCACCATGCGGATGGTCCTGTAGAACATGCCCATCAGGTGGCTCGTGGTCTCCCCATCCTCGTTCTGCAGCACCTCAGCTCCCTGCCGCACGGCGATCAGGAACTGGTAGATGCTCATGGAGGCGTCGATAGCAACCTTGCGGCCAAAGTAGGCCTTGATGTCGTTCTCCCGGACGGCGCCAGGAGCCACATCGGCAATCAGCTTGGCCAGGCCATGGATTCCCATCCTGGGCAGCAGCAGACACAGGATGCTGGGATCAGCCTCTGCAGACAAGACACAGGTGGTGTTGGGGGTTGGCAGCCAGGCTGTGGGGGTGGTGTAAGCAAGGGGAACCAGAGGGAGGTGGTCCCCTGCACACTGTTACCCCATGGGTTGTGACCTCCACCTGCTGTCAGGATCCAGCTTCCAGCCTCGGCCTCTCCCAGCCCACCATTAACTCCCCTACCCCTGGTCATACCCTGACCTCAGTCTCCCCAACACATTATTAACATCCCTGTCTCTCCCAGCCCAGCCATTATAATCACCCAGGTTCCACCACTAACTCCCCACAGCTTCTCTTAGCCAGCCCTGCTGCTGGCCCCTCCCTCCTCCCACATCCCTCTCTCCCAGCACACCACTACCTGTCTCACTTCCATTACTCCCCTTTCTGCCCCAGCCTCTCCCAAGCCACCATTCCCATCCTCTGTCCTGAGAGCCCACTGTTAACCTCCTTTCTAATCAGTCTCCTTGAGCCTCACCATTACC
>VWZE01012363.1:4656-29246 GCA_013396675.1 Eubucco bourcierii | reverse complement strand
CCCGCTAATTTCCCTCTTCCAAACCCTCCCCAGGCCCCTCCGACCGCTGTTACCCCGCGGCTCACTCCCGCCACCGCTCCCGCAAAGGCCGCCGGGAGCCGACTGAGCCAATAGCGAGCGGCTCCCGCTGCCCCGCCCACTCTCCCGGCATGCTCCTCTCCACCCGCCACTTCCGCTTCCGGGCAGAGCAGCTGGCGGAGGGGACGTGTCGGAGCGGAGCGGGCGTCGGCATCTGGGCGGCATGGTGAGGGCTGGGAGCGGGGACTGGGAGCCGGGAACTGCGTGTGGGGGAGCCAGGGCTCGGGAAGCTGCAGTCAGGGGCTGGGAGCCGTGAAGCCGCAGGTGGAAGCCGAGGTGCTAGGATTCGGGGCTGGGAACCGAGACTGGAAACGGGGAGGCAGAGGTCAGGGGCCGGGAGCTACCGGGGCTGGTGAGCCCTTCTCATGCTGCTGTCAGGGGCCGGCGAATGTGAACTCCGGGCTGAGGAGTCGCTGTCAGAAGCTGGTGAACCAGGACTTAGGGCTGAGAAGTGGCGGCCGGGGGCCAGAAGCCGGGACTGGAGGGACAGAGAGACGTAGATAGGAGCTGAGGCGCCAGGGCCTGGGGCTGGCAATAGTTATGGTCGGGAGTCGGATGCCGAGTCGGGAGCCGGGCCAGAAAGCAGCCGGGATCAAATGGCGAGGAGCCTCCGGAAAGCCGCTGTCAGGGGCGGGAGCAGGGACACGGGGCCAGGACGGTCTCCGCCCCGTCCTGTCCCCCGGTGGTGCCGTTCACCTTCGCCCTGTCCCCGCAGGAGCTGGAGGCGATGAGCAGGTACACCAGCCCGGTGAACCCGGCCGTCTTCCCTCACCTCACCGTGGTGCTGTTGGCCATCGGCATGTTCTTCACCGCCTGGTTCTTCGTGTATCCCCGGGCTGGAGACGGGAGGGGGCGGTAGGGCAGCGAGAAGGGCGATAGGGATAGGAATGGGTGGGAGGTCCCCTCCTCATCCTCTGCTTCCGTTATCACCTTGACCCTTGGGTGCAGCTACGAGGTGACCTCGACCAAGTACACAAGAGACATCTACAAGGAGCTGTTGATCTCGTTAGTGGCCTCACTCTTTATGGGCTTTGGTGTCCTCTTCCTGCTGCTGTGGGTTGGTATCTACGTCTGAAGCCCCGGGTGGAGGGGGAGCACCTCCTGAATCCTAATGGCTGGAAGCTTCTGGAGTTCTTCACACTGTACATGGGTCTGGGTTGGGGAGGGGGGTGCTGTGACTTCAGTAGTAGCAGAGCTTTGCTCTGGGGAATGCTCTCACTGGGCTACATCATCTGTAGTCCAGTTCTAGATGGGAAGCTCCACAGCTCTTTTTCTATTCCTTTTATACTTCAACCAGAGAGCCCTTACCAGGTGTGGGCTGTGCTCTGTCAAGTGACTTCTGCCAGCATCCAGACTGAATAAAAGTGGCTCTGTCACCCACCTGCCTTTCAGTTCATGACTTGGCTTCTGCCTGCACTACGTTTCCACCTGACTTTTCCAAAGCACTTGGCAGGAGATCCCTGTGCTTTTGGATGGACCTGGTGCTCCACAGCAGTGTCAGGATGATCCAGCCCAAGCCCTGCTCTCTCACACCAAACAAGCTTCTCCTCAGCCTCACATGCAACCTCCTGCCTGCCACTCTGTGCCCTCTGCCCCTTGGCCTGTCCCTGGGCACCACTGCCAAGAGTCTGGCCCCAGGCTCTTGCCCCCCACAGCTCCTTTAGCTGCTGCTGAGCACTGAGCAGATGTCCTCTGGGGCTGCTCTTCTGCAGGCTCTCAGCCCCAGGGCTCTCAGCCTTTGCTCCTCCCGGAGCTACTCCAGGCTCTTCAGAGCCTGCACTGGACTCTCTCCAGCAGTTCCCAGGCCCTCTAGAATTGGGGAGCCCAGAACTGACCCAGGACTCCAGCTGTGGCTCCTCCCAGAGCTGCTCCAGGCCTCTCAGCATCTCCAGAGCCTCAAATGCTTTCTGATGGCTCCAGACCCATCCTTAAGCTCTGGGGTGCAAGGAGAGCTCTTTTCCAATTCCTGTTCTAACAGACTTGATGTGGCACTTTGGGACATGTTCTGCTGGTCCTGGAGGTGTTGGGTAGGAGTTGGATCTGATCTCGGAGGTGTTTTCCAACCTTAAGGAGCCTAGGATGTAGCAATGATGAGCAGCAGCAGGTTGGGACTCCTCTTACCTCACTTGGACACAATTCATGACCCAGTGTGGATTTTTTTTCTTCTTTTTTGAGTTCTTGAACTATAAACTTCATCTTTAGGGAGGGAGGAACACACCAGGAGCCATCCTTGGATACAAAGCAGTATTTGTATATTTATTTGGGGGTGGGGAGAGAAACTTTACCTCCAGCATAAAACAATGTCTAAAATAAGCCAAATAAAAACAAACAGCAACAACAATGAAAAAATGGAAACAATAAAAACAGGGTGGGGAGGGGAGGAAATAAACATCCAGCAAAATATAAATAGAAATGGGAAAGAAAAGAGGGGGGAACCACTTTGTACACCCCCCAAAAAAAACCACAAACAAATCATCAAGAATACCTGCTAAGAACACAACTCTACGAGGCTTGCTGGCAATATACAGTGATTAAAGCTGTGACAGCAACACTTAACCCAAACAAATTAGTGCTTTACTTGTTTTATTGTGTGGTTCTTGTCACCTCACGTCTTGCTCTGGTGGCACAGTCTCTTATTTACAAGGCTTTTAAGCTCCCAGCCACAGGCCAGAACCTTGGTGAATTTGCTTTTCAAACAAAAACTCCCAAAGCAGCCCAACTTTGGCTTCTTTTTCCATGCTCTTTCCTGCCACCCATGTCTGAAAAGAGATGAAGCATCTCATTCCTAGCCTCACAGTAAGGAAGTTTGTTTCTTTTTTCTTATCACCTTCCCAGCTCCCTCTGCCTGGTGCTGATTGTGAACTCTCCTCTGACTGGCTGGGGGCTGGAGAACTCCTCAAAGGACCTCTTTGGAGTGCACACAGCTGTTTTGGGTGGGCTCTGAAGCCATCCTGTGACCCCTTTCTGAGCTCACTGTCTTCCTTGCTGGTGGACCTGCCACGAGGCTGGATGGGGCTCTGAGCAACCTGCTCTAGGTGGGGATGCCCCTGCTGACTGCAGGGATGGGTTGGATGAGCTGACCCTGAAGGGTCCCTTCAAACCACAGCAGTCTAAGGTTCTTCAGTCAGTAGGGAACTATGGATGTCAGTCAATGCTTTCACTCCACAAACTGGAGACTCCACCACTGCCCTGGGCAGCCTGGGCCAGGCCTTGACAACCCTCAAGTCCAAGAAACTGTTCCTCACGTCCAACCTAAACCTCCCCTGGTGCAGCTTGAGACCATTTCCTCTCATCCTGTTGCTTCTGGAGATCATCCAGAGGTTAAAGCAGGATCTGCCTTTGATCTCTTTCAATGTTGCTCCTCAAGGTTGAGAGAGTCCTTGCCATAGAATGGTTTGGGTTGGACGAGACCTTTCAGCTCATGGAGTCCAACACTCAACCCAGCACTGCCAGGGCACCACCAAACCATAACCTGCAGCACCACTTCTCCACAGCTTGGCCCCACCCTGCAGGGATGGGAACTCCACCACTGACTGCCCTGGGCAGCCTGGCACAGGCCTCGACATCAAAAAACCTTTTGGGGAAGAAATTGTTCCTCATGTCCAACCTGAACGTGGGGCAACTGGAGGCCACTTCCTCTCATCCCTGTGGATGGGGCTCTGAGCAACCTGATGTAGCTGTGGATGTCCCTGATTTCTGCAGGGCTGAGTTGGACTGGAGGAGTTTGAAAGGTCCATTCCAGCCCAATGCCTTCTCTAATTCCTGCTTTGTGGTATACTTGAAGATATTTGTGATTTAAGACCCCAAAAAGTCCATCCTGAAGTCCTCTTGACAGCAACAATACATGGGAAGGGTCTTTGCACTTCAGATGCTGCCTCACCTCAGTCCTGAAGCTACCTGGCCAGCAGTTTATGAGGCACTCAACGTTTTAATGCATGGCTGGGAGCAACATTCCCTGCTTGGGAAAAAAAGAAAGGCACTAGAGATGTTCCTGCAGCCCTTAGGTGCTTGGTTTGCCCAGAGTCCTCCCACAAGCCCCATGGCTGAGCATGGCAGGGGCACCTGAGAGACTCCAGCTCCTCCTGGGCCACCACTGCTCCCACGCTTTCTAGTGATTGATTGAGTCCTCCCCTCCAGGATGGACTCCTGGGTCTCATCTGATCCCCACTCAAGACCACCAGTGAGGTTTGGGGGTGGGGGGCAGGGGGGAAGGTTGCTGGTGGTGATTGCAGGCAGCAGTGCCAGCTCTGGTCCTCACACCACCATCTGGTATCTCTAGGGTCTAAACTGTGTAGAGATTTAGCCCAGCTGGGCAGCAGAAGGGAAAGCATCAGGGCTGAGCGGGCTACACCTCGGCTGAGCAGACAGGGAGGAGCTTGTGGGAACACTCTCCTCAGTTAGGGCACACCAGGCTGGGCCAGTGAGTGCCAAGGGGAGAACAGAAACTGCCAAGAAAGTAACTTCCCAGTTGAAGGCCAAGCAGGACAGCTTGGGGCAGGCAGAGGGCAGGGCATGGAGCAGACTGCCCAGAGCTACATCCGAGGGTCTCCTTCCCCATCGTGGGGAGCAGCAGAGACTCCTGAGCCTGCAGCTGCCCTGCTCCTGCTTGGTACTCCCAAAGCCCTGGCACCTCTAGCACCCTTTCAGGGTAGTCCCTTCTGCACTCCCTGCTCACCTTCTGCCTCCTCCTTGCCCCAGCTCCGGCACACCCCTGGGGAGAGCTGTCTGCCCTTGGACCCACCCTGCAGACGAAGTACCTGTGGTGGGCAAGGTGCCACCTCGTGGGGACACTTCGAGGAGCTGCAGGGCTGTGGCTGCTTTGCTGGGATGAGCTTTGGGATGGGTGGCAGGAGACCAAACTGCTCCTTGGGTGAGAGAGAGAGAAGGGGGGGAAGGGCCCCGCAAGACCTCCACAGGACCCATCTCTCCATCTGGCTAAAAAAACAACAACAAAAAAGGGTCTTTGCACAGCCCTTGGTGCTGGTGCCACACAACCTGCAGCTGGCAAAGGGCAGGGCTGGTGCAACAAAGGGCAGCAGCCAGAGCCTGGAACAAAGCAGTTGGGTTCCAGTTGTCTGCACCCAGCCTGGGACTGCAGTGGCTAAGGTATCCTCCTCCCTAAAGCCATCTCTGGAGCCTGCTCCGGGGCTGCCGTTCTCACCTCACAGGTAACTTGGCCTCCAGGTAATGTCTTCTCCTTTAGCAAGAGGTGCTGGGGCAGGACAGGAGAAGGCCACAAGGTGCTGAGCAGCTGGTCTGATGTGCCCACCAGCTTGGCAGCAGTCGAGCTTAAGCGTGGAGCTTGGGGGTGCCACACCCCCCTCCCCACCTCCAGCTTTGGTTTCCTACATGAGACACCAGCAGCTCAGCAGGGACAGGATGAAAAGGCCCAGTTTGGGGACAGCTTAAAAGTAAAACAACAACAACAACCCAACAAAAAGGGAAAAATTCAGTAGTTTAGCAAGTTAAGAACTTGTAACAGTAAACCACCCCCAAGGCACTCCAGGGAAACGCTTCCTGAGGGTCTCCAGTTGCTGCTGACCCCTGCTGCCCCACACACAGCCCTGGAGGGACAAGATCAGGCTCTTCAGAGCCTGCCGGGGGTCTGTGGGGTGTGCTGTGTCCGCAGCGAGCTGGCCTTGCTCTGCAGGGCACAGCAGGCAGCGCTGCAGGGAGCCCCACGCTGCTGCCAGGAGAGGAGGAAGGAGAGTCCCACCACGCTTGACAGAGGTGACCAGGGGGCATTCTTCTGCCATGGGGTGGTGGCAAGTGTCCCCACGCAGAGCCTGGCCTGGGCACAGCCTCAGCAGCATCGCTGGTGGGCTGCTTGTGTCCATCCATCCATCAGCCATGGACCCAGACCCGGAGGGGCTCAGAGCCCAGTGAAGGGGACAGGTGGGGCCAGTGGTGAAGCTGCAGCTTCTCATCTGCAGAGGACAACTCGTTCGTGGGTCCTGGGGGGGTCTCCAAAGAGGGGGGTGTTCAATGGAGTGGGGCTGTGGGGTCAACTAGAAGGAACAGCAACTCCAGTGTAGGACTTCCAGTATGTCCAGGCACAGCCTTCCTTTCCAGGCCAAAGTCCAGTGTTTTGCTCTTGGAAAGGGCTCCAGTGGTGAGCAATTCCAGTGTTGTGAAGGACTGAGGGGGTCTCCTCTGGGACCACCAAGCCAGTATGGGATGGAGCTCCCATCTGGGATGTGGGAGAGCTGTCCAGGTGCAGTCCAGCAGTAAGGCTTCCAAATCCAGTGGCATAAGAGGAAGGGCAAGTGATGGAGTACACCAAGTTCCCCCACAAAAGGTGGAGAGAGATGCTGGGGGGATGGCGTGGGGCAGTGGGAGGTGGTTTGAGGTGAGCCCAGGAGGTCCCCACAGAGCTGGCTGTGTTCCTGTGGCTCAGGGCACTGTCCTCTGCAGGTGCTTTTCATCTTTGGGGTCTGCACCACCAGCCACGACCAAACCAGTTCCACACAGCAGATGGGGGCGAGGTGAGGCTGGGGGCCAGTGGAGGAGGGGTGCTACAGGAGTCTCCTCAGTGACACCAGTCCCCCTCCTCTCTCCAACCAGAGGGCACTGGTGCTGCCAGGACTCACTCACAGAGCCAGAAGAACTGGAAATAGTAGTCAGTGAAAAGGTGTCCCAGCTGCTGGGCACTGCTGCTGCAGTTGGCTTGGCCCTGGGGGAGAGTGAGAGAAAAGAGCTTACAGAGAGGGGTGGGAGGTGTCCTCCAAGGGGGGAGCTCTGTCTGAGCTACCTGACACAACATGAGGTCACTCAATGGGTTTGCTTGGGAGAGACCTTTAAGATCGTGGGGTCCAACCCCTACCCACACTGCCAGGGCACCACCAACCCATGGCCCTCAGCACCACATCTACCATGGCTGAAACTCCTCCAGTGATGGGGTCTGCACCACTGCCCTGGGTAGCTTCTTCCAGGCCTTGACAACTCTCAGGGACAACAAATTGTTCCTCATGTCCAACCTAAACCTGCCCTGGGGCAATTTGAGGCTATTTCCTCTTGCCCTGGCACTTGTCCCTTGGCAGCAGAGCCCAACCCCAGCTGGCTGCAGCCTCCTTGCAGGGAGCTGCAGAGAGCCAGAAGCTCTCCCCTCAGCCTCCTTTCCTCCAGGCTGAATAACCTCAGGTCCCTCAGAATTTCTCCAGACCCTTCTTGTGCTTTGGACCCTTCCCCAGCTGTGTTGCCCTTCTCTGGACCCACACCAGCCCCTCAAAGTCCTTCTTGGGTGGAAAGGCCCAAAACTGAACCCAAGATTCCAGGCGTGGCCACAGGAGGGAAGGGGAACAATCCCTGCCCTGGTCCTGTAACTGCAGAAGGCACCAACCGTGCTGGAGAGGCCTGTGGAAGGCTCTTGGTGCAGCTAACCCCACCACGGTCCTGCTGCTCCCCCTCCTGCTGAGCAGGGGGACAAGAGGGACAGGAGGGCAGACAAAGCAGTGCTGTCACTCACTGGCTGTGCCACTCGGAAGTGGTAGGTGAACTCCTGGAAGGACATCATCACGAGGGGCCAGCGGTGCCACGTCTCCTGGGCAAGAACACAACAGCTGGGCTGAGACCAGGGCCCAGCACCAAGGGGACGCTCCACCTGGCCAGGCTCCTGCAGACCCCTCTGGAGGGACTGATCACAGAACCACAGAGTGTCAGGGGCTGGAAGGGACCTCCAAAGCTCCTCCAGCCCAGCCCCTGCCAGGGCAGCATCGCCCAGGGCAGGTCACACAGGAACACATTCAGGCAGGGTTTGAATATCTCCAGAGAGGGAGACTCCACAGCCCCCCTGGGCAGCCTGTGCCAGGGCTCTGGCACCCTCACAGGGAAAAAATTCCTCCTCAGGCTCACCTGGAACCTCCTGTGCCTCAGCTTCCACCCAGTGCCCCTTGTGCTGGCATTGGGCATCACCCAGCAGAGCCTGGCTGCATCCTCCTGGCACTCACCCTGCACATCTTTATCAACATTTACCCCTCAGGCTCCTCCTCTCCAAGCCACAGAGCTTCAGCTCCCTCAGCCTCTCCTCACAAGAGATGTTCCAATTCCTTCAGCATCTCTCTGCTGGACTCTTCCAAGCATTTCCCTGAGGTCCTTCCTGGACCGAGTGGCCCAGAACCGGACACAAAATTCCAGATGTGGCCTCACCATGACAGACACTGCACACCACACCTCCTCCTCCTCCTCCTCACCTGTGTGTCTGTAGCATTGGTGGAGCTGTTCATCTTCACAGCATCCTGGCAGGGGGTATTGGAGGTGAGGCCACAAAGGGAGATAGACACGGCTGAGGAGGAGCTGCGGAGACAAGACATGGTGAGACCACAGCCACCAGTTCCCCACCTCAGGCAGAAGGCACAATGGCCACGTGGCACAGGATCCAGCTGACTTCAGGGGCACCAAAGAGCTGAGCCCTGGTCCACTCACTTCATCTCTAGGGTCAGGTTGGTATTCACTGCTGTGAGCTGGCTGACAGGGATGCGGTAGGTGAAGCTTCCAGCCCTGGGGACAGCAAAAGAGAACATCAGACCCTGCCCAGCATTGCAGGTGGCTGTGAGGTGACCATGACAGGACCCAAAGGCTCTCTCCTCTCAACGAGGAGGACTTCCCAGGCTAGGTCCAAAGGACCAGCTCATCACGCAGCCTTCCAGCTCCTCCTGCCCAAGGAGCAGCACAAGCTGCCTCGGGGTGGTGGCACAAAATGGCCCAAGGCTCCAGGAGATGCTACTCCTGGAGCTTCCAGAGTGCTGCTTCCACCAAAACGCTGCCAGATGGCCCTGCCTTGCTCACCTGCAGGCATCTGGAGCTGCACAGTACTGGGCCTGGATGGCCATGTTGATCTCCATGATCCGGATGGAGAGCAGCACTGGGCTTGGCCCTGCAGGTGGGAGAAGAGGCTCTTTAGGAAGAGGAGAGGAGAGGGCTGGCAGCTGGGAAGAGCTAGAAGGGACCCCTGGCACTGAGACCTGCGTTATTCATCACCCTGTCATCAGGATCAGACTGCTGCAAGACATTGAGTTCCTCACCCCAGGAAGGACATTGAGGGGCTGAAGCAGGTCCAGAGAAGGGCAACAAAGGTGGGGAAGGGTCTGGAGAGCAGCAATGGTGAGGAGCAGCTGAGGGAGCTGGGGGTGTGGAGGCTGGAGAGAAGGAGGCTGAGGGGAGAGCTTCTGGCTCTCTGCAGCTCCCTGCAAGGAGGCTGCAGCCAGTGGGGGTTGGGCTCTGCTGCCAAGGGACAAGTGCCAGGGCAAGAGGAAAGGGCCTCAAGGTGCCTCAGGGGAGGTTTAGGTTGGACATGAGGAACAATTTCTTGCCCTCGAGGGCTGCCCAGGCCTGTGCCAGGCTGCCCAGGGCAGTGGTGCAGTCTCCATCCCTGGAGGGGTTTCAGAGCTGTGGTGCTGAGGGTCATGGGTTGGGGGTGCCCTGGCAGGGCTGGGTGCAGGGTTGGATTTGATGACCTTAAAGGTCTTCTCCAGCATCAACAATTCCATGATTGTAAGACTGTGCTAAACAGGCCTGGAGAACCAGGAGAAGTGGTGCCCCAGACTGTGCCACAGGTGCCATCAACTCTCCTTCCTCTCTGCTGCCAGCACAACTGAGCCTGGGAGTTTCTTCCTCTAGCTCCCACTTAGGAATGACTGCGGAAGCTGAGATGGGGTTAGAACAGAGATCCCAACCCAAACCATGGTTTAGGACTCCATCTAAAGGGGAGCTAGGAGCTGGCCAGCAGGGCCAGATGGAGGTTGGGATGGAGGGATGGAAGGAGAGAGGGATGGAGGGGTGGTGGGATGGAGAATGGAAGGATGGAGGGGTGGAGGTTGAATCTGGCAGTGCAGACTGGAGACTGAGAACACGGCGAGAGGTTCCAGAGGACAGGTGGGAGCCAAGCAGCCCAGGAGGGGGCCAGGAGCGCGGCGGTGTGCAGGCAGGCAGGAGCAGCTGTGCACCTACCGTCCGGGGCCGGTCCGTCCTGCCGGGGCCGCTCGCTCGCCGCCTGCCCGAGGCTGCGCTGCTGCCGGCTCAGCCCCAGCGGGGAGCTGCTGCGGGAGAGCGACAGGTTGGAGATGTACTTGGCTTTGGCCTGGAGGTGGGTGAAGGGGGAAGAGGGGCTGGCATTGGGGCTGCCGAAGCTCTGAGACCTGTCAGGAGTCTTTGGCCACTTGGGGTAGGAGTTGGCTTTGCTGGTGCTGCCCCTGGATTTGCCTTTGATGTTTGTCGCCGGTAGCAGCGAGGTGTGACTTTGGTCTGGGGAAGCAAGAAGGAGAGGAAGGGTTGGGCTGAGAGGTGAGGAGAGGCTGGCACAGCCTTCTGACCTCCAGAGCTCGTGGGCTCATCTCATCCCCATGTCAGCTTCCACACTACCCCTCTGAGGCTCCCCAGTCCCCATGCCTGAAGAGACTGGTGGGGTCTGAGCAGGAATGGGAAGCTGGAGAAGGCTGTGGGGACAAAGTGGACACAAGTGCATGCTCAGGGCATGGTGTCCAAGGCAAGCTTAAGAGATGGCTCCAGGGGTGTTACAGCCCTGCAGCGACTGCCTGAGGTACAGCAGTGGTGGTGATGATGATGGAGCAAGTGACTTTGCAGAAGCCCTGCTTGGGCAGCCAAGAGGCAGCAGCTCCTGGCTGGTCAGAACCCTGCTCAAAGCAAACAGAGGAATGAGGTCAGACTGTGAGGTAGAGCTGCTGGTGCCAGCCCCAGTGCATTCCCTCAGGATTTTGTGGTGGCAAAGCAGACAGCTCCAAAGTCCTTCCCCAGCCCCCACTGACTCCTGAGCATAAAATCTCAGACTGATTGGGGTGGAAGGGACCTCTGAAGGTCATTCAGTGCAGACCCCTGCAGCCAGCAGGGACAGCCCCAGCCAGAGCAGGGTACCCAAAGCCCCAAACGCCCTGACCTGCAGTGGTGCCAGGGATAGGGCAACTGCCACCTCTGGGCAACCTGCGACAGGCTCTCACCTCCCTAAGGTCAAAATTTTCTCCCCCCTCTCCAGTCAATCTCTCTCTGCTCATCCCTTGTCCTCACAACCCTCACCCCTTGTCCTCACAACCCTCACCCCTTGTCCTCACAACCCTCACCCCTTGTCCTCACAACCCTCACCCCTTGTCCTCCCACCCCCCAGCCCCTCCAGGTCCTTCTCCACAGGGCTGCTCTCCAGCCCCTAGCCTGGACTGGTATCAAAGATTGCCTAATCCCATGTCAGTGACCTTGAACTTAGACTTGTTGAACCTCATGAGGTTGACACAGTCCCACTCCTCCAGGTCCCTCTGGGTGGATCACATCCCTCAACCTCACCACTCAGCCTGGTGTTATCTGCAGCCTCTCAGAGCCACTGTCCATGTCACTGATACTGAGGAGCACTGCTCAGGGATGTCTGAACTACACCACAAGGGCAGTGAACACCTGGCTGCCCCTGAAGCTGTCTGCTGGCAGAGAACTCAAGCCTGGCAGCAGGTGTGGAGGGAACCAGGCACACTTTGGAGGTAGAGGTGAGATTAGACTGGGGCTATGAGGTGATGCAACAGTGAGAGAGGCTTTGGTGTGGTGCCAGCACCCCTGGGGTGCTTGGGCTGGTACATACCTGTCCGGTTAGCAGCGTGAGTGGGGCTGGGGTCAGCCAGGGCAAGGGAGGAGGTGTTGGAGGGCGCAGCAGAGCAGCAGGTGGAGAAACATGGTGGGCTGAAGCAGGCTAGAAGGGTGTGACCAGGTGAGCTGGAGACTGCACCATGAGTATCTCCTGTGACTGCAAGACAAACAGCAGGCACATGTGGAGTAAGTTGCGGGGAGAGGCACCCCAGAGGAGCAGCACCCCCAGCACCATCAGGCTTGGAAAAGGCCTTCCAGATCACCCAATCCACTACCCCAACACTGCCAAGCCCATCCCTTCCACAAAGCCAGCCTTCTAGGGTGCCCCAGCATGAAGACATCACCACACCAGCAAGCCCCAGGGTCGTGGTGGAGGAATCATCACCATGAAGGTGTTCAAGAAAGGTGTAGGTGCGGCACCTGGGGACACGGTTTAGCTGGGCTGACGGTTGGATCAGGTGATCTTAGAGGGCTTTGCCAACCCAAACGACTCTTTGACTCTATGGAGGGGCAGCCACGTTCAGCAGCCTTTCCCCACACCCCTGCACGGGGTGCATCTGCCAGGTCTTCTGCCACACCTACCAGGGTGCGGTGAGGTCCTGCTGCTGGTCCTGTCAGACGCGGCGGTGGAGCGCACCAGCTGGGTCTTGTCCAGGTTCTGGCTTGACCTGGAAAGCAGGAGAAAATGGTGACAACCTCTGTCGTGGGGGACAATGGTGCCACACACACGTGGGGAGGTGGCTGTGGCAGTGAATGGGCTCGATGGGACCAAGTGTCTGGGGCAGGAGTGGAGGTTTGGGGGTTCAAGGGTGAGGAGGAGCAAAGCCTGGAAAGGTCTCGGAAAGCAAAGGCAGGAGAGGGACACTCAGGCAAAGAGAATGGTGCAGCAGGCGGTGTGGCAGTCCCACATCTGGCAGGGATGAGTCCCAGCTGGTCCACAGGACACCAGCAATGCTCCCCTGATGCACACAGGGTGTACTTGGACTGGATTCTAACAGTGATCTCCAGAGTGGATTTCCGTGCTCTGGCCTAAAGATGCTGAGCCATAACAGGTTCCGAGCCCTCTCCATGCCTCAGGAAAGGTGCTCCTCGTCTCAGTCACTGTTCCTCACCTTGCTTTCCACAAACACACAGGGTCTGGTCCCACCCAGATCAAGCCCAGCTCTTTCACTGAAGCTACCAAGACCTGAGCTCAGGACACCATAAGCATCTCCAGAGGGTAAGGCAGATATGACACAGGAGGAACTGCTGCTCAGGCCACAGTTGGAGTCCTGTGCCTAGCTCTGGGCTCCCCAGCTCAGCACAGACTGGGAACTGCTGCAGAGAGTCCAGTGCAGGCTCTAAGCATGCTGAGGGGCCTGGAGCAGCTCTGGGAGGAGCAGAGGCTGAGAGCCCTGGGGCTGAGAGCCTGCAGAAGAGCAGCCCCAGAGGGCATCTGCTCAGTGCTCAGCAGCAGCTAAAGGAGCTGTGGGGGGCAAGAGCCTGAGGCCAGACTCTTGGCAGTGGTGCCCAGGGACAGGCCAAGGGGCAGAGGGCATAGAGTGGCAGGCAGGAAGCTGCATGTGAGGCTGAGGAGAAGCTTGTTTGGTGTGAGGGTGCTGGAGGGCTGGAGCAGGCTGCCCAGAGAGGCTGTGGAGTGTCCTTGTGTGGAGAGCTTCCAACCCCCCTGGGCACTGTGCTGCTGGGCAAGCTGCTGTGGGTGCCCTGCAGGAGCTTGGACTGGATGATCTCCAGAGCTCCCTTTCCAATCTCCCCATGCTGGGATTCATTGTTCCACTCCTTCCTAACTGCCTCCTCCTGCTCCACCTCGAGCATACAATTCCTTTCTCCACCCTTGGCTTCAGGGGCTCCTCAACCTCCTAACTCCTTACTGACAGGGTCCATAACCCTTCTTCCTGGATCCCACCTGCTGAAGGACATCCACATCCCTTTGCTGTCAATGTTATTACTGCAGATTCTTGGTCTTCTGGGATGCAGATGGATGAAAGAAGATGAATGGAGAGAAGCTGCAGCAACCAAACAAGGGGAGAAGGGAAGGTCACGTACCGTGGACAGAGCGCAACCGGCACCCCAGGACCCCTGTGCCGGAAGAGGGCCAGGAGACAGGCAGTGGGCACAGCAAAGGAGCTGCAGGATGGTGAGGGAAAGGGGAAAGGAGAAGTGAGGTTGTAGAGGATGAGGAGGACATGGCAGGGGAGGGGAATGAAGGAGGATATGGAAGATAATGGATACGGAAAGATGAGAATGGGAAAACGAAAGGCCAGGTGGGAAGAAGAATGGGTTGGGTGAGCAGTGGAACCAGACCAGGATGGAGAGAAACAGGAGAGGGAAGGAGAAAGAGAAAAAGAGACTCATTAACTGGTGACAGAACCTGCTGGAGAGGTGAGGTGGGCAGAACCAGCTGCCCAATGCACACTGCCCAGGCTAGGGCCAGCTCCTCACCACCCTCTGCACCTGCAGAGCACAACTCTTGCCTAGTCCAGACTGGTCTGCAACCAGTGGGCTGATGCTGGCTTAGTCCAGCTGAAGAGGCCCCCAAAGGTCACTGAGAGCAGCCAAGCATCATCTCACTTCTGTGTCTTCTCTGCCCTGCCCTCCTTGCTCCAGGTCATCTGCCTGACACCAGGGCTGGCCGTGTGGGTGGGCTGGGTTTGCAGCTTTACTGGAACAGTGCTCAGCAACCTCACAGCAGCTGCTTTTGAGCTCCAGACTCCCCAGGCCACCAGAGCCTCCCCCAGGGCCAGAGGCACTCACCCATCGATATCCACCAGGTCCTCCTCACTGCGCAAGCTCAGCACGTAGAGAGTGGACATGGACACCACACTGCAGAGAGAGAGACAGGCTGAGGGTGGGCAAGGGGCACAGGGAGGGGCATGGAGATAGTGTGCCCAGCAGGGCAAGGGAGGTTCTCTTTCCCCTCTACTCTGCCCCAGCCAGGCCACAGCTGGAGTCCTGTGCCCAGCTCTGGGCTCCCCAGCTCAGCACAGACTGGGAGCTGCTGCAGAGAGTCCAGTGCAGGCTCTGAGCATGCTGAGGGGCCTGGAGCAGCTCTGGGAGGAGCAAAGGCTGAGAGCCCTGGGGCTGAGAGCCTGCAGAAGAGCAGCCCCAGAGAGCATCTGCTCAGTGCTCAGCAGCAGCTAAAGGAGCTGTGGGGGCAAGAGCCTGGGGCCAGACGCTCGGCAGTGGTGCCCAGGGACAGGCCAAGGGGCAGAGGGCACAGAGTGGCAGGCAGGAGGCTGCATGTGAGGCTGAGGAGAAGCTTGTTTGGTGTGAGGGTGCTGGAGGGCTGGAGCAGGCTGCCCAGAGAGGCTGTGGAGTGTCCTTGTGTGGAGAGCTTCCAACCCCCCTGGGCACTGTGCTGCTGGGCAAGCTGCTGTGGGTGCCCTGCTGGAGCAGGGGCTTGGGCTGGATGATCTGCAGAGCAGCCTCCCAACCCCACCCTGCTGGGACTCTGGGCTCTGGTGAGATGTCACAGCACCGACTGGCTTCCAGGGGATCTCAGCCCCTGCAAGAAGCTGTAGGTCCACAGCCCTGCACCACAGCCTGTGAATGGAGGAGACAGGAGGAGCAGCAATGCTGCTGTGTGGGCTCACCTGAAGGCCATGATGATGACCAGGGCGATGATGGTGCCCTGCAGGAAGCGTTGGCTGATGCATGCCTGCTCCGTGACAACTGAAGGTGACTGCAAGGGAAGAAAGCTCAGAGCTGGGGGTCTCAGCTCAGGGCCCACTGCTCTCTGCTTTGTGCACACACCCCACCCAGCTCATCCCAGGCAAGCTCTGACCCCCTTCAGAGCAGAAAGATCTTCACTAGGGATGGACGAAAAGGAAGGAGACGATGGAGATGGGAGCAGAGCGGTGCCAAAAAGCACAGAAGGAGGATGGAGATGACTTTCCTCAGACAGGTCACCTTCTCCATGCACTACTGCTCCTTTGGAAGTGGTTCTTTACCTTGCTGGCCACTTTGTGGGGCCTCTTTTTGTGGGGCACACTTCCTGCACGGCTGAACTGGCTCCCTGTTTGGCTGCAAGGAGAGAGCAGGAATGAACATGCAGAGCCCTTCCCAACCAGACCAAAGGCGATCCTGTGGTCACGAGAGCCACAGACCCTGGCACCTTCTTCTGGCTGGGAGGTAGCACAGTGCCCAGAGAGCCCCAGAAGCACGCTGAGGTGACCAGGGTCAAGAAGATGAGTTTGGAAAGAGGATAAACCTCTCTGCCCTTGAGGAAGCCAAACGTGGAGACATCCTCCCAGCAAGCTGGGCTGGGCTGCTGCCAGAGCAGGTTGTTGGCATGGCAGTGGCCACGGCAGCGCTGGGTGGAGGGTTGGACTTCAATGATCTTAGAGGTCTTTCCCAGCCCCTTCTGTCTGCACAGCAACCTTCTTATCTCACCCACCTCAGCTCCTTCCAGATCCCCCCCAGGCCAAACAACACCTGCTGAGGCCCCACCAGCTCCTCCCCACCTCCCCTTTCCCAAACCTAGCTCAAGAGGAGACTGTCCCTGGGCTCCTGTGCCCTCCACACCTGAAGGCCCCAGAGCTGACAGTTGACTTCATGCTGTCCAGCCTCTTGAGCTTGGCCAGCTTGTGGCTCCACCTCTCCAGCTCATCAATGCGAGTCTCCAGGTTGTCTGTCAGCTTGCAGAGCTCCTTCACGGCCCCCACGTTCTCCATGAAGATCCTCTCCTGCCAGGCAACAGGGCAGCAGGGGTGAGTGCCCTGCCAGGGGCATCTGGGCCACCCTGATTGCTCCTCCATGCCCTGCCCCAGGGTGGGAAGAAGCTCAGACCACCCAGCTCTGGGGGTAGGAAGGCATCCAGTATGGCCCCATAGATCTCTACAGCCCCAGGATGCAAGAACAAGAGAGGCTCCCTCGAAGCCAAGCAAAACAATCAATGATGGGCTCCTGAGGTCCCCCTGAAGTCTCCTGGTGGTGTCCTGCAGGTGCTAACCCAAAATGCCCACCTCAGTCCAAAAGGACAGATGCAAAGCTGTCCACGAGGAGCCCTTGGTCAAAGCACTACATTGAGAGGACCTTGGACGCTGTGGATGATTTGCAGCAGCAGGCAGATGTCACTTGGGAGAGCTCAACAGGAGCAGACCCCCACAGCTGGCAGTGCCAGGTTGTTCTGCAATGCAGCTTCTGGTGCTGAGCTGTGGCCCATGGAGGGCTGTGAGCAGAGGCACAGGGCAACAAGGGCTTGACAGGTGGGGCAGAAAGGGTCACACTCACAGCTCTGCTGCTCCATGATGGACTGCAGGGAGCTAAGCTTCCAGAAATGAGATGCCAAGTCCTGGACATTCCTACTCTGGAGGGGTGAGGAAGGGCTGGAGAGGAGCAGCTGAGGGAGCTGGGGGTGCAGAGGCTGGAGAGAAGGAGGCTGAGGGGAGAGCTTCTGGCTCTCTGCAGTTCCCTGCAAGGAGGCTGCAGCCAGGGGGGGTTGGGCTCTGCTGCCAAGGGAAAAGTGCCAGGGTAAGAGGAAAGGGCCTCGAGCTGCCCTTGGGGAGGTTTAGGTTGGACATGAGGAGCATTTTCTTGTACATGAGGGTTGTCCAGGCCTGTGCCAGGCTGCCCAGGGCAGTGGTGCAGTCCCCATCCCTGCAGGGTTCCCAAGCCCTGGAGCTGTGGTGCTGAGGGCCATGGTTTGGTGGTGCCCTGGCAGGGCTGGGTGCAGGGTTGGGTTCCATGACCTCAGAGGGCTTTTCCAACCCAAACCATTGTGTAACTCTGTGGGAGTGTGGCACAGGAGAGCTGTAGGAGGCTGTCCCCTCAGATGTGCTGTGGAAGTTGTCCCCTCAAATCCCAGAGCAGTACAGGCTGACCCAGGTGATGGAGAGGTCAGGGAGCCAAATGCTCTGGGTCGTCTTGGCACAGCCACCTTGGCTCATCCAGGGGGCAGAGCTGCTGCTGAAATCCTCCCTGCAGGAGGCTGCCAACAGGAGCCCTTCCTGCAGGGGTCGCTGCCCCTGGCAGCAGCCTCTGGCCAGTGTCCCCCTGCTGCCTGCCCAGGGCTGCTCCTGACCGCTGCAAACCAGCCTGGGCTGAAACTCGTGCGGGAGCCGCCGGCCGAGGAGCACCTCCCAGGCACTGCAGTTTTCCCCTTTCCATTTCCAGCTCCGACTCCCCTGTGCCAGGCTCAGCAGTGTCCTGGGCCCCTCCTGGCTGCCACCAACCTTGTTCACCACCAGGAAGTTCTCGAGGGTCTTCCCGTTGGCAAAGACCAAGTCCCCAGTGTCCTTCACAGCCTCGGGGAGGATCTCCTTCACCTCCTGAGCGATCACACCTGTGTGGAAACACCGAGGGGCAGGGTGTGCTGGGGTGGGGGCAAGGCTGTGCTGGGGCTTGGAGCAACCTCTCCACAGAAGCTCCAGCAGGAGGCACTACCTCCTCTCCTGCTCACTAGTGAGGGCCTTGGCCTCCCCTCCCAGGGGACAAGCAACAGGGCAAGAGGAAAGGGCATCAAGTTGCACTAGGGCAGGTTTAGCTTGGACATGAGGAACAATCTGTTGCCCTTGAGGGCTGTCCAGGCCTGTGCCAGGCAGTCCAGGGCAGTGGTGCAGTCCCCATCCCTGGAGGGGTTTCAAAGCCCTGGAGTTGTGATGTTGAGGGCCATGGGTTGGTGGTGCCTTGGCAGGGCTGGGTGGAGGGTTGGGAACTCCACAATCTTCAAGGTCTCTCCCAGCCCAAACAAGTCCATGACTCTATGAATTTCATGGGATGCCTCAGCTCCAAGTGCTGAGAAGCAGCTTCTCTCCTAACCCACCCCGAGGATCTGCCCCACGTGAGCTGGGCACATCTACCACAAAGGCAGGACACTGCCACCCACTCCCACGGCCAAAACCCTGCTGGAGGCTGCAGAAGCTGAGACCCAGTGCTGCAGATGTCACAGTGGTGGGTGCCAGGAGCTCACCTGTCTCAGAGGTGTTGTCAATGCCCACTGTGGCCGCAAACTCAGGCTTGTAGTTGTAGTGCACAAGCCTCATCCGGGAGATCCTCTTCAGCTGCTCTGTGGTGTCCACCTAGGACAAGGAGGCAAATGCAACTGCTAGCAGGGGGTTGGCTCTGAGTCTCCATGGCTGGCACATTGAAGCAGCAGCAGCAGGTCTGCTGTGGTTGATGGTTACACCTCCTCGGTACAGCCCTGAGTCCTGCTCAGACCAGCCCCGGCACTGTGCTTGTCTCACCCTGGGCTTCACCTTCAGTGCTTGGCACTGGAGAAGCTCCTTGGGTTGTGAAGCCAGGAGAAGATCAGGTCCTGCTGCACCACCAGGCACAGGGCAAGGCTCTATGAGGCATGATTTGCTCCCAGCTTTCCTGGATGGGCACATCCACCTGGGAGGACTTGAGAACAGAGCTGAGTTGCTCATCCAGGCTCCAGCAAGCCCCAGTGCTGCCTTCACCTCTCCCCTGGCTTGGAACTCCTGTTTCTGCTACTTCTGGCTAACAGTGGAAGACTCAACATTGCCTGAGACATGGTGGGCAGGCTGTGCTTGGGACAGAGACTTCTGGGACACCTTCTGGCTTGGATCAGCAAGAGTGTGGCCAGCAGGAATGAATGGTCCCCTGGACTGGGTACTGGGGAGGCCACACCTGGAATCCTGGGGTCAGGTTTGGGCTCCTCACTCCAGGAAGGACATTGAGGGGCTGGAGCAGCTCCAGAGAAGGGCAACAAAGCTGGGAAGGGTCTGGAGAGCAGCAATGGTGAGGAGCAGCTGAGGGAGCTGGGGGTGTGGAGGCTGGAGAGAAGGAGGTTGAGGGGAGAGCTTCCGGCTCTCTGCAGCTCCCTGCAAGGAGGCTGCAGCCAGCTGGGGTTGGGCTCTGCTGCCAAGGCACAAGTGCCAGGGCAAGAGGAAAGGGCCTCAAGTTGCCCCAGGGGAGGTTTAGGTTGGACATGAGGAAAAATTTGTTGCCCTCGAGGCCTGCCCAGGCCTGTGCCAGGCTGCCCAGGGCAGTGGTGCAGTCCCCATCCCTGGAGGGGCTTGAGAGCTGTGGAGCTGTGTTGCTGAGGGCCATGGTTTGGTGGTGCCTGGCAGTGCTGGGTGCAGGGCTGGGCTCCACGATCTGAAGGGTCTCATCCATCCAAACCAAGCCCCAGACTGTGACTCTCCCCTGCTCAGCAGCTCAGGCTGCCCACAGATCAGAAGTAGCAGGCTCAGGACACTCTCCCTTTCCCTGGTGCCTCCTCAGAGCCCTCAGTGCCTCAGGCCTAGCCTGGCTCTTACCTCCTGGATGTCCTCCTTCACCCGGACGTCTGAAGGGTGCATCAGGGAGCCCATGACCTTCACGTTGCCGTGGACCACCAGGGCCTCATCAGGCCGATCTGTGTTGATGCCAACTCGGCCGTGGTGGAACACAGTGTCCGGGAGCTGTGCCCGCTGCCAGAGGACATCACTGTCACTCTCAAACTGCCCGGGGTTGGAGGCCTGTGGAGAGATGGGCAAGTGGGAGCTGAAAAGCAGCACCAGGCAGAGAAATTGGAGTGGTGCTGGGCAGAAGCAGCCTGAGCTGAAGGCAGAACAACGAAGACATCAGAAGCCACCTCCACACCCATCACTGCCTGTCGCAGGAGAAGCCATGGGGAACAGATGGGCACCAGGCAGCCCCGTGCTGCTGGGTAGCCTGGATGGTGGTGTCCTCATTAGGGTGGTGGGAAACAGCTATCACAGCCTAGCACCTTGTTCCTCAGTAGGGAAATGGGGACAGGGTAGATCTCAGCTGAAACTGGGAGATGTTCATCCAGGCACCCTGAAGAAGTAGGATGGAGCTTTTGGGGTGAAGAGCCCAGGTCAAGAGATCCTGGTATAGGTGTCCAACGCCCTGCAGTCAGCAGGGACAGCCCCAGCTAGAGCAGGGTGCTCAGATCCCCAGACACCTTGACCTGCAGTGGTGCCAGCCATGGGGCAGCTGCCACCTCTGGGCAACCTGGGACAGGCTCTCACCACCTTCAGGGTCAACAATTTCTTCCACCTCTCCAGTCTGAATCTCCCTGTCAGTTCCAGATCATCTCCACTTGGCCTGTTACAACAGGCCCTGCTCAGAAGTCTGTCCCCAGCCTTCTCCACCTGGAGACCCTGCCCCTGCTGCAAACCCTCCAGACCCAGTGTTCCCCCACTCCCAGCAGCTCTGCCCTGGACATTGGTCCAACCTTGACAGAGCTTGAGACCTTCCTTGTCCTCCAACAGGTCCTTCCACGCTCTGAGGCTGCTCCAAGTAGATGTGGGCAGGCTGGAGCAGAACGCAGGGCATGGGCACAGGCAGCAACAACAAAGGTGGCAACGTTTTGGAGAAGGGGAAAGGGGCTGGGTGCAGAAAGCAGCGAAAGCAGGGGAAGGTAGGAGGAGGTGGGAGCAAGGCGCAGCGGGGAGGGAGGGGGCAGGGCGCAGCACTCACCCTGACGATGATGCGCTCGGAGATGTGCGCTGCCAGGGTGTAGTTCTGGTTCTGGGCGTGGGCCTGCAAGGCCACCACCAGCATGAAGTACCTGCAGAGTGGGGAGAGAGGGCTGCCTGCCAACCTGCACTGCCCAGGGCACTGCCCTGCTGCAGCCCATGCACCACCACACTGCGGTGGGCTTGGCACCTCTCCTCTTCAGAGAATCACAGTTAGCCAGATGGAAACGAGCTCTGAGCTCATCGAATCCAACCTATCACCCAATACAGGCTCACAGATGCCAGGGGGTGGAAGGGACCCAAGGGGATCATCCAGTCCAATCCCTGCCAGAGCAGGACCAGACAATGCAGCTCAGGGCACACAGAACACATCCAGACAGGCCTGGAAAGGCTCCAGAGAAGGAGACTCCACAGCCTCTCTGGGCAGCCTGTGCCAGGGCTCTGGGACCCTTCCAGGCAAGAAGTTGCCCTTGTGTTGAGCTGCAACCTCCTGTGCTGCAGCTTCCATCCATTGCTGCTTGTCCTATCCCAGGCAGCAGTGAGCAGAGCCTGTCCCCCCCTCCTGACCCCCAGCCCTCAGATAGTTACAGACATTGCTCAGATCCCCTCTCAGTCTTCTCCACTCCAGACTCTCAGCCCCAGGTCCCTCAGCCTCTCCTCACCAGGTAGTGCTCAGTCCCCTCAGTAGCATCCTCAACACCTTCTAATGAACTAAACCATGGTACTATGAACTATAAACTATGGTGTCTGAAGGGGGCTACAAGGAAGCTGGGGAGGAACTTTTTAAGGCTGTCAGGTAGTGATAGGAGTGGGGGGAATGTAACCAAGCTAGAAATGGGGAGATTCAGACTGGGTGTTAGGAAGATCTTCAGCATGAGGCTTGGCAGGGGTTGCCCAGGGAGGTGGTGGAAGCCTCATCCCTGGAGGTGTTTAAGGCCAGGCTGGATGAGGCTGTGGCCAGCCTGACCTAGTGTGAGGTGTCCCTGCCCATGGCAGGGAGGTTGGAGCTGGATGGTCCTTGTGGTCCCTTCCAACCCTGACTGATTCTATGATTCCATCACTGAGTGCCTCATGCAACGTCCTTTTAAACACCTCCAGGGATGGGCACTCCACCACCTCCCTGGGCAGCCCATTCCAGTGCCAATCACTCTCTCTGTCAAGAACTTATTCCTAACATCCAGCCTGAACCTGCCCTGGCACAAGTTGAGGCTCTGTCCCCTCGTTCTGTCCCTGGGTGCCTGGCAGAAGAGCCCAATCCCAGCTGGCTACAACAGGCTGCACACCCCGAACTCCTTCAGCTTCTCCTCACAGGGCTGTGCCCCCTCCCCAGCCTTGCTGCCCTTCTCTGGACACCTTCCAGCACCTCAACACCTTTCTTGACTTGAGGGGCCCAGAACTGGACACAGGACTCAAGGTGTGGCCTGAGCAGTGGTGAGCACAGGGGCAGGAAGACTGTTCTGGTCCTCCCCGTGAGCTATCCTGGAGCACAGGCATCTCCTCCAGTCCCTCACGGAGCTGGGGAGACTCTTCTGGTGCCCGCAGCAGCCATCCTCTTTCCTTTGCCAATTCAGGACCTGTCCCAGGTGTTCCCTCTCCTTCCAGCCACACTCCCCAAGCCAGGGACTGGCAGAGCTGCAGGCCTTGGGTGCTCAGAATGGCTTGCAGAAGGAATCTGAGCTCCTCACCTCTGGTCTGGGTTGGGTTTGCCTTTCTTCCGCATGTTGTTCGCCGTGGTCTCGCTGAAGTGCAGCCTCCCCACGGTGACCTTGGTGACCTGCTCCGGGGGCAGGTTGACCCTGAGGAAGGAAAAACAGAGGAGTGAGTGAGGACATCACTGGGAAGGAGGTTCTGTGGGGAGCAGCCATCTCCTGGCCTCCACCGAGGTGGACCTTGGCAGGGAGCAGAGTGTGGAGGGCAGAGAAGGAACTCAGCTGTGGGAAGCAGAGCAGCCTGGAGACCTCCAACTTCAGCCCCTTCCCAGCCCCCTCCTGTCTTATTCCCCAGCAGCCCCTTGAACCACAGACCCACAGGCTGCTTTGGCTGGAAAGGGACCTCTCAAGCTCATCCAGTCCAGCCCCTTGCAGTCAGCAGGGACAACCCCAACTACAGCAGGGTGCTCCGAGCCCCAAACACCCTGACCTGCAGTGGCGGCAGGGATGGGGCAGCTGCCACCTCTGGGCACCTTGGGCCAGTGTTCCAGAAGCAGAGGAGCCACTGAGGTCCCAGCACTTCCCCAGCACGGCCACACTCACGTGACAGGGTTGAAGGGACGTTTGCTGCGGTCAGACTGGGACTGCTCAATGTTGATTGACTGGTTCAAGGCCTCGAGCTTGAGAAAAAAACAAAGATTGTGACATGGGACAAAGAGTAGATAGCTGAGACCTTCCCCTGCCCACCCCCTTCTCCACAACCCTCCCATGCCTCAAGTACAGCTGCCTCTGCAACAGCCAAGCTGAGTGTGGCGACTGCCCAAGCCCAGGGTGAGGCTGCTCAGAGGTTAGAGAATCCTCTCCAAGTGCCTCTGGAATCTAAGATGGGTGAGAGGCAGCTCTGGGGACACCCAGGCACTGACTGAGCCCACATTAGGGTTCCTATTGCAAGACCTGCCTTGTTCTGGCCTTGAACCCTCTCCTACATCACAGAACCACAGAGTGTCAGGGGCTGGAAGGGACCTCCAAAGCTCCTCCAGCCCAGCCCCTGCCAGGGCAGCAGCACCTAGGGCAGGTCACACAGGAACACATCCAGGCAGGGTTTGAATATCTCCAGAGAGGGAGACTCCACAGCCCCCCTGGGCAGCCTGTGCCAGGGCTCTGGCACCCTCCCAGGATAAAAATTCCTCCTCATGTTCAAATGAAACTTCCTGTGCCTCAGTTTCCACCCATGCCCCTCTGCACCAGCTCAGGTGGGGACATGGCACTGCCACCGCGCCTGCTGCATCGCCACCAGCCCGCAGCTCCTGCTTGCCTTCACTCCGTGCAGCTTCAGGTAGAAGCACTCTAAGGGTTTCAGGCCCTCGGGGGTCTTCACATACTTGGGGTCTCCGAGCATGCCGATGTAGACTGTGACCTGGAAGTGATTCTTCTTCTGGCAGACGAAGGCATCGTCGCCCACCGAGAAGTTGAAGCCCTTGTCGGCGTCCACGCGGTAGGTCAGCATGGGGCTGGGGGCACAGGCAGGGCTGTCACAGGCAGCCCTCTGCTCACCAGGGGGAGGTCACCCTCCAGGTGACGCAGAGGGGAGGAGAGATTCCCAGCACCCAGCACTGCTGAGGCTCTGAGGGTCAGTTCTGGGTCTAGAGAAGGATGATGAAGCTGGGGAAGGGTCTGGAGAGCAAGGGGGGGGAGGGGGAAAAGGAGGAGAAGGGAAGAAGAAAGTCTAGAGAACTTCTGAGGAGCAGCTGAGGGAGCTGGGAGTGTGGAGGCTGGAGAGGAGGCTGAGGGGAGAGCCTCAGCAGTACTGCAATTCTCAGCTCCCATCCTGCCCAGTGCCTGTAACAGAGCCCTGAACACTGCCCACTGGGAGAAACAGCTCAGGTTGGCATTGCCC